>CM043004.1:1159021-1672627 GCA_023678885.1 Pogostemon cablin | reverse complement strand
TATTTGATTGATTTCTGGTTATTCTTGTGTGCCAATTAAGACTCTAACTTGAGTCGTATTCATCTTATGATGCACATGCATATGTATGCTGGTACCAAGGTTAAGTAGCCCGAATTGGTCACGTTCGGGTGAGTTGGAGCGACATTGATTAAGTAGTACCCGAATTGTCGCGGTTCGGGGTGAGTTAGAGTGACAACCAAGTTGCCCGTTGATTGTAAACCCGGGTGAGTATAGATCTAACGGGGCACCTGTCCATTTTGCCAAATACTGATACTCTGGAGGTGATCGTTAGATGGATCAGTCTATTATAGGCTAAGTCAACGTCACCGGTGTGGACATGCATGTAATATAATGTTTATATGTTTGATCATTTCAAGTATTCACGTCGATATTGAATTGTGAACTTTAGCACTTGGCAAGTGAGAAAGAAATTAATGTGCATTTTATCTAGAGTAACGGTGACGGGCTTGGACTGTCTCTCGACGGAGAGCTCAGTTCGAGGAGGAAATTGACTATCCACGCGTCTTTTATGTGATAACATGTTGTTTGAACTAATTGTGTTATTCGTAAATGTGCACTAAGGTTTTTATTTCATTAATATGTACACTGAATTTGAAATAGTTATTGTGGGACGAAATGTTGGATTTTATGTTATGAACCGCGAGTGGGAATACATGCTTCGTATAAGGGTCGGGGTGACCGACTTATCACCTCACTAAGCTAGTGGTTTTGCTCACGCCCCATCATTCTTTCCTTTTCAGGCTGTTGATATCGTTTTGGTTGGAGGTTTTTCCTATCGTTTGCTCGTCATCCAATCCAGTGTTTTGGTACTTTCTCTTTATGTAAATTGACGGATTCATTGGCGAGATTGTATAGTTTATATTTGGTGACCCCCTTGATGTTCTTTTTGTACCTTCGCGATGTTATATCGTTCATGTATATTTTCTTTAAACTAAGTTACACCGTTGTATTTTGTACCTTTGTAAATCCTTGTTGATACTTTATGAGATGATGTCCTCGGGTTGTACCCGTTGTTATCACATTGTTCAGTTCTACAGGTACTTGATAGCAAGCCTTATGTTTTCTATAAACTTTGTGGAGTGGAGTGCACCCATTCTGCAAAATTTATGGTTAACGTGGCGGTTGTCGCGCTCTGTCTGGGGTCGGGGCGTGACAACTTTCTTGGTATCAGAGCCTGGTTTTATGATTCTCATTCTTTTTGAGTCGAGCCAATGGGTCCAACTTTGTTTCTATGTCATCCTAAGGTATCGTATTGCCTTGATGTTGACCTTGCATTTTCTTTCCTTTCTTCCTTTCAGTCATTATGGCACCTCCAGTTCGCATCGAGGTCGAGGGTCGAGGTCGAGGACACGCTCCTCGTGATCCTCCGAGTCCTCAACTCTCTTTCTGTTCCTCGTGGACCTCGAGGACATGTTTCTTCTGATCATGTCGTTCCTCCGACGGTTACGGACCCTATCAATTCTGATCATAGGGTGCCGTTTTTCCAGGTAGAGCAACCACGGGCCCCACGTTCGGGTTGAGCACATGATGACACTGAAGAGGTTCTTCGTGCTAATGAACCGATTCGACCTACAACTAATGTACCAGTTTCTACTTCAGAAATGGCTTTAGGAGGTTCTACTTCTCGAGGTGCACTTTTTATACCTGATTTGGTGAAAGCAGTTGAAAACATGGGGACTTCGAAATTTGATGGTGCAAGAGATGCTTCTAAAGCGGGGGCATGGTTAAAGGAGATTACAGAGACCTTTGACACCTTGATGATTGAAGAATGTTATCGTGTGGTCATTGCGACCAAGCTGTTAGGCCCAGATGCACGACGATGGTGGCATAATCTATAAGAGACATCTTCGATTACTATTACATGGGCTATCTTTGTGGAACGATTCAAAGATCGATACTTCTCTCAGTACATCAAGGATCAGAAGAGAAAGGAGTTCTTCAACCTCTTTCAAGGCATTATGTCCGTCGTAGAGTACGGAAACAGATTTCTAGAATTGCGATAATTCACTCCTGAGTCATATACGACGAGAGACTTATGAAAGAGATTTGAAGATGGTCTTAATTTAAATATTCGAGATCGCATCAAGTCCAGAGATAAGTACGAGAGTCTTGACGATCTCGTAGAAGAAGCCCTGGGGTAGAAGGTTTAGTTCAGGCGAGACATAAGCTTGCAGAACGATCTCAAAAGAAAAGGCAAGGGAGCGCATTTCCAGGAAATGCATCGAAGGTGTATAGGTGTGTGGGATCTTCGCGTGGCGCACCAAGTTTGGTATCTATTAGTTTTCCTCAACCTCGGGAGCGTTTAGTAGAGGCGGGAGCAATGTCTCGGGATCGGTTGGTGAAAATCGCAAGTGCCAGAATTGCTTAAAATATCACGACGTCCCCTGTAAGGCTCCTCAAGTATGTTTTCTGTGTCGACAACTGGGGCTTATGCGAAGTTCATGTCCTCAGCTTATGGGAACGAGCAATCAGGGTTCTGGTCAGCTTCGTGGTAAACTAACATATTCTACACCCAGAGATACTCGATCTGCAGCTACCAGAGTGCCCGATGCCTCAAGCGGCCCTAGTACTCAATCACCTACGCAAGGAAGGAAGCAAACTAGAGTATTTCATATTTCCCAGGAAGAGGCTCGCTCAGATCCGAAGGTTGTGACAGGTAATTTATAATCTGAGTATTTTAACATGCTAAATCTAACCCCGCCTTGTTATGCCACTTGATTACAAATAAAACATTCGTAAGAAATTATATCTTTTCGAATTTTTAAATCACAATCTCACCTAATATTGCTTCTTTAGGCCATGTGTTTGTGGGAGACCATCAGGTCTACGCTTTATTTGACCCAGGTTCTGATAGGTCTTATATCCGGGATGATCTTACTGTGATCTTAGATTAGCCTATCTCTCATTTGTCACCTGGAATCATCGTCATACCCCTCTTGGAGAGCGTCTAATTCGTGATTCGGTATTCCTTGGTTGTCCATTGAAGATCAAAGATGTCCTTCTAGAGGCTGAATTGATACCATTGCCTTTGATTGATCTTGATGTTATTCTTGGCATGGATTGGCTTTCTTCTCATCATGCAATTCTCGACTGCCACGAGAAGCTTGTTATTTTTCGTAGACCAGGATTCTCAGAACTTGTTTTTGAAGGTAAACTTCAAACGAGATCCCTATCTTTTATTTCAATGTTGACTGCGCATAAATTAATGCGTAAGGGTTGTGAGGCATTCTTGGCATTTGTCATCGATACTTCTCTTTCTGAAACTAAACTAGATGACATCCCGATCGTGAATGAATTTCCTGCTGTCTTTCCCGAAGACTTACCAGGACAACCTCCGAATCGAGAGATTAATTTTTCCATTGACGTACTTCCTGGAATCACACCTATATCAATTACTCCATATCGAATGTCGCCTGCTGAGCTCAAGGAACTCCAGACACAACTTGTGGAATTATTGGAGAAGGGGTTCATAAGACCTAGCACATCTCCGTGGGGTGCTCCAGTTCTTTTTGTCAAGAAGAAAGATGGATCACTTTGCCTATGTGTCGACTACCGTCAATTGAACAAGGTGACAATTAAGAACAAATATCCTCTTCCAAGAATCGATGATCTGTTTGATCAATTGCAAGGAGCAACTGTGTTCTCAAAAATTGATTTGCGATCCGGTTATCACAAACTCAAGATTAGGGAATCTGATATCCCTAAGTCTGCTTTTCGAACCAGATACAGTCATTTTGAATTCTGTGTTATGCCTTTTGGACTCACAAATGCTCCTGCAGCTTTTATGGATCTTATGAATCGGGTCTTTCGGCCGTACTTAGATAAGTTTGTCAACATCTTCATTGATGACATTCTTATTTATTCTAAATTGGACGATGAGCATTCTCATCATCTAAGAATTGCTCTGAACATTCTCAGAGAAAATCAGCTTTATGCTAAAAACTCGAAGTGTGAATTTTTGCTTCGTGAGGTATGCTTTTTGGGTCATCACATTTCTAAAGAAGAAATCTACGTCGATCCTGTGAAGATTCAAGCTATACTAGATTGGGAGCGTCCAAAGAACGTGACCGAGATTCGTAGTTTTTTGGGATTAGCTAGATATTATCGACGGTTTGTCAAAGACTTTTCGTTATTGGCTTCATCTTTGACTAAACTGACTCGGAAAGGTGTAAAATTTAAATGGAGTGAAGAATGCGAGGAAGCATTTCAAGAATTGAAAAGACGACTCGTTTCAGCTCCAATTCTTGCTTTACCAGACCCAACGATTGGAGAATTTACCATTTATAGCGACGCCTCGAGACAAGGATTAGGATGCGTTCTCATGCAAGAAGGAAAGGTTATTGCCTACGCTTCAAGGCAATTGAAGAAGAATGAAGAAAATTATCCTACACATGATTTAGAGTTGGCTGCAATCATCTTTGCATTGAAGATCTGGAGGCACTATCTGTATGGTGCAACTTGTCGGGTTTTCACTGATCACAAGAGCTTAAAGTATATCACCACGCAAAAGGAGCTCAACCTCTGGCAAAGGCGATGGATGGAGTTGATTAGTGACTATGACTTAGTCATCGATTATCATCCTGGCAAGGCGAACGTTGTTGCAGATGCTCTGAGTAGAAAGTCTTCTACCTCACTTGCTTTGATTCAATCTTTTTATCTTCCTATGTTGGAGCAATTTAAATCTTTACACATTTCGCTCGATTATGAAAAGTCTAATGATTCTGCCTTAATCGCCAAATTCAAGGTTAGACCTACCTTGTTCGAGCAAATTCAAGTAAGACAATCACACGATGTTCATTTACAACAGAAGATGGCGAAGCTAAATCAAGGAAAAGAAACAGAATTTCAAATTTGGGATGATGGACTTCTTACTTTGAAAAATCGTGTTTGTGTTCCATCAGAACTTGATGTTCGTAGAGCTATTCTTGAGGAAGCCCATTCTTCAGCCTATGTTATGCATCCTGGTAGTACCAAAATGTACAGAACACTTCGGGAGCATTATTGGTGGCCAGGTATGAAACGGGACATTGCTGAATTTGTATCAAAGTACTTATCATGCCAACAGATTAAAGCGGAACACCAAAAACCGGCCGGCATGCTTCAACCACTACCTATTCCTGAGTGAAAATTGGAAAATGTCATAATGAATTTTGTTTCTGGTTTACCTCGAACCCAAAAGGGTCATGACTCAATTTGGGTCATTGTCGATCGTCTGACAAAATCGGCACATTTCCTTCCAGTGCATACCAACGAATCTTTAGAGAAACTTGCCAAGTTATATGTCGATGAGATCGTGAGATTGCACGGAGTACCAGTGTCAATCATATCTAACCGTGATCCAAGATTCACTTCCCATTTTTGGCCTAGTCTGCAGAAAGCGCTAGGTACAAAATTACTATTCAGTACCTCGTTTCATCCATAGACTGATGGACAATCAGAGAGAACTATACAGACACTAGAAGACAGGCTACGTGCAGTGGTGTTGAATTTGGGAGTTAGCTGGGATAAGTACGTGACTTTGGTGGAGTTCGCTTATAATAACAGTTATCATTCAAGCATTGGAATGCCCCCGTACAAAGTCTGTATGGCCGAAAGTGTCAAACACCGCTCTTTTGGGAAGAGGTTGGCGAGAGACAAATCAAACAAGTAGAGCTTATCGAAGATGTGAAGGCAAAAATACAACTTATTCGAGACAGACTTAAGGCAGCACAAGATCGACAGAAAAGCTACGCAGATAATAGGAGGCGCTATTTGGAGTTTAATGAAGAGACAAAGTTTTTTGAAAGTTTCTCCATGGAAGGGCATGTTGCGATTCCGCCGTCGAGAAAAGTTGAGTCCAAGGTATATTGGCCCGTTTATGATCGTGCAAAGGATTTGACGTGTCACGTATCGACTTGAGCTACCATCGGAATTGTCGAAGATTCACGATGTCTTCCATGTCTCTATGCTTAGAAAATATGAACCAGATCCTTCACACGTGCTCAAATATCCCCCAGTTGTATTAAAGGAAAATCTATCGTACGAAGTACAACCTGTTCAAATTGTAGATCACCGAGAGAAAATGCTTCGTAACAAATCCATTCCTATGGTGAGAGTTCTATGGAGAAGTGATCAAATTGAAGAAGAAACATGGGAACCAGAGTCAATCATGCGTCAACACCATCCAAATCTCTTTTCATCTCTAGGTACGTTTATGTTTCAAGGACGAAACTTTTTAGAGGAGGGGATACTTTATAATATCTTAGCCTAACTAAATTTTTTTAGAAAGCCCAAAACCTATTTATTTATTTTTATGGCCCAAAAGGCCAGCCCTATCTTAGCCCAACTAGATTTTTTTTAGAAAGCACAAACTTATTTATTTATTTATTTTGTGGCCCAAAGTTTCAGCCCACTTAAATGGCCTGATATATAATTATTAAGACTAAAGTTAAAAAAAAGAAAAGAAAAGAAAGAAGAACGGGAGAAGAAAAACAAAAGAGGGGAAAGAAGAGAGTGAAGAGGAGAAACCCTTGTTGATCAAATTCTCCCTTACAACCCTCATCCTAGGTGGTTTCTAAGTTGTTTTGAGGTAAGTGGTGTGTGAATTAAGCTTCCTTCTTCCATGGTTTTTTAATTTTGTGGGGTTTTTCATTTTGGTATGTGGGTAATTCGCAGACTGTTCGAACTGATTTTGACATAGCTATTGCCCTTGAAAGTTTGCAAACTTAATTTTACGTAGCTGAACTCGTTAGCTTTCCGTAGCCACTTGAAACGCCTCAATCCGATTATTCTACAATTAGTTATGATTTTTCTCGTAAACTGCCGCTAGCTGGAAAATTTCAGAATTTTTATGTTGAATTCAAATTTATTTTCTATCGTTTCGTTTAGTTAATGTATTGAAATGATTTATGTTGGATTGGGAACTGATGTTAAGGAGTTACATGCCATTTTTATTTAATATCGACTCGTTCGAACTCGATTAGAATTTGTTTTTAGCAATGAAATGGATGTTACCGCTAATAGTTAGTTATATTTAATTTGTCTTTAATTGCTCATCTCCTTTCTAGGTAAAGAACCATCAACGAAAGGCAAGGGGCCGACTTTAGATTCCGGAGAGAGTTAATCACTTCCTTGTGAGTTGATAATACGGGAACGCCTTCTCTTGTGGGAAGTGTGGACCCTCGATAAATGTGCATTTATTTTAGTTTTAGTTAATTGATAAGAAAATTATTGGGTATTGTGTTATGTGGTAAAGAGCCTGATTGGCTCGATTGCTCTGGTTAGAGTCCTGTTAGACATTTTATGAGTATTATTGATTTTAACTTATGTTGAAGAGCCTTGCCGGCTCGATATCTGATAGCATTTATTGTGATTTATTTGAGAATTGATTTCTGGTTATTCTTGTGTGCCAATTAAGACTCTAACTTGAGTCGTTATTCATCTTATGATGCACATGCATATGTATGATTGGTACCAAGGTTAAGTAGCCCGAATTGGTCACGGTTCGGGTGAGTTGGAGCGACAGTGATTAAGTAGCCCGAATTTTCGCAGTTCGGGTGAGTTAGAGTGACAACCAAGTTGCCCGTTGCTTGGCAAACCCGGGTGAGTTAGATCTAATGGGGCATCTATCCATTTGCCAAATACTGATACTCTGGAGGGTGATCGTTAGATGGATCAGTCTATTATAGGCTCAGTCAACGTCACCGGTGTGGGACATACATGTCATATATGTTTATATGTTTGATCATTTCAAGTATTCACGTCGATATTGAATTGTGAAATTTAGCACTTGGCATGTTGAGAAAGAATATTAATGTGCATTTTATCTAAAGTAACGGTGATGGGCTTGGACTGTCTCTCGACGGAGAGCTCAGTTCGAGGAGGATATTGACTACCCACGCGTCTTTTATGTGATAATATGTTGTTTGAACTAATTGTGTTATTCGTAAATGTGCACTAAGGTTTTTATTGTCATTAATATGTACACTGAGTGAGAAATAGTTATTGTGGGACGAAATGTTGGATTTTATGTTATGAACTGCGAGTGGGAATACATGCTTCGTATAAGGGTCGGGGTGACCGGCTTATCACCTCATTGAGCTAGTGGTTTTGCTCACCCCCATCATTCTTTCATTTTCAGGCTGTTGATATCGTTTTGGTTGGAGGTTTTCCTATCGTTTGCTCGTCATCCAATCAGTGTTTTGAGTACTTTCTCTTTTATGTAAATTGATGGATTCATTGGCGAGATTGTATAGTTTAAATTTGGTGACCCCCTTGATGTTCTTTTTGTACCTTCGCGATTTTATATCGTTCATGTATATTTTCTTTAAACTAAGTTACACCGTTGTATTTCGTACATTTGTAAATCCTTGTTGATACATCATGAGATGATGTCCTCGGGTTGTACCCGTTGTTATCAGTTGTTCAGTTCTACAGGTACTTGATAGCAAGCCTTACCTTTTCTATAAACCTAGATCACGAAGTAGAATCAGCTCTGCACTTTGACATTTTATTGACTCTACGGCGCAAGCTTCCTAACATTTTAATACTATGAAAATATGTTCTCCTACTATATTCTCATGTCTTATAACTAATTTGACCATAAAAATGGCAAGGAAATGCTCTCTTCAAGGAGTTATTGAAATGGTTCACGGAGTAGAATCAACTCTGCAATGTGTGTTTTCAGTGACTCTATGGCACAAGCTTTGTTAAAGTTATATACTCTGAAAATATGTTCTCCAACTATATACTCATGTATAATAAATAATTTGTTCATAAAAATGGTAAGAAATTGCTCACTTCAAATAGTTCTTAACCTAGATCACGAAGTAGAATCAGCTCTGCACTTTGACATTTTATTGACTCTATGGCACAAGCTTCCTAACATTTTAATACTCTGAAAATATGTTATCCTACTATATTCTCATGTCTAATAACTTATTTGACTATAAAAATGGAAAGAAAATGCTCTCTTCAAGGAGTTATTGAAATGGTTCACGGAGTATAATCAAATCTGCAATGTGTGTTTCAGTGACTTTATGGCGCAAACTTTGTAGCAGTTATATACTCTGAAAATATGTTCTTCAACTACATACTCAGGTATAATAAACATTTTGATCATAAAAAGGTAAGAAATTGCTCACTTCAAGTAGTTCTTAACCTAGATCACGGAGTAGAATCAGCCATGCACTTTGACATTTTATTGACTCTACGGCGCAAGCTTACTAACATTTTAATACTCTGAAAATATGTTCTCCTACTATATTCTCATGTCTAATAACTAATTTGACCATAAAAATGGAAAGAAAAAGCTCTCTTCAAGGAGTTATTGAAATGGTTCACGGAGTAGAATCAAATCTGCAATGTGTGTTTCAGTGACTCTATGGCGCAAGCTTTGTTGCAGTTATATACTCTAAAAATATGTTCTCCAACTATATACTCATGTATAATAAATAATTTGTTCATATAAATGGTAAGAAATTGCTCACTTCAAGTAGTTCTTAACCTAGATCACAGAGTAGAATCAGCTCTGCACTTTAACATTGTATTGACTCTTCAGCACAAGCTTCCTAACATTTTAATACTCTGAAAACATGTTCTCCTACTATATTCTCATGTCTAATAACTAATTTGACCATAAAAATGGAAAGAAAATGCTCACTTAAAGGAGTTATTGAAATGGTTCACGGAGTAGAATCAACTCTGCACTGTGTGTTTTCAGTGACTCTATGGCGCAAGCTTTGTAGCAGTTATATACTCTGAAAATATGATCTTCAACTACATACTCATGTCTAATAAACAGTTTGATCATAAAAATGGTAAGAAATTGCTCACTTCAAGTAGTTCTTAACCTAGATCACGGAGTAGAATCAGCTCTGCACTTTGACATTCTAGTGACTCTACAGCGCAAGCATACTAACATTTTAATACTCTAAAAATATCTTCTCGTACTATATTCTCATGTCTAATAACTTATTTGACCATAAAAATGGCAATAAAATGGTCTCTTCAAGGAGTTATTGAAATGGTTCACGGAGTAGAATCAACTCTGCAATGTGTGTTTTCAGTGACTCTATGGCGCAAGTTTTATTGCAGTTATACACTCTGAAAATATGTTCTCCAACTATATACTCATGTATAATAAATAATTTTTTCATAAAAATTGTAAGAAATTGTTCACTTCAAATAGTTCTTAACCTAGATCACGAAGTAGAATCAGCTCTGCACTTTGATATTTTATTGACGCTACTGCGCAAGCTTCCTAACATTTTAATACTCTAAAAATATGTTCTCCTACTATATTCTCATGTCTAATAACTAATTTGACCATAAAAATGGCAAGAAAATGCTCTCTTCAAGGAGTTATTGAAATGGTTCATGGAGTAAAATCAACTCTGCAATGTGTGTTTTCAGTGACTCTATTGCGCAAGCTTTGTTGAAGTTATATACTCTGAAAATCTATTCTCCAACTATACACTCATGTATAATAAATAATTTATTCATAAAAATGGAAAGAAAATGCTCACTTCAAGGAGTTATTGAAATGGATCACGGAGTAGAATCAACTCTGCACTGTGTGTTTTCAGTGACTCTATGGCGCAAACTTTGTAGCAGTTATATACTCTGAAAATATGTTCTTCAACTACATACTCATGTATAATAAACATTTTGATCATAAAAAGGTAAGAAATTGCTCACTTCAAGTAGTTCTTAACCTAGATCACGGGGTAGAATCAGCCATGCACTTTGACAATTTATTGACTCTACGGCGCAAGCTTACTAACATTTTAATACTCTGAAAATATGTTCTCCTACTATATTCTCATGTCTAATAACTAATTTGACCATAAAAATGGAAAGAAAATGCTCTCTTCAAGGAGTTATTGAAATGGTTCACGGAGTAGAATCAAATCTGCAATGTGTGTTTCAGTGACTCTATGGCGCAAGCTTTGTTGTAGTTATATACTCTGAAAATATGTTCTCCAACTATATACTCATGTATAATAAATAATTTTTTCATATAAATGGTAAGAAATTGCTCACTTCAAGTAGTTCTTAACCTATATCACGGAGTAGAATCAGCTCTGCACTTTGACATTGAATTGACTCTACAGCGCAAGCTTCCTAACATTTTAATACTCTGAAAACATGTTATCCTACTAAATTCTCATGTCTAATAACTAATTCGACCATAAAAATGGAAAGAAAATGCTCACTAAAAGAAGTTATTGAAATGGTTCATGGAGTAGAATCAACTCTGCACTGCGTGTTTTCAGTGACTCTATGGCGCAAGCTTTGTAGCAGTTATATACTCTGAAAATATGTTCTTCAACTACATACTCATGTATAATAAACAGTTTGATCATAAAAATAGTAAGAAATTACTCACTTCAAGTAGTTAGATCACGGAGTAGAATCGGCTCTGCACTTTGACATTTTATTGACTCTACGGCGCAAGCATACTAACATTTTAATACTCTGAAAATATCTTCTCCTACTATATTCTCATGTCTAATAACTTATTTGACCATAAAAATGGCAATAAAATGCTCTCTTCAAGGAGTTATTGAAATGGTTCACGGAGTAGAATCAAATCTGCAATGTGTGTTTTCAGCTACTCTATGGCGCAAGCTTTGTTGCAGTTATATACTCTGAAAATATGTTCTCCAACTATATACTCATGTATAATAAATAATTTGTTCATAAAAATGGTAAGAAATTGCTCACTTCAAAGAGTTCTTAACCTAGATCACGAAGTAGAATCAGCTCTGCACCTTGACATTTTATTGACTCTACTGCGCAAGCTTCCTAACATTTTAATACTCTAAAAATATGCTCTCCTACTATATTCTCATGTCTAATAACTAATTTGACCATAAAAATGGCAAGAAAAAGCTCTCTTCAAGGAGTTATTGAAATGGTTCACGGAGTAAAATCAACTCTGCAATGTGTGTTTTCAGTGACTCTATTGCGCAAGATTTGTTGTAGTTATATACTCTGAAAATTTATTCTCCAACTATATACTCATGTATAATAAATAATTTATTCATAAAAATGGAAAGAAAATGCTCACTTCAAGGAGTTATTGAAATGGATCCCGGAGTAGAATAAACTCTGCACTTTGTGTTTTCAGTGACCCTATCGCGCAAGCTTTGTAGCAGTTATATACTCTGAAAATATGTTCTTCAACTACATACTCATGTATAATAAACAGTTTGATCATAAAAAGGGTAAAAAATTGCTCACTTCAAGTAGTTCTTAACCTAGATCACGGAGTAGAATCAGCTATGCACTTTGACATTTTATTGACTCTACGACACAAGCTTACTAACATTTTAATACTCTGAAAATATGTTCTCCTACTATATTCTCATGTCTAATAACTAATATGACCATAAAAATGGTAAGAAAATCCTCTCTTCAAGGAGTTATTGAAATGGTTCACGGAGTAGAATCAAATCTGCAATGTGTGTTTCAGTGACTCTATGGCGCAAGCTTTGTTGCAGTTATATACTCTAAAAATATGTTCTCCAACTATATTCTCATGTATAATAAATAATTTGTTCATATAAATAGTAAGAAATTGTTCACTTCAAGTAGTTCTTTACCTAGATCACGGAGTAGAATCAGCTCTGCACTTTAACATTGTATTGACTCTTCAGCGCAAGCGTCCTAACATTTTAATACTCTGAAAACATGTTCTCCTACTATATTCTTATGTCTAATAACTAATTTGACCATAAAAATGGAAAGAAAATGCTCACTTAAAGGAGTTATTGAAATAGTTCACGGAGTAGAATCTACTCTGCACTGTGTGTTTTCAGTGACTCTATGGCTCAAGCTTTGTAGCAGTTATATACTCTGAAAATATGTTCTTCAACTACATACTCATGTATAATAAACAGTTTATCATAAAAATGGTAAGAAATTGCTCACTTCAAGTAGTTCTTAACCTAGATCACGGAGTAGAATCAGCTCTGCACTTTGACATTTTATTGACTCTACGGCGCAAGCATACTAACATTTTAATATTCTGAAAATATCTTCTCGTACTATATTCTCATGTCTAATAACTTATTTGACCATAAAAATGGCAATAAAATGGTCTCTTCAAGGAGTTATTGAAATGGTTCACGGAGTAGAATCAAATCTGTAATGTGTGTTTCAGTGACTCTATGGCGCAAGCTTTGTTGCAGTTATATACTCTAAAAATATGTTCTCCAACTATATACTCATGTATAATAAATAATTTGTTTATAAAAATGGTAATAAATTGCTCACTTCAAGTAGTTCTTAACATAGATCACGGAGTAGAATCAGCTCTGCACTTTGACATTTTATTGACTCTACGGCGAAAGCTTCCTAATATTTTAATACTATGAAAATATGTTCTCCTACTGTATTCTCATGTCTAATAACTAATTTGACCATAAAAATGGCAAGAAAATGCTCTCTTCAAGGAGTTATTGAAATGGTTCACGGAGTAGAATCAACTCTGCAATGTGTGTTTTCAGTGACTCTATGGCGCAACTTTTGTTGCAGTTATATACTCTGAAAATATGTTCTTCAACTACATACTCATGTATAATAAACATTTTGATCATAAAAAGGTAAGAAATTGCTTACTTCAAGTAGTTCTTAACCTAGATCACGGAGTATTGTCACGCCCCGACCCCAGACAGAATGCGACAACCGCCACGTTAACCATAAATTTCGCAGAATGGGTGCACTCCACTCCAAAAAGCTTATAGAAAATGTAAGGCTTGCTATCAAGTACCTGTAGAGCTTAACAACTGATAACAACGGGTACAACCCGAGGACATCATCTCAAAAAGTATCAACAAGGATTTACAAATGCACAAAATACAACGGTGTAACTTAGTTTAAAGAAAATATACATGAACGATATAACATCGCGAAGGTACAAAAAGAACATCAAGGGGGTCACCAAATATAAACTATACAATCTCGCCAATGAATCCGTCAATTTACACAAAAGAGAAAGTACCCAAAACACGGATTGGATGACGAGCAAACGATAGGCAAACCTCCAACCAAAACGATATCAACAGCCAGAAAAGGAAAGAATGATGGGGGTGAGCAAAACCACTAGCTCAGTGAGGTGATAAGCCGGTCACCCCGACCCTTATACGAAGCATGTGTTCCACTCGCGGTTCCTAACATAAAATCCCACATTTCGTCCCACAATAACCATTTCTCACTCAATATACATATTAATGAAAATAAAAACCTTAGTGCACATTTACGAATAACACAATTAGTTCAAACAACATGTTATCACATAAAAAACGCGTGGGTAGTCAATATCCTCCTCGAACTGAGCTCTCCGTCGAGAGACAGTCCAAGCCCGTCACCGTTACTCTAGATAAAATGCACATTAATATTCTTTCTCAACACGCCAAGTGCTAAAGTTCACAATTCAATATCGACGTGAATACTTGAAATGATCAAACATATAAACATATATGACATGCATGTCCCACACCGGTGACGTTGACTGAGCCTATACTAGACTGATCCACCTAACGATCACCCTCCAGAGTATCAGTATTTGGCAAATGGACAGGTGCCCCGTTAGATCTAACTCACCCGGGTTTGCCAATCACGGGCAACTTGGTTGTCACTCTAACTCACCCGAACCGCGACAATTCGGGCTACTTAATCAATGTCGCTCCAACTCACCCGAACCATGACCAATTCGGGCTACTTAACCTTGGTACCAGGCATACATATGCATGTGCATCATAAGATGAATAACGACTCAAGTTAGAGTCTTAATTGGCACACAAGGATAACCAGAAATCAATTCTCAAATAATTCACAATAAATGCTATCAGATATCGAGCCGGCAAGGCTCTTCAACATAAGTTAAAATCAATAATACTCATAAAATAGCTAACATGACTCTAACCAGAGCAATCGAGCCAATCAGGCTCTTTATCACATAACGTAATACCAAATAATTTTCTTATCAATTAACTAAAACTAAAATAAATGCACATTTATCGAGGGTCCACACTTCCCACAGGAGAAGGCGTTCCCGAATTATCAACTCAGAAGGAAGTGATTAACTCTCTCCGGAATCTGAAGTCGGTCCCTTGCCCTTCGTCGATGGTTCTTTACCTAGAAAGGAGATGAGCAATTAAAGACAAATTATATATAACTAACTAATAGCGGTAACATCCCTTTCATTGCTAAAAACAAATCCTAATTGAGTTCGAACAAGTCGATATTAAATAAAAATGGTATGTAACTCCTTAACATCAGTTCCCAATCCCACATAACCAGTTTCAATACATTAACTAAACGAAACGATAGAAAATAAGTTTGAATTCGACATAAAAATTCTGAAATTTTCCAGCTAGCGGCAGTTTACGAGAAAAATCATAACTAATTGTGGAATAATCGGATTGAGGCGTTTCAAGTGGCTACGGAAAGCTAACGAGTTCAGCTACGTACAGAAATTAAGTTTGCAAACTTTCGAGGGCAATAGCTATGTCAAAATCAGTTCGAATAGTCTGCAAATTACCCACATACCAAAAAGAAAAACCCCACAAAATTACAAAATCATGGAAGAAGGAAGCTTAATTCACACACCACTTACCTCAAAACAACTTAGAAACCACCTAGGATGAGGGTTGTAAGGGAGAATTTGATCAACAAGGGTTTCTCCTCTTCACTCTCTTCTTTCCCCTCTTTTGCTTGTCACGCCCCGACCCCAGACAGAACGCGACAACCGCCACGTTAACCATAAATTTCGCAGAATGGGTGCACTCCACTCCACAAAGTTTATAGAAAACGTAAGGCTTGCTATCAAGTACCTGTAGAGCTGAACAACTGATAACAACGGGTACAACCCGAGGACAACATCTCAAAAAGTATCAACAAGGATTTACAAAGGTACAAAATTACAACGGTGTAACTTAATTTAAAGAAAATATACATGAACGATATAACATCGCGAGAGTACCAAAAAGAACATCAAGGGGGTCACCAAATATAAACTATACAATCTCGCCAATGAATCCGTCAATTTACATAAAAGAGAGAGTACCCAAAACACAGATTGGATGACGAGCAAACGATAGGCAAACCTCTAACCAAAGCGATATCAACAGCCTGAAAAGGAAAGAATGATGGGGGTGAGCAAAACCACTAGCTCAGTGAGGTGATAAGCCGGTCACCCCGACCCTTATACGAAGCATGTGTTCCACTCGCGGTTCCTAACATAAAATCCCACATTTCGTCCCACAATAACTATTTCTCACTCAGTATACATATTAATGAAAATAAAAACCTTAGTGCACATTTACGAATAACACAATTAGTTCAAACAACATGTTATCACATAAAAGACGCGTGGGTAGTCAATATCCTCCTCGAACTGAGCTCTCCGTCGAGAGACAGTCCAAGCCCGTCACCGTTACTCTAGATAAAATGCACATTAATATTCTTTCTCAACACGCCAAGTGCTAAAGTTCACAATTCAATGTCGACGTGAATACTTGAAAAGATCAAACATATAAACATATATGACATGCATGTCCCACACCGGTGACGTTGACTGAGCCTATACTAGACTGATCCATCTAACGATCACCCTCCAGAGTATCAGTATTTGGCAAATGGACAGGTGCCCCGTTAGATCTAACTCACCCGGGTTTGCCAATCACGGGCAACTTGGTTGTCACTCTAACTCACCCGAACCGCGACAATTCGGGCTACTTAATCAATGTCGCTCCAACTTACCCGAACCGTGACCAATTCGGGCTACTTAACCTTGGTACCAGGCATACATATGCATGTGCATCATAAGATGAATAACGACTCAAGTTAGAGTCTTAATTGGCACACAAGAATAACCAGAAATCAATTCTCAAATAATTCACAATAAATGCTATCAGATATCGAGCCTGCAAGGCTCTTCAACATAAGTTAAAATCAATAATACTCATAAAATAGCTAACATGACTCTAACCAGAGCAATCGAGCCAATCAGGCTCTTTACCACATAACATAATACCAAATAATTTTCTTATCAATTAACTAAAACTAAAATAAATGCACATTTATCGAGGGTCCACACTTCCCACAAGAGAAGGCGTTCCCGAATTATCAACTCACAAGGAAGTGATTAACTCTCTCCGGAATCTGAAGTCGGTCCCTTGCCCTTCGTCGATGGTTCTTTACTTAGAAAGGAGATGAGCAATTAAAGACAAATTATATATAACTAACTATTAGCGGTAACATCCCTTTCATTGCTAAAAACAAATCCTAATTGAGTTCGAACAAGTCGATATTAAATAAAAATGGTATGTAACTCCTTAACATCAGTTCCCAATCCCACATAACTAGTTTCAATACATTAACTAAACGAAACGATAGAAAATAAGTTTGAATTCGACATAAAAATTCTGAAATTTTCCAGCTAGCGGCAGTTTACGAGAAAAATCATAACTAATTGTGGAATAATCGGATTGAGGCGTTTCAAGTGGCTACGGAAAGCTAAGGAGTTCAGCTACGTACAGAAATTAAGTTTGCAAACTTTCGAGGGCAATAGCTATGTCAAAATCAGTTCGAACAGTCTGCAAATTACCCACATACCAAAAAGAAAAACCCCACAAAATTACAAAATCATGGAAGAAGGAAGCTTAATTCACACACCACTTACCTCAAAATAACTTAGAAACCACCTAGGATGAGGGTTGTAAGGGAGAATTTGATCAACAAGGGTTTCTCCTCTTCACTCTCTTCTTTCCCCTCTTTTGCTTTTCTTCTCCCGTTCTTCTCTCTCTTTTTTTTTTTAACTTTAGTTTTACTAATTATATATCAGGCCATTTAAGTGGGCTGAAACTTTGGGCCACAAAATAAATAAATAAATAAGTTAGGGCTTTCTAAAAAAATTCTAGTTGGGCTAAGATAGGGATGGACTTTTGGGCCATAAAATAAATAAATAGGTTTTGGGCTTTCTAAAATAAATCTAGTTGGGCTAAGTTAGGGCTGGCCTTTTGGGCCATATAAATAAATAAATAGGTTTTGGGCTTTCTAAAAAAAATCTAGTTGAACTAAGATATTATAAAGTATCCCCTCCTCTAAAAAGTTTTGTCCTCGAAACATAAACGTACCTAGAGATGAAAAGAGATTTGGATGGTGTTGACGCATGACTGACTCTGGTTCCCATGTTTCTTCTTCAATTTGATCACTTCTCCATAGAATTCTCACCATAGGAGTGGATTTGTTACGAAGCATTTTCTCTCGGCGATCTACAATTTGAACAGGTTGTACTTCGTACGATAGATTTTCCTTTAATACAACTGGGGGATCTTTGAGCACGTGCGAAGGATCTGGTTCATATTTTCTAAGCATAGAGACATGGAAGACATCGTGAATCTTCGACAATTCCGATGGTAGCTCAAGTCGATACGCGACACGACCAATCCTTTGCACGATCGTAAACGGGCCAATATACCTTGGACTCAACTTTCCTCCACGGCGGAATCGCAACACGCCCTTCCATGGAGAAACTTTCAGAAAAACTTTATCTCCTTCATTAAAATCCAAATCGCGCCTCCTATCATCTGCGTAGCTTTTCTGTCGATCTTGCGCTGCCTTAAGTCTGTCTCGAATAAGTTGTATTTTTACCTTTGCATCTTCGATAAGCTCTACTTGTTCGATTTGTCTCTCACCAACCTCATCCCAAAAGAGTGGTGTTCGACACTTTCGGCCATACAGAGCTTCGTACGGGGGCATTCCAATGCTTGAATGATAACTGTTGTTATAAGCGAACTCCACCAAAGTCACGTACTTATCCCAGCTACCTCCCAAATTCAACACCACTGCACGTAGCATGTCTTCTAGTGTCTGTATAGTTCTCTCTGACTGTCCATCAGTCTGTGGATGAAACGAGGTACTGAATAGTAATTTTGTACCTAGAGCTTTCTGCAGACTAGGCAAAAAATGGGAAGTGAATCTTGGATCACGGTCAGATATGATTGACACTAGTACTCCGTGCAATCTCACTATCTCATCGACATATAACTTGGCAAGTTTCTCTAAAGATTCGTTGGTATGCACTGGAAGGAAATGTGCCGATTTCGTCAGACGATCGACAATGACCCAAATTGAGTCATGACCCTTTTGGGTTCGAGGTAAACCAGAAACAAAATCCATTGTGACATTTTCCCATTTCCACTCAGGAATAGGTAGTGGTTGAAGCATGCCGGTTGGTTTTTGGTGTTCCGCTTTAATCTGTTGGCATGATAAGCACTTTGATACAAATTCAGTAGTGTCCCGTTTCATACCTGGCCACCAATAATGCTCCCGAAGAGTTCTGTATATTTTGGTACTACCAGGATGCATAACATAGGCTGAAGAATGGGCTTCCTCAAGAATAGCTCTATGAACATCAAGTTCTGATGGAACACAAACACGATTTTTAAAAGTAAGAAGTCCATCATCCCGAATTTGAAATTTTGTTTCTTTTCCCTGATTTAGCTTCGCCATCTTCTGTTGTAAATAAACATCGTGTAATTGTCGTTCTAGAATTTTCTCGAACAAGGTAGGTCTAACCTCGAATTTGGCGATTAAGGCAGAATCATTAGACTTTTCACAATCGAGCGAAATGTGTAAAGATTTAAATTGCTCCAACATAGGAAGATAAAAAGATTGAATCGAAGCAAGTGAGGTAGAAGACTTTCTACTCAGAGCATCTGCAACAACGTTCGCCTTGCCAGGATGATAATCGATGACTATGTCATAGTCACTAATCAACTCCATCCATCGCCTTTGCCTGAGGTTGAGCTCCTTTTGCGTGGTGATATACTTTAAGCTCTTGTGATCAGTGAAAACCCGACAAGTTGCACCATACAGATAGTGCCTCCAGATCTTCAATGCAAAGACGATTGTAGCCAACTCTAAATCATGTGTAGGATAATTTTCTTCGTTCTTCTTCAATTGCCTTGAAGCGTAGGCAATAACCTTTCCTTCTTGCATGAGAATGTATCCTAATCCTTGTCTCGAGGCGTCGCTATAAATGGTAAATTCTCCAATCGCTGGGTCTGGCAAAGCAAGAATAGGAGCTGAAACGAGTCGTCTTTTCAATTCTTGAAATGCTTCGTCGCATTCTTCACTCCATTCAAATTTTACCCCTTTCCGAGTCAATTTAGTCAAAGATGAAGCCAATAACGAAAAGTCTTTGACAAACCGTCGATAATATCCAGCTAATCCCAGAAAACTACGAATCTCTGTCACGTTCTTTGGATGCTCCCAATCTAGTATAGCTTGAATCTTCACTGGATCGACGTAGATTCTTTCTTTAGAAATGTGATGACCTAAAAAGCTTACCTCGCGAAGCCAAAATTCACACTTCGAGAATTTAGCATAAAGCTGATTTTCTCTGAGAATGTTTAGAGCAATTCTTAGATGATGAGAATGCTCGTTGTCCGATTTAGAATAAATAAGAATGTCATCAATGAAGATGATGACAAACTTATCTAAGTACGGCCGAAAGACCCGATTCATAAGATCCATAAAAGCTGCAGGAGCATTTGTGAGTCCAAAAGGCATAACACAGAATTCAAAATGACCGTATCTGGTTCGAAAAGCAGACTTAGGAATATCAGATTCCCTAATCTTTAGTTGGTGATAACCGGATCGCAAATCAATTTTTGAGAACATAGTTGCTCCTTGCAATTGATCAAACAGATCATCGATTCTTGGAAGAGGATATTTGTTCTTAATTGTCACCTTGTTCAATTGACGGTAGTCGACACATAGGCGAAGTGATCCATCTTTCTTCTTGACAAAAAGAACTGGAGCACCCCACGGAGATGTGCTAGGTCGTATGAACCCCTTCTCCAATAATTCCCCAAGTTGTGTCTGGAGTTCCTTGAGCTCAGCAGGCGACATTCGATATGGAGTAATCGATATAGGTGTGATTCCAGGAAGTACGTCAATGGAAAAATCAATCTCTCGATTCGGAGGTTGTCCTGGTAAGTCTTCGGGTAAGACATCAGGAAATTCATTCACGATCGGGATGTCATCTAGTTTAGTTTCAGAAAGAGAAGTATCGATGACAAATGCCAAGAATGCCTCACAACCCTTACGCATTAATTTATGCGTAGTCAACATTGAAATAAACGAGAGGGATCTCGTTTGAAGTTTACCTTCAAAAACAAGTTCTGAGAATCCTGGTCTACGAAAAATAACAAGCTTCTCGTGGCAATCGAGAATTGCATGATGAGAAGAAAGCCAATCCATGCCAAGAATAACATCAAGATCAATCAAAGGCAATGGTATCAATTCAGCCTCTAAAATGACATCTTTGATCTTCAATGGACAACCATGGAATACCGAATCACGAATTAGACGCTCTCCAAGAGGGCTATGAACGATGATTCCAGGTGACAAATGAGAGATAGGATAATTTAAGATCGCAGTAAGATCATCCCGGATATAAGACCTATCAGAACCTGGGTCAAATAAAGCGTAGACCTGATGGTCTCCCACAAACACATAGCCTAAAGAAGCAATATTAGGTGAGATTGTGATTTAAAAATTCGGAAAGATAGAATTTCTTACGAATGTTTTATTCGTAATCAAGTGGCATAACAAGGCGGGGTTAGATTTAGCATGTGAAAATACTCAGATTATAAATTACCTATCACAACCTTCGGATCTGAGCGAGCCTTTTCCTGGGAAATATGAAATACTCTAGTTTGCTTCCTTCCTTGCATAGGTGATTGAGTACTAGGGCCGCTTGAGGCATCGGGCACTCTGGTAACTGCAGATCGAGTATCTTTGGGTATAGAATTTGTTAGTTTACCACGAAGCTGAAATGTGTGTTTCAGTGACTCTGTGGCGCAAGCTTTGTTGCAGTTATATACTCTAAAAATATGTTCTCCAACTATATACTCATGTATAATAAATAATTTGTTCATATAAATGGTAAGAAATTGCTCACTTCAAGTAGTTCTTAACCTAGATCACGGAGTAGAATCAGCTCTGCACTTTAACATTTTATTGACTCTTCAGAGCAAGCTTCCTAACATTTTAATACTCTGAAAACATGTTCTCCTACTATATTCTCATGTCTAATAACTAATTTGACCATAAAAATGTAAAGAAAATGCTCACTTAAAGGAGTTATTGAAATGGTTCACGGAGTAGAATCTACTCTGCACTGTGTGTTTTCAGTGACTCTATGGCGCAAGCTTTGTAGCAGTTATATACTCTGAAAATATGTTCTCCAACTATATACTCATGTATAATAAATAATTTGTTCATATAAATGGTAAGAAATTGCTCACTTCAAGTATTTCTTAACATTGATCGAGGAGTAGAATCAGCTCTGCACTTTGACATTGTATTGACTCTACGGCGCAAGCTTCCTATAATTTTAATACTCTGAAAACATGTTCTCCTACTATATTCTCATGTCTAATAACTAATTCGACCATAAAAATGGAAAGAAAATGCTCACTTAAATGAGTTATTGAAATGGTTCACGGAGTAGAATCAACTCTGCACTGTGTGTTTTCAGTGACTCTGTTGCGCAAGCTTTGTAGCAGTTATATACTCTGAAAATATGTTCTTCAACTACATACTCATGTATAATAAACAGTTTGATCATAAAAATATTAAGAAATTACTCACTTCAAGTAGTTCTTAACCTAGATCACGGAGTAGAATCAGCTCTGCACTTTGACATTTTATTGACTCTACGGCGCAAGCATACTAACATTTTAATACTCTGAAAATATTTTCTCCTACTATATTCTCATGTTTAATAACTTATTTGACCATAAAAATGGTAATAAATGCTCTCTTCAAGGAGTTATTGAAATGGTTCACGGAGTAGAATCAAATCTGTAATGTGTGTTTTCAGCGACTCTATGGCGCAAGCTTTGTTGCAGTTATATACTCTAAAAATATGTTCTCCAACTATATACTCATGTATAATAAATAATTTTTTCATAAAAATGGTAAGAAATTGCTCACTTCAAAGAGTTCATAACCTAGATCACGAAGTAGAATCAGCTCTGCACCTTGACATTTTATTGACTCTACTGCGCAAGCTTCCTAACATTTAAATACTCTGAAAATATGTTCTCCTACTATATTCTCATGTCTAATAACTAATTTGACCATAAAAATGGCAAGAAAAAGCTCTCTTCAAGGAGTTATTGAAATGGTTCACGGAGTAAAATCAACTCTGCAATGTGTGTTTTCAGTGACTCTATTGTGCAAGCTTTGTTGTAGTTATATACTCTGAAAATATATTCTCCAACTATATACTCATGTATAATAAATAATTTATTCATAAAAATGGAAAGAAAATGCTCACTTCAAGGAGTTATTGAAATGGATCACGGAGTAGAATAAACTCTACACTTTGTGTTTTCACTAACCCTATAGCGCAAGCTTTGTAGCAGTTATATACTCTGAAAATATGTTCTTCAACTTCATACTCATGTATAATAAACAGTTTGATCATAAAAAAGGTAAGAAATTGCTCACTTCAAGTAGTTCTTAGCCTAGATCACGGAGTGGAATCAGCTATGCACTTTGACATTTTATTGACTCTACGGTGCAAGCTTATTAACATTTTAATATTCTAAAAATATGTTCTCCTACTATATTCTCATGTCTAATAACTAATTTGACCAAAAAAATGGCAAGAAAATGCTCTCTTCAAGGAGTTATTGAAATGGTTCACGGAGTAGAATCAACTCTGCAATGTGTGTTTTCAGTGACTCTATGGCGCAAGCTTTGTTGCAGTTATATACTTTGAAAATATGTTCTCCAACTATATACTCATGTATAATAAATAATTTGTTCATAAAAATGGTAAGAAATTGCTCACTTCAAATAGTTCTTAACTTAGATCACGGAGTAGAATCAGCTCTGCACTTTAACATTGTATTGACTCTTCAGCGCAAGCTTCCTAACATTTTAATACTCTGAAAACATGTTCTCCTACTATATTCTCATGTCTAATAACTAATTTGACCATAAAAATGTAAAGAAAATGCTCACTTAAAGGAGTTATTGAAATGGTTCACGGAGTAGAATCTACTCTCCACTGTGTGTTTTCAGTGACTCTATGGCGCAAGCTTTGTAGCAGTTATATACTCTGAAAATATGTTCTTCAACTACATACTCATGTATAATAAACAGTTTGATCATAAAAATGGTAAGAAATTGCTCACTTCAAGTAGTTCTTAACCTGGATCACGGAGTAGAATCAGCTCTGCACTTTGACATTTTATTGACTCTACGGCGCAAGCATACTAACATTTTAATACTCTGAAAATATCTTCTCGTACTATATTCTCATGTCTAATAACTTATTTGACCATAAAAATGGCAATAAAATGGTCTCTTCAAGGAGTTATTGAAATGGTTCACGGAGTAGAATCAAATCTGCAATGTGTGTTTCAGTGACTCTATGGCGCAAGCTTTGTTGCAGTTATATACTCTAAAAATATGTTCTCCAACTATATACTCATGTATAATAAATAATTTGTTCATATAAATGGTAAGAAATTGCTCACTTCAAGTAGTTCTTAACCTAGATCACGGAGTAGAATCATCTCAGCACTTTAACATTGTATTGACTCTTCAGCGCAAGCTTCCTAATATTTTAATACTCTGAAAACATGTTCTCCTACTATATTCTCATGTCTAATAACTAATTTGACCATAAAAATGTAAAGAAAATGCTCACTTAAAGGAGTTATTGAAATGGTTCACGGAGTAGAATCTACTCTGCACTTTGTGTTTTCAGTGACTCTATGGCGCAAGCTTTGTAGCAGTTATATACTCTGAAAATATGTTCTTCAACTACATGCTCATGTATAATAAACAGTTTGATCATAAAAATGGTAAGAAATTGCTCACTTCAAGTAGTTCTTAACCTAGATCACGGAGTAAAATCAGCTCTGCACTTTGACATTTTATTGACTCTACGGCGCAAGCATACAAACATTTTAATACTCTGAAAATTTCTTCTCGTACTATATTCTAATGTCTAATAACTTATTTGACCATAAAAATGGCAATAAAATGGTCTCTTCAAGGAGTTACTGTAATGGTTCACGGAGTAGAATCAAATCTGTAATGTGTGTTTCAGTGACTCTATGGCGCAAGCTTTGTTGCAGTTATATACTCTAATAATATGTTCTCCAACTATATACTCATGTATAATAAATAATTTGTTTATAAAAATGGTAAGAAATTGCTCACTTCAAGTAGTTCTTAACATAGATCACGGAGTAGAATCAGCTCTGCGCTTTGACATTTTATTGACTCTACGGCGCAAGATTCCTAACATTTTAATACTCTGAAAACATGTTCTCCTACTATATTCTCATATCTAATAACTAATTTGACCATAAAAATGTAAAGAAAATGCTCACTTAAAGGAGTTATTGAAATGGTTCACGGAGTAGAATCTACTCTGCACTGTGTGTTTTCAGTGACTCTATGGCGCAAGCTTTGTAGCAGTTATATACTCTGAAAATATGTTCTTCAACTACATGCTCATGTATAATAAACAGTTTGATCATAAAAATGGTATGAAATTGCTCACTTCAAGTAGTTCTTAACCTAAATCACGGAGTAGAATCAGCTCTGCACTTTGACATTTTATTGACTCTACGGCGCAAGCATACAAACATTTTAATACTCTGAAAATTTCTTCTCGTACTATATTCTAATGTCTAATAACTTATTTGACCATAAAAATGGCAATAAAATGGTCTCTTCAAGGAGTTATTGAAATGGTTCACGGAGTAGAATCAAATCTGTAATGTGTGTTTCAGTGACTCTATGGCGCAAGCTTTGTTGCAGTTATATACTCTAAAAATATGTTCTCCAACTATATACTCATGTATAATAAATAATTTTTTTATAAAAATGGTAAGAAATTGCTCAGTTCAAGTAGTTCTTAACATAGATCACGGAGTAGAATCAGCTCTGCGCTTTGACATTTTATTGACTCTACGGCGCAAGATTCCTAACATTTTAATACTATGAAAATATGTTCTCCTACTATATTCTCATGTCTAATAACTAATTTGACCATAAAAATGGCAAGAAAATGCTCTCTTCAAGAAGTTATTGAAATGGTTCACGGAGTAGAATCAACTCTGCAATGTGTGTTTTCAGTGACTCTATGGCTCAAGTTTTGTTTCAGTTATATATTCTGAAAATATGTTCTCCAACTATATACTCATGTATAATAAATAATTTGTTCATAAAAATGGTAAGAAATTGATCACTTCAAATAGTTCTTAACCTAGATCACGAAGTAGAATCAGCTCTGCACTTTGATATTTTATTGAGCTTCCTAACATTTTAATACTCTGAAAATATGTTCTCCTACTATATTCTCATGTCTAATAACTAATTTGACCATAAAAATGGCAAGAAAATGCTATCTTCAAGGAGTTATTGAAATGGTTCACGGAGTAAAATCAACTCTGCATTGTGTGTTTTCAGTGACGCTATTTCGCAAACTTTGTTGTAGTTATATACTCTGAAAATCTATTCTCCAACTATACACTCATGTATAATAAATAATTTATTCATAAAAATGGAAAGAAAATGCTCACTTCAAGGAGTTATTGAAATGGATCACGGAGTAGAATCAACTCTGCACTGTGTCTTTTCAGTGACTCTATGGCGCAAACTTTGTAACAGTTATATACTCTGAAAATATGTTCTTCAACTACATACTCATGTATAATAAACATTTTGATTATAAAAAGGTAAGAAATTGCTTACTTCAAGTAGTTCTTAACCTAGACCACGGAGTAGAATCAGCCATGCACTTTGACAATTTATTAACTCTACGGCGCAAGCTTACTAGACCACGGAGTAAAAATATGTTCTCCTACTATATTCTCATGTCTAATAATTAATTTGACCATAAAAATGGAAAGAAAATGCTCTCTTCAAGGAGTTATTGAAATGGTTCACGGAGTAAAATCAAATCTGCAATGTGTGTTTCAGTGACTCTATGGCGCAAGCTTTGTTGTAGTTATATACTCTGAAAATATGTTCTCCAACTATATACTCATGTATAATAAATAATTTTTTCATATAAATGGTAAAAAATTGTTCACTTCAAGTATTTCTTAACCTTAATCACGGAGTGGAATCAGCTCTGCACTTTGACATTGTATTGACTCTACGGCGCAAGCTTCCTAACATTTTAATACTCTGAAAACATGTTCTCCTACAATATTCTCATGTCTAATAACTAATTCGACCATAAATGGAAAGAAAATGCTCACTTAAAGGAGTTATTGAAATGGTTCACGAAGTAGAATCAACTCTGCACTGTGTGTTTTCAGTGACTCTATGGCGCAAGCTTTGTAGCAGTTATATACTCTCAAAATATGTTCTTCAACTACATACTCATGTATAATAAACAGTTTAATCATAAAAATAGTATGAAATTACTCACTTCAAGTAGTTCTTAACCTAGATCACGGAATAGAATCAGCTCTGCACTTTGACAATTTATTGACTCTACGGCGCAAGTATATTAACAATTCAATACTCTGAAAATATCTTCTCCTACTATATTCTCATGTCTAATAACTTATTTGACCATAAAAATGGCAATAAAATGCTCTCTTCAAGGAGTTATTGAAATGGTTCACGGAGTAGAATCAAATCTGCAATGTGTGTTTTCAGCGACTCTATGGCGCAAGCTTTGTTGCAGTTATATACTCTGAAAATATGTTCTACAACTATATACTCATGTATAATAAATAATTTGTTCATAAAAATGGTAAGAAATTTCTCACTTCAAAGAGTTCTTAACCTAGATCACGAAGTAGAATCAGCTCTGCACCTTGACATTTTATTGACTCTACTGCGCAAGCTTCCTAACATTTTAATACTCTAAAAATATGTTCTCCTACTATATTCTCATGTCTAATAACTAATTTGACCATAAAAATGGCAAGAAAAAGCTCTCTTCAAGGAGTTATTGAAATGGTTCACGGAGTAAAATCAACTCTGCAATGTGTGTTTTCAATGACTCTATTGTGCAAGCTTTGTTGTAGTTATATACTCTGAAAATCTATTCTCCAACTATATACTCATGTATAATAAATAATTCATTCATAAAAATGGAAAGAAAATGCTCACTTCAAGGAGTTATTGAAATGGATCACGGAGTAGAATAAACTCTGCAATGTGTGTTTTCAGTGACCCTATAGCGCAAGCTTTGTAGCAGTTATATACTCTGAAAATATGTTCTTCAACTACATACACATGTATAATAAACAGTTTGATCATAAAAAAGGTAAGAAATTGCTCACTTCAAGTAGTTCTTAACCTAGATCACGGAGTAGAATCAGCTATGCACTTTGACATTTTATTGACTCTACGACACAAGCTTACTAACATTTTAATACTCTAAAAATATGTTCTCCTACTATATTCTCATGTCTAATAACTAATATGACCATAAAAATGGTAAGAAAACCCTCTCTTCAAGGAGTTATTGGAATGGTTCACGGAGTAGAATCAAATCTGCAATGTGTGTTTCAGTGACTCTATGGCGCAAGCTTTGTTGCAGTTATACTGTCTGAAAAAAATGTTCTTCAACTACGTACTCATGTATAATAACAGTTTGATCATAAAAATGGTAAGAAATTGCTCACTTCAAGTAGTTCTTAATCTAGATCACGGAGTAGAATCAGCTCTGCACTTTGATATTTTATTGACTCTATGGCGTAAGCTTCCTAACATTTTAATACTCTGAAAATATGTTCTACTACTATATTCTAATGTCTAATAACTAATTTGACCATAAAATGGGAAGAAAATGCTCTCTTCAAGGAGTTATTGAAATGGTTCACGGAGTAGAATCAACTCCGCAATGTGTGTTTTAAGTGACTCTATTGCTCAAGCTTTGTTGTAGTTATATACTTTGAAAATCTATTTTCCAACTATATACTCATGTATGATAAATAATTTATTCATAAAAACGGAAAGAAAATGCCCACTTCAAGGAGTTATTGAAATGGTTCACGGAGTAGAATCAACTCTGCACTGTGTGTTTTCAGTGACTCTATGGCGCAAACTTTGTAGTAGTTATATACTCTGAAAATATGTTCTTCAACTTCATACTCATGTACAATAAACAGTTTGTTCATAAAAAAGGTAAGAAATTGCTCACTTCAAGTAGTTCTTAACCTAGATCACGGAGTGGAATCAGCTATGCACTTTGACATTTTATTGACTCTACGGCGCAAGCTTACTAACATTTTAATATTCTGAAAATATGTTCTCCTACTATATTCTCATGTCTAATAACTAATTTGACCATAAAAATGGCAAGAAAATGCTCTCTTCAAGAAGTTATTGAAATGGTTCACGGAGTAGAATCAAATCTGCAATGAGTGTTTCAGTGACTCTATGGCGCAAGCTTTGTTGCAGTTATATACTATGAAAATATGTTCTCCAACTATATACTCATGTATAATAAATATTTTGTTCATAAAAAAGGTAAGAAATTGCTCACTTCAAGTAGTTCTTAACCTAGATCACGAAGTAGAATCAGCTCTACACTTTGACATTTTATTGACTATACGGCGCTAGCTTCCTAACATTTTAATACTCTGAAAATATGTTCTCCTACTATATTCTCATGTCTAATAACTAATTTGACCATAAAAAATGCAAGAAAATGCTCTTTTCAAGGAGTTATTGAAATGGTTCACAGAGTATAATCATCTCTGCTCAGTGTGTTTTCATTGACTCTATGGCGCAAGCTTTGTTGCAGTTATATACTTTTAAAATATGCTCTCCAACTATATACTCATGTATAATAGATGTTCATAAAAATGGTAAGAAATTGCTCACTTCTAGTAGTTCTAAGCATAGATCACGGAGTAGAATCAGCTCTGCACTTTTACATTTTTTAGACTCTACGGCGCAAGCTTTCTAACATTTTCATACTCTAAAAACATGTTCTCCTACTATATTCTCATGTCTAATAACTAATTTGACCATAAAAATGGAAAGAAAATGCTCTCTTCAAGGAGTTATTGAAATGGTTCACGGAGTAGAATCAAATCTGCAATGTGTGTTTCAGTGACTCTATAGCGCAAGCTTTGTTGCAGTTATACAGTCTGAAAATATGTTCTTCAACTACATACTCATGTATATTAAACAGTTTGATCATAAAAATGGTAAGAAATTGCTCACTTCAAGTAGTTCTTAACCTAGATCACGGAGTAGAATCAGCTCTGCACATTGACATTTTATTGACTCTACGGCGTAAGCTTCCTAACATTTTAATACTCTGAAAATATGTTCTCCTACTATATTCTCATGTCTAATAACTAATTTGACCAAAAAAATGGCAAGAAAATGCTCTCTTCAAGGAGTTATTGAAATGGTTAACGGAGTAGAATCAAATCTGCAATGTGTGTTTCAGTAACTCTATGGCGCAAGCTTTGTTGTAGTTATATACTCTGAAAATATGTTCTCCAACTACATACTCATGTTTAATAAATAATTTGTTCATATAAATGGTAAGAAATTGCTCACTTCAAGTAGTTCTTAACCTAGATCACGGAGTAGAATCAGCTCTGCACTTTGACATTTTATTGACTCTATGGCGCAAGCTTCCTAACATTTTAATACTCTAAAAATATGTTCTCCTACTATATTCTCATGTCTAATAACTAATTTCACAATAAAAATGGCAAGAAAATGCTCTCTTCAAGGAGTTATTGAAATGGTTCACGGAGTAGAATCAAATCTGCAATATGTGTTTCAGTGACTCTATAGCGCAAGCTTTGTTGCAGTTATACAGTCTGAAAATATGTTCTTCAACTACATACTCATGTATAATAAACAGTTTGATCATAAAAATGGTAAGAAATTGCTCACTTCAAGTAGTTCTTAACCTAGATCACGGAGTAGAATCAGCTCTGCACTTTGACATTTTATTGACTCTACGGCGTAAGCTTCCTAACATTTTAATACTCTGAAAATATGTTCTTCTACTATATTCTCATGTCTAATAACTAATTTGACAAAAAAATGGCAAGAAAATGCTCTCTTCAAGGAGTTATTGAAATGGTTAACGGAGTAGAATCAAATCTGCAATGTGTGTTTCAGTGACTCTATGGCGCAAGCTTTGTTGTAGTTATATACTCTGAAAATATGTTCTCCAACTACATACTCATGTTTAATAAATAATTTGTTCATATAAATGGTAAGAAATTGCTCACTTCAAGTAGTTCTTAACCTAGATCACGGAGTAAAATCAGCTCTGCACTTTGACATTTTATTGACTCTATGGCGCAAGCTTCCTAACATTTTAATACTCTGAAAATATGTTCTCCTACTATATTCTCATGTCTAATAACTAATTTCACAATAAAAATGGCAAGAAAATGCTCTCTTCAAGGAGTTATTGAAATGGTTCACGGAGTAGAATCAACTCTGCAATGTGTGTTTTCAGTGACTCTATGGCGCAAGCTTTGTTGCAGTTATATACTCTGAAAATATGTTCTCCAACTATATACTCATGTATAATAAATAATTTGTTCATAAAAATGGTAAGAAATTGCTCACTTCAAATAGTTCTTAACCTAGATCACGAAGTTGAATCAGCTCTGGACTTTGACATTTTATTGACTCTACGGCGCAAGCTTCCTAACATTTTAATACTCTGAAAATATGTTATCCTGCTATATTCTCATGTCTAATAACTAATTTGACCATAAAAATGGCAAGAAAATGCTCTCTTCAAGGAGTTATTGAAATGGTTCACGGAGTAGAATCAACTCTGCAATGTGTGTTTTTAGTGACTCTATTGCGCAAGCTTTGTGGTAGTTATATACTCTGAAAATCTATTCTCCAACTATATACTCATGTATAATAAATAATTTATTCATAAAAATGGAAAGAAAATGCTCACTTCAAGGAGTTATTGAAATGGTTCACGGAGTTGAATCAACTCTGCACTATGTGTTTTCAGTGACTCTATGGCGCAAGCTTTGTAGCAGTTATATACTCTGAAAATATGTTCTTCAACTACATACTCATGTATAATAAACAGTTTGATCATAAAAAAGCTAAGAAATTGCTCACTTCAAGTAGTTTTTAACATAGATCACGGAGTAGAATCAGCTCTGCACTTTGACATTTTGTTGACTCTGCGGTGCAACCTTAGTAACATTTTAATACTCTGAAAATATGTTATCCTACTATATTCTCATGTATATTAACTAATTTGACCATAAAAATGGCAAGAAAATGCTATCTTCAAGAAGTTATTGAAATGGTTCACGGAGTAGAATCAAATCTGCAATGTGTGTTTCAGTGACTCTATGGTGCAAGCTTTGTTGCAGTTATATACTCTGAAAATACGTTCTCCAACTATATAATCATCTATAATAAATAATTTGTTCATAAAAAGGTAAGAAATTGCTCACTTCAAGTAATTCTTAACCTAGATCACGGAGTAGAATCAGCTCTACACTTTGACATTTTATTGACTCTACAGCGCAAGCTTCCTAACATTTTAATACTATGAAAATATGTTCTCCTACTATATTCTCATGTCTAATAACTAATTAGTCCATAGAAATTGCAAGAAAATGCTCTCTTCAAGGAGTTATTTATAATATCTTAGTTCAACTAGATTTTTTTTAGAAAGCCCAAAACCTATTTATTTATTTTATGACCCAAAAGGCCAGCCCTATCTTAGCCCAACTAGATTTTTTTTAGAAAGCCCAAAACCTATTTATTTATTTTATGGCCCAAAAGGCCAGCCCTATCCTAACCCAACTAGAATTTTTTTATAAAACCCAAACTTATTTATTTATTTATTTTGTGGCCCAAAGTTTCAGCCCACTTAAATGGCCTGATATATAATTAGTAAGGCTAAAGTTAAAAAAAAAGATAGAGAAGAACGGGAGAAGAAAAGCAAAAGAGGGGAAAGAAGAGAGTGAAGAGGAGAAACCCTTGTTGATCAAATTCTCCCTTAAAACCCTCATCCTAGGTGGTTTCTAAGTTGTTTTGAGGTAAGTGGTGTGTGAATTAAGCTTCCTTCTTCCATGGTTTTGTAATTTTGTGGTGTTTTTCTTTTTGGTATGTGGGTAATTCGCAGACTGTTCGAACTGATTTTGACATAGCTATTGCCATCGAAACTTTGCAAACTTAATTTCTGTACATAGCTGAACTCATTATCTTTCCGTAGCCACTTGAAACGCCTCAATCCGATTATTCTACAATTAGTTATGATTTTTCTCGTAAACTGCCGCTAGCTGGAAAATTTCAGAATTTTTATGTCGAATTCAAACTTATTTTTTTATCGTTTCGTTTAGTTAATGTATTTAAACGGGTTATGTGGGATTGGGAACTCATGTTAAGGAGTTACATGCCATTTTTATTTAATATCGACTCGTTCGAACTCGATTAGGATTTGTTTTTAGCAATGAAAGGGATGTTAACGCTAATAGTTAGTTATATTTAATTTGTCTTTAATTGCTCATCTCCTTTCTAGGTAAAGAACCATCGACGAAGGGCAAGGGACCAACTTCAGATTCCGGAGAGAGTTAATCACTTCCTTGTGAGTTAATAATTCGGGAACGCCTTCTCTTGTGGGAAGTGTGGACCCTCGATAAATGTGCATTTATTTTATTTTTAGTTAATTGATAAGAAAATTATTTGGTATTATGTTATGTGGTAAAGAGCCTGATTGGCTCGATTGCTCTGGTTAGAGTCATGTTAGCCATTTTATGAGTATTATTGATTTTAACTTATGTTGAAGAGCCTTGCCGGCTCGATATCTGATAGCATTTATTGTGAATTATTTCAGAATTGATTTCTGGTTATTCATGTGTGCCAATTAAGACTCTAACTTGAGTAGTTATTCATCTTATGATGCACATGCATATGTATGCCTGGTACCAAGGTTAAGTAGCCTGAATTGGTCACGGTTCGGGTGAGTTGGAGCGACATTGATTAAGTAGCCCGAATTGTCGCGGTTCGGGTGAGTTAGAGTGACAACCAAGTTGCCCGTGATTGGCAAACCCGGGTGAGTTAGATCTAACGGGGCACCTGTCCATTTGCCAAATACATACTCTGGAGGGTGATCGTTAGATGGATTAGTCTATTATAGGCTCAGTCAACGTCACCGGTGTGGGACATGCATGTCATATATGTTTATATGTTTGATCATTTCAAGTATTCACGTCGATATTGAATTGTGAACTTTAGCACTTGGCGTGTTGAGAAAGAATATTAATGTGCATTTTATCTAGAGTAACGGTGACGGGCTTGGACTGTCTCTCGACGGAGAGCTCAGTTCGAGGAGGATATTGACTACCCACGCGTCTTTTATGAGATAACATGTTGTTTGAACTAATTGTGTTATTCGTAAATGTGCACTAAGGTTTTTATTTTCATTAATATGTATACTGAGTGAGAAATAGTTATTGTGGGACGAAATGTGGGATTTTATGTTATGAACCACGAGTGGAATACATGCTTCGTATAAGGGTCGGGGTGACCGGCTTATCACCTCACTGAGCTAGTGGTTTTGCTCACCCCCATCATTCTTTCCTTCTCAGGCTGTTGATATCGTTTTGGTTGGAGGTTTTCCTATCGTTTGCTCGTCATCCAATCCGTGTTTTGGGTACTTTCTCTTTTATGTAAATTGACGGATTCATTGGCGAGATTGTATAGTTTATATTTGGTGACCCCCTTGATGTTCTTTTTGTACCTTCGCGATGTTATATCGTTCATGTATATTTTCTTTAAACTAAGTTACACCGTTGTATTTTGTACCTTTGTAAATCCTTGTTGATACTTTTTGAGATGATGTCCTCGGGTTGTACCCGTTGTTATCAGTTGTTCAGCTCTACAGGTACTTGATAGCAAGCCTTACGTTTTCTATAAACTTTGTGAAGTGGAGTGCACCCATTCTGTGAAATTTATGGTTAACGTGGCGGTTGTCCCGTTCTGTCTGGGGTCGGGGAGTGACAACTTTCTTGGTATCAGAGCCTGGTTTTATGATTCTCATTCTTTTTGAGTCGAGCCAATGAGTCCAACTTTGTTTCTATGTCATCTTAAGGTATCGTATTGCCTTGACGTTGACCTTGCATTTTCTTTCCTTTCTTCCTTTCAGTCATTATGGCACCTCCAGTTCGTCGTCGAGGTCGAAGACATGCTCCTCGTGATCCTCCGAGTCCTCTACTCTCTTCTGTTCCTCGTGGACCTCGAGGACATGTTTCTTCTGATCATGTCGTTCCTCCGACGGTTACGGACCCTATCAATTCTGATCATAGGGTGCCAGTTTCCCAGGTAGAGCAACCACGGGCCCAGTTGCGGGTTGAGCACATGATGACATCCGAGCAGTACCAATTGTATTATGATCACATTCGAATACATGGTGTTCCACCACCTACAACGGCTCATACAACTACGACTGTTAGTGAAGAGGTTCTTCGTGCTAATAAATCAATTCGACCTACATCTAATGTACCAGTTTTTACTCCAGAAATGGCTTTAGGAGGTTCTACTTCTCGAGGTGCACTTTTTATACCTGATTTGGTGAAAGCAGTTGAAAATATGGGGACTTCGAAATTTGACGGTGCAAGAGATGTTTCTAAAGCTGGGGCATGGTTAAAGGAGATTACAGAGACCTTTGACACTTTGATGATTGAAGAATGTTATCGTGTGGTCATTGCAACCAAACTGTTAGGCCCAGATGCACGACGATGGTGGCAGAATCTAAAAGAGACATCCTCGATTACTATTACGTGGGCTATCTTTGTGAAACGATTCAAAGATCGATACTTCTCTCAGTACATCAAGGATCAGAAGAGAAAGGAGTTCTTCAACCTCTTTCAAGGCATTATGTCGATCGTGGAGTACGAAAACAAATTTCTGGAATTGCGAGAATTTGCTCCTGAGTCATATACGACGAGAGACTTATGCAAGAGATTTGAAGATGGTCTTAATTTAAATATTCGAGATCGTATCAAGTCCGGAGACAAGTACGAGAGTCTTGACGATCTCGTAGAAGAAGCCCTGAGGGTAGAAGGTTTAGTTCAGGCGAGACATAAGCTTGCAGAACGATCTCAAAAGAAAAGGCAAGGGAGCACATTTCCAAAAAATGCATCAAAGGTGTATAGGGGTGTGGGATCTTCGCGTGGCGCACCAAGTTCGGTATCTATTAGTTTTCCTCAATCTTGGGAGCAGTTTAGTAGAGGCGGGAGCAATGTCTCGGGATCGGTTGGTGAAAATCGCAAGTGCCAGAATTGCTTAAAATATCACGACGGCCCCTGTAAGGCTCCTCAAGTATGTTTTCAGTGTCGACAGCCGGGGCATATGCGAAGTTCTTGTCCTCAGCTTATGGGAGCAAGCAGTCAGGGTTCTGGTCAGCTTCGTGGTAAACTAACATATTCTACACCCAGAGATACTCGATCTGCAGCTATCAGAGTGCCCAATGCCTCAAGCGGCCCTAGTACTCAATCACATATGCAAAGAAGGAAGCAAACTAGAGTATTTCATATTTCCCAGGAAGAAGCTCGCTCAGATCCGAAGGTTGTGACAGGTAATTTATAATCTGAGTATTTTCACATGCTAGATCTAACCCCGCCTTGTTATGCCACTTGATTACGAATAAAACATTCGTAAGAAATTCTATCTTTCCAGATTTTTGAATCACAATCTCACCTAATATTGCTTCTTTAGGCCATGTGTTTGTGGGAGACCATCAGGTCTACGCTTTATTTGACCCAGGTTCTGATAGTTTTATATCCGGGATGATCTTACTGCGATCTTAGATTATCCTATCTCTCATTTGTCACCTGGAATCATCGTTCATACCCCTCTTGGAGATCTCCTAATTCGTGATTCGGTATTCCTTGGTTGTCCATTGAAGATCAAAGATGTCCTTCTAGAGGCTGAATTGATACCATTGCCTTTGATTGATCTTGATGTTATTCTTGGCATGGATTGGCTTTCTTCTCATCATGCAATTCTCGACTGCCACAAGAAGCTTGTTATTTTTCGTAGACCAGGATTCTCAGAACTTGTTTTTGAAGGTAAACTTCAAACGAGATCCCCCTCTTTTATTTCAATGTTGACTGCGCATAAATTAATGCGTAAGGGTTGTGAGGCATCCTTGGCATTTGTCATCGATACTTCTCTTTCTGAAACTAAACTAGATGACATCCCGATCGTGAATGAATTTCCTGATGTCTTTCCCGAAGACTTACCAGGACAACCTCTGAATCGAGAGATTGATTTTTCCATTGACGTACTTCCTGGAATCACACCTATATCGATTACTCCATATTGAATGTCGCCTGCTGAGCTCAAGGAACTCCAGACACAACTTGGGGAATTATTGGAGAAGGGGTTCATACAACCTAGCACATCTCCGTGGGGTGCTCCAGTTCTTTTTGTCAAGAAGAAAGATGGATCACTTCGCTTATGTGTCGACTACCGTCAATTGAACAAGGTGACAATTAAGAACAAATATCCTCTTCCAAGAATCGATGATCTGTTTGATCAATAGCAAGGAGCAACTGTGTTCTCAAAAAAGTCTGCTTTTCGAACCAGATACGGTCATTTTGAATTCTGTGTTATGCCTTTTGGACTCACAAATGCTCCTGCAGCTTTTATGGATCTTATGAATCGGGTCTTTCGGCCGTACTTAGATAAGTTTGTCATCATCTTCATTGATGACATTCTTATTTATTCTAAATCGGACGACGAGCATTCTCATCATCTAAGAATTGCTCTGAACATTCTCAGAGAAAATCAGCTATATGCTAAATTCTCGAAGTGTGAATTTTGGCTTCGTGAGGTAAGCTTTTTGGGTCATCAAATTTCTACAGAAGGAATCTACGTCGATCCAGTGAAGATTCAAGCTATACTAGATTGGGAGCGTCCAAAGAACGTGACAGAGATTCGTAGTTTTCTGGGATTAGCTGGATATTATCGATGGTTTGTCAAAGACTTTTCATTATTGGCTTCATCTTTGACTAAATTGACTCGAAAAGGGGTCAAATTTGAATGGAATGAAGAATGCGAGGAAGCATTTCAAGAATTGAAAAGACGACTCGTTTCAGCTCCTATTCTTGCTTTGCCAGACCTAGCGATTGGAGAATTTACCATTTATAGCGACGCCTCGAGACAAGGATTAGGATGCGTTCTCATGCAAGAAGGAAAGGTTATTGCCTATGCTTCAAGACAATTGAAGAAGAACGAAGAAAATTATCCTACACATGATTTAGAGTTGGCTGCAATCGTCTTTGCATTGAAGATCTGGAGGCACTATCTGTACGGTGCAACTTGTCGGGTTTTCACTGATCACAAGAGCTTAAAGTATATCACCACGCAAAAGGAGCTCAACCTCAGGCAAAGGCGATGGATGGAGTTGATTAGTGACTATGACTTAGTCATCGATTATCATCCTGGCAAGGCGAACGTTGTTGCAGATGCTCTGAGTAGAAAGTCTTCTACCTCACTTGCTTCGATTCAATCTTTTTATCTTCCTATGTTGGAGCAATTTAAATCTTTACACATTTCGCTCGATTGTGAAAAGTCTAATGATTCTGCCTTAATCTCCAAATTCGAGGTTAGACCTACCTTGTTCGAGAAAATTCGAGAAAGACAATCACACGATGTTTATTTACAACAGAAGATGGCGAAGCTAAATCAAGGAAAAGAAACAGAATTTCAAATTCGGGATGATGGACTTCTTACTTTTAAAAATCATGTTTGTGTTCCATCAGAACTTGAAGTTCGTAGAGCTATTCTTGAGGAAGCCCATTCTTCAGCCTATGCTACGCATCCTGGTAGTACCAAAATGTACAGAACACTTCGAGAGTATTATTGGTGGCCAGGTATGAAACGGGACATTGCTGAATTTGTATCAAAGTGCTTATCATGCCAACAGATTAAAGCGGAACACCAAAAACCAGCCGGCATGCTTCAACCACTACCTATTCCTGAGTGGAAATGGGAAAACGTCACAATGGATTTTGTTTCTGGTTTACCTCGAACCCAAAAGGGTCATGACTCAATTTGGGTCTTTGTCGATCGTCTGACGAAATCGGCACATTTCCTTCCAGTGCATACCAACGAATCTTTAGAGAAACTTGCCAAGTTATATGTCGATGAGATCGTGAGATTGCACGGAGTACCAGTGTCAATCATATCTGACCGTGATCCAAGATTCACTTCCCGTTTTTGGCCTAGTCTGCAGAAAGCGCTAGGTACAAAATTACTATTCAGTACCTCGTTTCATCCACAGACTGATGGACAGTCAGAGAGAACTATACAGGCACTAGAAGACATGCTACGTGCAGTGGTGTTGAATTTGGGAGGTAGCTGGGATAAGTACGTGACTTTGGTGGAGTTCGCTTATAACAACAGTTATCATTCAAGCATTGGAATGCCCCCGTATGAAGCTCTGTATGGCCGAAAGTGTCGAACACCACTCTTTCGGGATGAGGTTGGCGAGAGACAAGTCGAACAAGTAGAGCTTATCGAAGATGCGAAGGGAAAAATACAACTTATTCGAGACAGACTTAAGGCAGCGCAAGATCGACAGAAAAGCTATGCAGATAATAGGAGGCGCGATTTGGAGTTTAATGAAGGAGACAAAGTTTTTCTGAAAGTTTCTCCATGAAAGGGCGTGTTGCGATTCCGCCGTCGAGGAAAGTTGAGTCCAAGGTATATTGGCCCGTTTACGATCGTGCAAAGGATTGGTCGTGTCACGTATTGACTTGAGCTACCATCAGAATTATCGAAGATTCACGATGTCTTCCATGTCTCTATGCTTAGAAAATATGAACCGGATCCTTCGCACATGCTCAAATATCCCCCAGTTGTATTAAAGGAAAATCTATCGTACGAAGTACAACGTGTTCAAATTGTAGATCGCCGAGAGAAAATGCTTCGTAACAAATCCATTCCTATGGTGAGAATTCTATGGAGAAGTGATCAAATTGAAGAAGAAACATAGGAACCAGAGTCAGTCATGCGTCAACACCATCCAAATCTCTTTTCATCTCTAGGTACGTTTATGTTTCGAGGACGAAACTTTTTAGAGGAGGGGATACTTTATAATATCTTAGTTCAACTAGATTTTTTTTTAGAAAGCCCAAAACCTATTTATTTATTTTATGACCCAAAAGGCCAGCCCTATCTTAGCCCAACTAGATTTTATTTAGAAAGCCCAAAACCTATTTATTTATTTTATGGCCCAAAAGGCCAGCCCTATCCTAGCCCAATTAGAATTTTTTTATAAAGCCCAAACTTATTTATTTATTTATTTTGTGGCCCAAAGCTTCAGCCCACTTAAATGGCCTGATATATAATTAGTAAGGCTAAAGTTAAAAAAAAAAGATAGAGAAGAACGGGAGAAGAAAAGCAAAAGAGGGGAAAGAAGAGAGTAAAGAGGAGAAACCCTTGTTGATCAAATTCTCCCTTAAAACCCTCATCCTAGGTGGTTTCTAAGTTGTTTTGAGGTAAGTGGTGTGTGAATTAAGCTTCCTTCTTCCATGGTTTTGTAATTTTGTGGTGTTTTTCTTTTTGGTATGTGGGTATTCGCAGACTGTTCGAACTGATTTTGACATAGCTATTGCCCTCGAAACTTTGTAAACTTAATTTCTGTACAAAGCTGAACTCATTATCTTTCCGTAGCCACTTGAAACGCCTCAATCCGATTATTCTACAATTAGTTATGATTTTTCTTGTAAACTGCCGCTAGCTGGAAAATTTCAGAATTTTTATGTCGAATTCAAACTTATTTTTTTATCGTTTCGTTTAGTTAATTTATTGAAACGGGTTATGTGGGATTGGGAACTGATGTTAAGGAGTTACATGCCATTTTTATTTAATATCGACTCGTTCGAACTCGATTAGGATTTGTTTTTAGCAATGAAAGGGATGTTAACGCTAATAGTTAGTTATATTTAATTTGTCTTTAATTGCTTATCTCCTTTCTAGGTAAAGAACCATCGACGAAGGACAAGTGACCGACTTCAGATTCCGGAGAGAGTTAATCACTTCCCTGTGAGTTGATAATTCGGGAACACCTTCTCTTGTGGGAAGTGTGGACCCTCGATAAATGTGCATTTATTTTAGTTTTAGTTAATTGATAAGAAAATTATTTGGTATTATGTTATGTGGTAAAGAGCCTGATTGGCTCGATTGCTCTGGTTAGAGTCATGTTAGCCATTTTATGAGTATTATTGATTTTAACTTATATTGAAGAGCCTTGCCGGCTCGATATCTGATAGCATTTATTGTGAATTATTTGAGAATTGATTTCTGGTTATTCTTGTGTGCCAATTAAGACTCTAACTTGAGTCGTTATTCATCTTATGATGCACATGCATATGTATGCCTGGTACCAAGGTTAAGTAGCCTGAATTGGTCACGGTTCGGGTAAGTTGGAGCGACATTGATTAAGTAGCCCGAATTGTCACGGTTCGGGTGAGTTAGAGTGACAACCAAGTTGCCCGTGATTGGCAAACCCGGGTGAGTTAGATCTAACGGGGCACCTGTCCATTTGCCAAATACTGATACTCTGGAGGGTGATCGTTAGATGGATTAGTCTATTATAGGCTCAGTCAACGTCACCGGTGTGGGACATGCATGTCATATATGTTTATATGTTTGATCATTTCAAGTATTCACGTCGATATTGAATTGTGAACTTTAGCACTTGGCGTGTTGAGAAAGAATATTAATGTGCATTTTATCTAGAGTAACGGTGACGGGCTTGGACTGTCTCTCGACGGAGAGCTCAGTTCGAGGAGGATATTGACTACCCATGCGTCTTTTATGAGATAACATGTTGTTTGAACTAATTGTGTTATTCGTAAATGTGCACTAAGGTTTTTATTTTCATTAATATGTATACTGAGTGAGAAATAGTTATTGTGGGACGAAATGTGGGATTTTATGTTATGAACCACGAGTGGAATACATGATTCGTATAAGGGTCGGGGTGACCGGCTTATCACCTCACTGAGCTAGTGGTTTTGCTCACCCCCATCATTCTTTCCTTCTCAGGCTGTTGATATCGTTTTGGTTGGAGGTTTTCCTATCGTTTGCTCGTCATCCAATCCGTGTTTTGGGTACTTTCTCTTTTATGTAAATTGACGGATTCATTGGCGAGATTGTATAGTTTATATTTGGTGACCCCCTTGATGTTCTTTTTGTACCTTTGCGATGTTATATCGTTCATGTATATTTTCTTTAAACTAAGTTACACCGTTGTATTTTGTACCTTTATAAATCCTTGTTGATACTTTTTGAGATGATGTCCTCGGGTTGTACCCGTTGTTATCAGTTGTTCAGCTCTACATGTACTTGATAGCAAGCCTTACGTTTTCTATAAACTTTGTGGAGTGGAGTGCACCCATTCTGCGAAATTTATGGTTAACGTGGCGGTTGTCGCGTTCTGTAGAGGGTCGGGGCGTGACATTATTGAAATGGTTCATGGAGCAGAATCAACTCTGCAATGTGTGTTTTCAGTGACTCTATGGCGCAAGCTTTGTTGCAGTTATATATTCTGAAAATATGTTCTCCAACTATATACTCATGTATAATAAATAATTTGTTCATAGAAATGGTAAGAAATTGCTCACTTCAAATAGTTCTTAACCTAGATCACAAAGTAGAATCAGCTCTGCACTTTGACATTTTATTGACGCTACGGCGCAAGCTTCCAACATTTTGATACTCTGAAAATATGTTATCCTACTATATTCTCATGTCTAATAACTAAATTGACCATAAAAATGGCAAGAAAATGCTCTCTTCAAGGAGTTATTGAAATGGTTCACGGAGTAGAATCAACTCTGCAATGTGTGTTTTCAGTGACTCTATTGCGCAAGCTTTGTTGTAGTTATATACTCTGAAATTCTATTCTCCAACTATACACTCATGTATAATAAATAATTTATTCATAAAAATGGAAAGAAAATGCTCACTTCAAGGAGTTATTGAAATGGTTCACGGAGTAGAATCAACTCTGCACTATGTGTTTTCAGTGACTCTATGGCGCAAGCTTTGTAGCAGTTATATACTCTGAAAATATGTTCTTCAACTACATACTCATGTATAATAAACTGTTTGATCATAAAAAAGGTAAGAAATTGCTCACTTCAAGTAGTTCTTAACCTAGATCACGAAGTAGAATTAGCTCTGCACTTCTGACATTTTATTGACTCTACGGCCCTCGCTTCCTAACATTTTAATACTCTGAAAATATGTTCTCCTACTATATTCTCATGTCTAATAACTAATTTGAGCATAAAATGGCAAGAAAATGCTCTCTTCAAGGAGTTATTGAAATGGTTCACAGAGTAGAATCAACTCCGCAATGTGTGTTTTCAATGACTCTTTTGCTCAAGCTTTGTTGTAGTTATATACTCTGAAAATCTATTTTCCAACTCTATACTCAAGTATAATAAATAATTTATTCATAAAAATGGAAAGAAAATGCTCACTTCAAGGAGTTATTGAAATGGTTCACGGAGTAGAATCAACTCTGCACTATGTGTTTTCAGTGATTCTATGGCGCAAACTTTGTAGCAGTTATATACTCTGAAAATATGTTCTTCAACTACATACTCATGTATAATAAACAGTTTGATCATAAAAAAGGTAACAAATTGCTCACTTCAAGTGGTTCTTAACCTAGATCACGGAGTAGAATCAGCTATACACTTTGACATTTTATTGACTCTACGGCGCAAGCTTACTAACATTTTAATACTCTGAAAATATGTTCTCCTACTATATTCTCATGTCTAATAACTAATTTGACCATAAAAATGGCAAGAAAATGCTCTCTTCAAGGAGTTATTGAAATGGTTCACGGAGTAGAATCAAATCTGCAATGTGTGTTTCAGTGACTCTATGGCGCAAGCTTTGTTGCAATTATATACTCTGAAAATATGTTCTCCAACAATATACTCATATATAATAAATAATTCGTTTATATAAATGGTAAGAAATTGCTCACTTCAAGTAGTTCTTAACCTAGATCACGGAGTAGAATCAACTCTGCACTTTGACATTGTATTGACTCAACGGTGCAAGCTTCCTAACATTTTAATACTCTGAAAATATGTTCTTCTACTATATTCTCATGTCTAATAACTAATTTGACCATAAAAATGGCAAGAAAATGCTCATTTCAAGGAGTTATTGAAATGGTTCACGGAGTAAAATCAACTCTGCAATGTGTTTTTCCAGTGACTCTATGGCGCAAGCCTGTTGCAGTTATATACTATGAAAATATGTTCTCCAACTATATACTCATGTATAATAAATATTTTGTTCATAAAAAAGGTAAGAAATTGCTCACTTCAAGTAGTTCTTAACCTAGATCAAGAAGTAGAATCATCTCTACACTTTGACATTTTATTGACTATACGGCGCAAGCTTCCTAACATTTTAATACTCTGAAAATATGTTCTCCTACTATATTCTCATGTCTAATAACTAATTTGACCATAAAAAATGCAAGAAAATGCTCTTTTCAAGGAATTGGTAAGAAATGGTAAGAAATTGCTCACTTCAAGTAGTTCTAATCATAGATCACGGAGTAGAATCAGCTCTGCACTTTGACAATTTTTTGACTCTACGGCGCAAGCTTTCTAACATTTTCATACTCTAAAAACATGTTCTCCTACTATATTCTCATGTCTAATAACTAATTTGACCATATAAATGGAAAGAAAATGCTCTCTTCAAGGAGTTATTGAAATGGTTCACGGAGTAGAATCAAATCTGCAATGTGTGTTTCAGTGACTCTATGGCGCAAGCTTTGTTGCAGTTATACAGTCTGAAAATATGTTCTTCAACTACATACTCATGTATAATAAACAGTTTGATCATAAAAATGGTAAGAAATTGCTCACTTCAAGTGGTTCTTAACCTAGATCACGGAGTAGAATCAGCTCTGCACTTTGACATTTTATTGACTCTACGGCGTAAGCTTCCTATCATTTTAATACTCTGAAAGTATGTTCTCCTACTATATTCTCATGTCTAATAATTAATTTGACCAAAAAAATGGCAAGAAAATGCTCTCTTCAAGGAGTTATTGAAATGGTTAACGGAGTAGAATCAAATCTGCAATGTGTGTTTCAGTGACTCTGTGGCGCAAGCATTGTTGTAGTTATATACTCTGAAAATATGTTCTCCAACTACATACTCATGTTTAATAAATAATTTGTTCATATAAATGGTAAGAAATTGCTCACTTCAAGTAGTTCTTAACCTAGATCACAGAGTAGAATCAGCTCAGCACTTTGACATTTTATTGACTCTACGGCGCAAGCTTCCTAACATTTTAATACTCTTAAAATATATTCTCCTACTATATTCTCATGTCTAATAACTAATTTGACAATAAAAATGTCAAGAAAATGCTCTCTTCAAGGAGTTATTGAAATGGTTCACGGAGTAGAATCAACTCTGCAATGTGTGTTTTCAGTGACTCTATGGCGCAAGCTTTGTTGCAGTTATATACTCTGAAAATATGTTCTCCAACTATATACTCATGTATAATAAATAATTTGTTCATAAAAATGGTAAGAAATTGCTCACTTCAAATAGTTCTTAACCTAGATCACGAAGTAGAATCAGCTCTGGACTTTGACATTTGATTGACTCTACGGCGTAAGCTTCCTAACATTTATATACTCTGAAAATATGTTCTCCTACTATATTCTCATGTTTAATAACTAATTTGACCATAAAAAATGCAAGAAAATGCTCTTTTCAAGGAGTTATTGAAATGGTTCACGGAGTATAATCATCTCTGCTCAGTGTGTTTTCATTGACTCTATGGCGCAAGCTTTGTTGCAGTTATATACTTTTAAAATATGCTCTCCAACTATATACTCATGTATAATAGATGTTCATAAAAATGATAACAAATTGCTCACTTCTAGTATTTCTAAGCATAGATCACGGAGTAGAATCAGCTCTGCACTTTGACGTTTTTTTTACTCTACGGAGCAAGCTTTCTATCATTTTCATACTCTAAAAACATGGTCTCCTACTATATTCTCATGTCTAATAACTAATTTGACCACAAAAATGGAAAGAAAATGCTCTCTTAAAGGAGTTATTTAAATGGTTCACGGAGTAGAATCAAATCTGCAATGTGTGTTTCAGTGACTCTATGGCGCAAGCTTTGTTGCAGTTATACAGTCTGAAAATATGTTCTTCAACTACATACTCATGTATAATAAACAGTTTGATCATAAAAATGGTAAGAAATTGCTCACTTCAAGTAGTTCTTAACCTAGATCACGAAGTATAATCAGCTCTGCACTTTGATATATTATTGACTCTACGGCGTAAGCTTCCTAACATTTTAATACTCTGAAAATATGTTCTCCTACTATATTCTCATGTCTAATAACTAATTTGACCAAAAAATGGCAAGAAAATGCTCTCTTCAAGGAGTTATTGAAATGGTTAACGGAGTAGAATCAAATCTGCAATGTGTGTTTCAGTGACTCTATGGCGCAAGCTTTGTTGTAGTTATATACTCTGAAAATATGTTCTCAAACTACATACACATGTTTAATAAATAATTTGTTCATATAAATGGTAAGAAATTGCTCACTTCAAGTAGTTCTTAACCTAGATCACGGAGTAGAATCAGCTCTGCACTTTGACATTTTATTGATACGGCGCAAGCTTCCTAACATTTTAATACTTAAAATATGTTATCCTAATATATTCTCATGTCTAATAACTAATTTGACCATAAAAATGGCAAGAAAATGCTCTCTTCAAGGAGTTATTAAAATGGTTCACGGAGTAGAATCAACTCTGCAATGTGTGTTTTCAGTGACTCTATTGCGCAAGCTTTGTTGTTGTTATATACTCTAAAAATCTATTCTCCAACTATATACTCATGTATAATAAATAATTTATTCACAAAAATGGAAAGAAAATGCTCACTTCAAGGAGTTATTGAAATGGTTCACGGAGTAGAATCAACTCTGCACTATGTGTTTTCAGTGACTCTATGGCGCAAGCTTTGTAGCAGTTATATACTCTGAAAATATGTTCTTCAACTACATACTCATGTATAATAAACAGTTTGATCATAAAAAAGGTAAGAAATTGCTCACTTCAAGTAGTTTTTAACCTAGATCACGGAGTATAATCAGCTCTGCACTTTGACATTTTATTGACTCTACGGCGCAACCTTAGTAACATTTTAATAATCTGAAAATATGTTCTCCTACTATATTCTCATGTATAATAACTAATTTGACCATAAAAATGGCAAGAAAATGCTCTCGTGAACCAAATCTACAATGTGTGTTTCAGTGACTCTATGGCGCAAGCTTTGTTGTAGTTATATACTCTGAAAATACGTTCTCCAACTATATACTCATGTATAATAAATAATTTTTTAATAAAAAGGTAAGAAATTGCTCACTTCAAGTAATTCCTAACATAGATCACGGAGTAGAATCAGCTCTACACTTTTACATTTTATTGACTCTACAGCGCAAGCTTCCTAACATTTTAATACTATGAAAATATGTTCTCCTACTATATTCTCATGTCTAATAACTAATTTGTCCATAGAAATGGCAAGAAAATGCTCTATTCAAGGAGTTGTTGAAATGGTTCAGGGAGCAGAATCAACTCAGCAATGTGTGTTTTCAGTGACTCTATGGCGCAAGCTTTGTTGCAGTCATATACTCTTAAAATATGTTCTAAAACTATATACTCATGTATAATAAATAATTTTTTCATAAAAATGGCAAGAAATTGATCACTTCAAATAGTTCTTAACTTAGATCACGAAGTAGAATCAGCTCTGCACTTTGACATTTTATTGACTCTACGGCGCAAGCTTCCTAACATTTTGATACTCTAAAAATATGTTATCCTACTATATTATCATGTCTAATAACTAATTTGACCATAAAAATGGCAAGAAAATGCTCTCTTCAAGGAGTTATTGAAATGGTTCACGGAGTAGAATCAACTCTGCAATGTGTGTTTTCAGTGACTATTGCGCAAGCTTTGTTGTAGTTATATACTCTGAAATTCTATTCTCCAACTATATACTCATGTATAATAAATAATTTATTCATAAAAATAGAAAGAAAATGCTCACTTCAAGGAGTTATTGAAATGGTTCACGGAGTAGAATCAACTCTGCACTATGTGTTTTCAGTGACTCTATGGCGCAAGTTTTGTAGCAGTTATATACTCTGAAAATATGTTCTTAAACTACATACTCATGTATAATAAACAGTTTGATCATAAAAAAGGTAAGAAATTGCTCACTTCAAGTAGTTCTTATCCTAGATCACGGAGTAGAATCAGCTATGCACTTTGACATTTTATTGACTCTACGGCGCTAGCTTCCTAACATTTTAATACTCTGAAAATATGTTCTCCTACTATATTCTCATGTCTAATAACTAATTTGAGCATAAAATGGCAAGAAAATGCTCTCTTCAAGGTGTTATTGAAATGGTTCACAGTGTAGAATCAACTCCGCAATGTGTGTTTTCAGTGACTCTATGGCGCAAGCTTTGTTGCAGTAATACAGTCTGAAAATATGTTCTTCAACTACATACTCATGTATAATAAACAGTTTGATCATAAAAATGGTAAGAAATTGCTCACTTCAAGTAGTTCTTAACCTAGATCAAGAAGTAGAATCAGCTCTGCACTTTGATATTTTATTGACTCTACGGCGTAAGCTTCCTAACATTTTAATACTCTGAAAATATGTTCTCCTACTATATTCTCATGTCTAATAACTAATTTGACCAAAAAATGGCAAGAAAATGCTCTCTTCAAGGAGTTATTGAAATGGTTAACGGAGTAGAATCAAATCTGCAATGTGTGTTTCAGTGACTCTATGGCGCAAGCTTTGTTGTAGTTATTTACTCTGAAAATATGTTCTCCAACTACATACTCATGTTTAATAAATAATTTGATCATATAAATGGTAAGAAATTGCTCACTTCCAGTAGTTCTTAACCTAGATCACGGAGTAGAATCAGCTCTGCACTTTGACATTTTATTGACTCTACGGCGCAAGCTTCCTAACATTTTAATACTCTGAAAATATGTTCTCCTACTATATTCTTATGTCTAATAACTAATTTGACTATAAAAATGGCAAGAAAATGCTCTCTTCAAGGAGTTATTGAAATGGTTTACGGAGTAGAATGAACTCTGCAATGTGTGTTTTTTCAGTGACTCTATGGCGCAAGCTTTGTTGCAGTTATATACTCTGAAAATATGTTCTCCAACTATATACTCATGTATAATAAATAATTTGTTCATAAAAATGGTAATAAATTGCTCACTTCAAATAGTTCTTAACCTAGATCACGAAGTAGAATCAGCTCTGGACTTTGACATTTTATTGAATCTACGTCGCAAGCTTCCTAACATTTTAATACTCTGAAAATATGTTATCCTACTATATTCTCATGTCTAATAACTAATTTGACTATCAAAATGGCAAGAAAATGCTCTCTTCAAGGAGTAATTAAAATGGTTCACGGAGTAGAATCAACTCTGCAATGTGTGTTTTCAGTGACTCTATTGCGCAAGCTTTGTTGTAGTTATATACTCTAAAAATCTATTCTCCAACTATATACTAATGTATAATAAATAATTTATTCATAAAAATGGAAAGAAAATGCTCACTTCAAGGAGTTATTGAAATGGTTCACGGAGTAGAATCAACTCTGCACTATGTGTTTTCAGTGACTCTATGGCGCAAGCTTTGTTGCAGTTATATACTCTGAAAATATGATCTCCAACAATATACTCATGTATAATAAATAATTCGTTCATATAAATGGTAAGAAATTGCTCACTTCAAGTAGTTCTTAACCTAGATCACGGAGTAGAATCAACTCTGCACTTTGACATTGTATTGACTCTACGGCGCAAGCTTCCTAACATTTTAATACTCTGAAAATATGTTCTTCTATTATATTATCATGTCTAATAACAAATTTGACCATAAAAATGGCAAGAAAATACTCTCTTCAAGGAGTTATTGAAATGGTTCACGGAGTAGAATCAACTCTGCAATGTGTGTTTTCAGTGACTCTATGGCGCAAGCTTTGTTGCAGTTATATACTATAAAAATATGTTCTACAACTATATACTCATGTATAATAAATATTTTGTTCATAAAAAAGGTAAGAAATTGCTCACTTCAAGTAGTTCTTAACTTAGATCACGAAGTAGAATCAGCTCTATACTTTGACATTTTATTGACCATACGGCGCAAGCTTCCTAACATTTTAATACTCTGAAAATATGTTCTCCTACTATATTCTCATGTCTAATAACTAATTTGACTATAAAAAATGCAAGAAAAATGAAATGGTTCACGGAGTATAATCATCTCTGCTCAGTGTGTTTTCAGTGACTCTATGGCGCAAGCTTTGTTGCAGTTATATATTTTTAAAATATGTTTTCCAACTATATACTCATGTATAATATATGTTCATAAAAATGGTAAGAAATTGCTCACTTCTAGTAGTTCTAAGTATAGATCACGGAGTAGAATCAGCTCTGCACTTTGACAATTTTTTTGACTCTACGGCGCAAGCTTTCTAACATTTTCATACTCCAAAAACATGTTCTCCTACTATATTCTCATGTCTAATAACTAATTTGACCATAAAAATGGAAAGAAAATGCTCTCTTCTAGGAGTTATTGAAGTGGTTCACGGAGTAGAATCAAATCTGCAATGTGTGTTTCAGTGACTCTATGGCGCAAGCTTTATTGCAGTTATACAGTCTGAAAATATGTTCTACAACAACATACTCATGTATAATAAACAGTTTGATCATAAAAATGGTAAGAAATTGCTCACTTCAAGTAGTTCTTAACCTAGATCACGGAGTAGAATCAGCTCTGCACTTTGACATTTTATTGACTCTACGGCGTAAGCTTCCTAACATTTTAATACTTTGAAAATATGTTCTCCTACTATATTATCATGTCTAATAACTAATTTAACCAAAAAAATGGCAAGAAAATGCTCTCTTCAAGGAGTTATTGAAATGGTTCACGGAGTAGAATCAAATCTGCAATGTGTGTTTCAGTGACTCTATAGCGCAAGCTTTGTTGCAGTTATATACTCTGAAAATATGTTCTCCAACTATATACTCATGTTTAATAAATAATTTTTTCATAAAAATGGTAAGAAATTGCTCACTTCAAGTAGTTCTTAACCTAGATCACGGAGTAGAATCAGCTCTGCACTTTGACATTTTATTGACTCTACGGCGCAAGCTTCCTAACATTTTAATACTCTGAAAATATGTTCTCCTACTATATTCTCATGTCTAATAACTAATTTGACAATAAAAATGGCAAGAAAATGCTCTCTTCAAGGAGTTATTGAAATGGTTTACGGAGTAGAATGAACTCTGCAATGTGTGTTTTTTCAGTGACTCTATGGCGCAAGCTTTGTTGCAGTTATATACTCTGAAAATATGTTCTCCAACTATATACTCATGTATAATAAATAATTTGTTTATATAAATGGTAAGAAATTGCTCACTTCAAATAGTTCTTAACCTAGATCACAAATAGAATCAGCTCTGCACTTTGACATTTTATTTACTCTACGGTGCAAGCTTCCTAACATTTTAATACTCTGAAAATATGTTATCGTACTATATTCTCATGTCTAATAACTAATTTGACAATAAAAATGGCAAGAAAATGCTCTCTTCAAGGAGTTATTGAAATGGTTCACGGAGTAGAATCAACTCTGCAATGTGTGTTTTCATTGACTCTATGGCGCAAGCTTTGTTGCAGTTATATACTCTGAAAATATGTTCTCCAACTATATACTCATGTATAATAAATAATTTATACATAAAAATGGTAAGAAATTGCTCACTACAAATAGTTCTTAACCTAGATCACGAAGTAGAATCAGCTCTGCACTTTGACATTTTATTGACTCTACGGCGCAAGCTTCTTAATATTTTAATACTCTGAAAATATGTTCTCCTACTATATTCTCATGTCTATTAACTAATTTGACCATAAAAATGGCAAGAAAATGCTCTCTTCAAGGAGTTATTGAAATGGTTCACGGAGTAGAATCAATCTGCAATGTGTGTTTTCAGTGACTCTATGGCGCAAGCTTTGTTGCAGTTATATACTCTGAAAATATGTTCTCCAACTATATACTCATGTATAATAAATAATTTGTTCATAAAAATGGTAAGAAATTGCTCACTTCAAATAGTTCTTAACCTAGATCACGAAGTTGAATCAGCTCTGCACTTTGACATTTTATTGACTCTACGGCGCAAGCTTCCTAACATTTTAATACTCTGAAAATATGTTATCCTACTATATTCTCATGTCTAATAACTTATTTGACCATAAAAATGGAAAGAAAATGCTCTCTTCAAGGAGTTATTGAAATGGTTCACGGAGTAGAATCAAATCTGCAATGTGTGTTTCAGTTACTCTGTCACGCCCCGACCCCAGACAGAACGCGACAACCGCCACGTTAACTATAAATTTCGCAGAATGGGTGCACTCCACTCCACAAAGTTTATAGAAAACGTAAGGCTTGCTATCGAGTACCTGTAGAGCTGAACAACTGATAACAACGGGTACAGCCCGAGGACATCATCTCAAAAAGTATAAACAAGGATTTACAAAGGTACAAAATACAACGGTGTAACTTAGTTTAAAGAAAATATACATGAACGATATAACATCGCGAAGGTACAAAAAGAACATCAAGGGGGTCACCAAATATAAACTATACAATCTCGCCAATGAATCCGTCAATTTCAATAAAAGAGAAAGTACCCAAAACACAGATTGGATGACGAGCAAACGATAGGCAAATCTCTAACCAAAACGATATCAACAGCCTGAAAAGGAAAGAATAATGGGGGTGAGCAGAACCACTAGCTCAGTGAGATCCCTTATACGAAGCATTTATTCCACTCGCGGTTCATAACATAAAATCCCACATTTCGTCCCACAATAACCATTTGTCACTCAGTATACATATTAATGAAAATAAAAACTTTAGTGCACATTTACGAATAACACAATTAGTTCAAACAACATGTTATCACATAAAAGACGCGTGGGTAGTCAATATCCTCCTCGAACTGAGCTCTCCGTCGAGAGACAGTCCAAGCCCATCACCGTTACTCTAGATAAAATGCACATTAATATTCTTTCTCAACACGCCAAGTGCTAAAGTTCACAATTCAATATCGACGTGAATACTTGAAATGATCAAACATATAAACATATATGACGTACATGTCCCATACCGGTGACTTTGACTGAGCCTATAATAGACTAATCCATCTAACGATCACCCTCCAGAGTATCAGTATTTGGCAAATGGACAGGTGCCCCGTTAGATCTAACTCACCGGAGTTTTCCAATCCCGGGCAACTTGGTTGTCACTCTAACTCACCCGAACCGCGACAATTCGGGCTACTTAACCAATGTCGCTCCAACTCACCCGAACCGTGACCAATTCGGGCTACTTAACCTTGGTACCAGGCATTCATATGCATATGCATCATAAGATGAATAACGACTCAAGTTAGAGTCTTAATTGGCACACAAGAATAACCAGAAATCAATTCTCAAATAATTCACAATAAATGCTATCAGATATAAAGCCGACAAGGCTCTTCAACATAAGTTAAAATCAATAATACTCATAAAATGGCTAATAGGACTCTAACCAGAGCAATCGAGCCAATCAGGCTCTTTACCACATAACACAATACCAAATAATTTTCTTATCAATTAACTAAAACTAAAACAAATGCACATTTATCGAGGGTCCACACTTCCCACAAGAGAAGGCGTTCCCGAATTATCAACTCACAAGGAAGTGATTAACTCTCTCCGGAATCTGAAGTCGGTCCCTTGCCCTTCGTCGATGGTTCTTTACCTAGAAAGGAGATGAGAAATTAAAGACAAATTAAATATAACTAACTATTAGCGTTAACATCCTTTTCATTGCTAAAAACAAATCCTAATCAAGTTCGAACGAGTCGATATTAAATAAAAATGGTATGTAACTCCTTAACATCAGTTCTCAATCCCACATAACCCGTTTCAATACATTGACAAAACGAAACGATAGAAAATAAGTTTGAATTCGACATAAAAATTCTGAAATTTTCCAGCTAACGGCAGTTTACGAGAAAAATCATAACTAATTATAGAATATTTGGATTGAGGCGTTTCAAGTGGCTACGGAAAGCTAACGAGTTCAGCTACGTACAGAAATTAAGTTTGCAAACTTTCGAGGTCAATAGCTATGTCAAAATCAGTTCGAACAGTCTGCAAATTACCCACATACCAAAAAGAAAAACCCCACAAAATTACAAAACCATGGAAGAAGGAAGCTTAATTCACACACCACTTACCTCAAAACCACTTAGAAACCACCTAGGATGAGGGTTGTAAGGGAGAATTTGATCAACAAGGGTTTCTCCTCTTCACTCTCTTCTTTCCCCTCTTTTGCTTTTCTTCTCCCGTTCTTCTCTCTTTTTTTTTTTTTTTAACTTTAGCCTTACTAATTATATATCAGGCCATTTAAGTGGGCTGAAACTTTGGGCCACGAAATAAATAAATAAATAAGTTTGGGCTTTTTAAAAAAAATCTAGTTGGGCTAAGATAAGGCTGGCCTTTTGGGCCATATAAATAAATAAATAGGTTTTCGGCTTTCTAAAATAAATCTAGTTGGGCTAAGTTAGGGCTGGCCTTTTGGGCCATAAAAATAAATAAATAGGTTTTGGGCTTTCTAAAAAAAATCTAGTTGAACTAAGATATTATAAAGTATCCCCTCCTCTAAAAAGTTTCGTCCTCGAAACATAAACGTACCTAGAGATGAAAAGAGATTTGGATGGTGTTGACGCATGACTGACTCTGGTTCCCATGTTTCTTCTTCAATTTGATCACTTCTCCATAGAATTCTCACCATAGGAATGGATTTGTTACGAAGCATTTTCTCTCGGCGATCTACAATTTGAACAGGTTGTACTTCGTACGATAGATTTTCCTTTAATACAACTGGGGGATCTTTGAGCACGTGCGAAGGATCTGGTTCATATTTTCAAAGCATAGAGACATGGAAGACATCGTGAATCTTCGACAATTCCGATGATAGCTCAAGTCGATACGCGACACGACCAATCCTTTGCACGATCGTAAACGGGCCAATATACCTTGGACTCAACTTTCCTCGACGACGGAATCGCAACACGCCCTTCCATGGAGAAACTTTCAGAAAAACTTTGTCTCCTTCATTAAACTCCAAATCGCGCCTCCTATTATCTGCGTAGCTTTTCTGTCGATCTTGCGCTGCCTTAAGTCTGTCTCGAATAAGTTGTATTTTTGCCTTCGCATCTTCGATAAGCTCTACTTGTTCGATTTGTCTCTCGCCAACCTCATCCCAAAAGAGTGGTGTTCGACACTTTCGGCCATACAGAGCTTCGTACGGGGGCATTCCAATGCTTGAATGATAACTGTTGTTATAAGCGAACTCCACCAAAGTCACGTACTTATCCCAGCTACCTCCCAAATTCAACACCACTGCACGTAGCATGTCTTCTAGTGTCTGTATAGTTCTCTCTGACTGTCCATCAGTCTGTGGATGAAACGAGGTACTGAATAGTAATTTTGTACCTAGCGCTTTCTGCAGACTAGGCCAAAAACGGGAAGTGAATCTTGGATCACGGTCAGATATGATTGACACTGGTACTCCGTGCAATCTCACGATCTCATCGACATATAACTTGGTAAGTTTCTCTAAAGATTCGTTGGTATGCACTAGAAGGAAATGTGCCGATTTCGTCAGACGATCGACAATGACCCAAATTGAGTCATGACCCTTTTGGGTTTGAGGTAAACCAGAAACAAAATTCATTGTGACGTTTTCCCATTTCCACTCAGGAATAGGTAGTGGTTGAAGCATGCCGGCTGGTTTTTGGTGTTCCACTTTAATCTGTTGGCATGATAAGCACTTTGATACAAATTCAGTAGTGTCCCATTTTATACCTGGCCACTAATAATGCTCCTGAAGTGTTCTATACATTTTGGTACTACCAGGATGCATAGCATAGGCTGAAGAATGGGCTTCCTCAAGAATAGCTCTACGAACATCAAGTTCTGATGGAACACAAACACGATTTTTAAAAGTAAGAAGTCCATCATCCCGAATTTGAAATTCTGTTTCTTTTCCTTGATTTAGATTCACCATCTTCTGTTGTAAATATACATCGTGTGATTGTCTTTCTCGAATTTTCTCGAACAAGGTAGGTCTAACCTCGAATTTGGCGATTAAGGCAGAATCATTAGACTTTTCACAATCGAGTGAAATGTGTAAAGATTTAAATTGCTCCAACATAGGAAGATAAAAAGATTGAATCGAAGCAAGTGAGGTAGAAGACTTTCTACTCAGAGCATCTGCAACAACGTTCGCCTTGCCAGGATGATAATCGATGACTAAGTCATAGTCACTAATCAACTCCATCCATCGCCTTTGCCTGAGGTTGAGCTCCTTTTGCGTGGTGATATACTTTAAGCTCTTGTGATCAGTGAAAACCCGACAAGTTGCACCATACAGATAGTGCCTCCAGATCTTCAATGCAAAGACGATTGCAGCCAACTTTAAATCATGTGTAGGATAATTTTCTTCGTTCTTCTTCAATTGCCTTGAAGCGTAGGCAATAACCTTTCCTTCTTGCAGGAGAACGCATCCTAATCCTTGTCTCGAGGCGTCGCTATAAATGGTAAATTCTCCAATCGCTGGGTCTGGCAAAGCAAGAATAGGAGCTGAAACGAGTCGTCTTTTCAATTCATGAAATGCTTCGTCGCATTCTTCACTCCATTCAAATTTTACCCCTTTCCGAGTCAATTTAGTCAAAGATGAAGTCAATAACGAAAAGTCTTTGACAAACCGTCGATAATATCCAGCTAATCCCAGAAAACTACGAATCTCTATCACGTTCTTTGGACGCTCCCAATCTAGTATAGCTTGAATCTTCACTGGATCGACGTAGATTTCTTCTTTAGAAATGTGATGACCCAAAAAGCTTACCTCGCGAAGCCAAAATTCACACTTCGAGAATTTAGCATAAAGCTGATTTTCTCTGAGAATGTTCAGAGCAATTCTTAGATGATGAGAATGCTCGTCGTCCGATTTAGAATAAATAAGAATGTCATCAATGAAGATGATGACAAACTTATCTAAGTACGGCCGAAAGACCCGATTCATAAGATCCATAAAAGCTGCAGGAGCATTTGTGAGTCCAAAAGGCATAACACAGAATTCAAAATGACCGTATCTGGTTCGAAAAGCAGACTTAGGGATATCAGATTCCCTAATCTTGAGTTGGTGATAACCGGATTGCAAATCAATTTTTGAGAAAACAGTTGCTCCTTGCAATTGATCAAACAGATCATCGATTCTTGGAAGAGGATATTTGTTCTTGATTGTCACCTTGTTCAATTGACGGTAGTCGACACATGGGCGAAGTGATCCATCTTTCTTCTTGATAAAAAGAACTGGAGCACCCCACGGAGATGTGCTAGGTCGTATGAACCCCTTCTCCAATAATTCCCCAAGTTGTGTCTAGAGTTCCTTGAGCTCAGTAGGCGACATTCGATATGGAGTAATCGATATAGGTGTGATTCCAGGAAGTACGTCAATGGAAAAATCAATCTCTCGATTCGGAGGTTGTCCTGGTAAGTCTTCGGGAAAGACATCAGGAAATTCATTCACGATCGGGATGTCATCTAGTTTAGTTTCAGAAAGAGAAGTATCGATGACAAATGCCAAGAATGCCTCACAACCCTTACGCATTAATTTATGCGCAGTCAACATTGAAATAAAAGAGAGGGATCTCGTTGGAAGTTTACCTTCAAAAACAAGTTCTGAGAATCCTGGTCTACGAAAAATAACAAGCTTCTCGTGGCAATCGAGAATTGCATGATGAGAAGAAAGCCAATCCATGCCAAGAATAACATCAAGATCAATCAAAGGCAATGGTATCAATTCAGCCTCTAAAATGACATCTTTGATCTTCAATGGACAACCAATGAATACCGAATCACGAATTAGACGCTCTCCAAGAGGGGTATGAACGATGATTCCAGGTGACAAATGAGAGATAGGATAATCTAAGATCGCAGTAAGATCATCTCGGATATAAGACCTATCAGAACCTGGGTCAAATAAAGCGTTGACCTGATGGTCTCCCACAAACACATGGCCTAAAGAAGCAATATTAGGTGAGATTGTGATTTAAAAATTCGAAAAGATAGAATTTCTTACGAATGTTTTATTTGTAATCAAGTGGCATAACAAGGCAGGGTTAGATTTAGCATGTGAAAATACTCAGATTATAAATTACCTGTCACAACCTTCGGATCTGAGCGAGCCTCTTCCTGGGAAATATGAAATACTCTAGTTTGCTTCCTTCCTTGCATAGGTGATTGAGTACTAGGGCCGCTTGAGGCATCGGGCACTCTGGTAACTGCAGATCGAGTATCTCTGGGTGTAGAATATGTTAGTTTACCACGAAGCTGACCAGAACCCTGACTGCTCGTTCCCATAAGCTGAGGACAAGAACTTCGCATATGCCCCGGCTGTCGACACTTAAAACATACTTGAGGAGCCTTACAGGGGCCGACGTGATATTTTAAGCAATTCTGGCACTTGCGATTTTCACCAACCGATCCCGAGACATTGCTCCCACCTCTACTAAACTGCTCCCGAGGTTGAGGAAAACTAATAGATACCGAACTTGGTGCGCCATGCGAAGATCCCACACCCCTATACACCTTCGATGCATTTCCTGGAAATGTGCTCCCTTGCCTTTTCTTTTGAGATCGTTCTGCAAGCTTATGTCTCACCTGAACTAAACCTTCTACCCTCAAGACTTCTTCTACGAGATCGTCAAGACTCTCGTACTTGTCTCCGGACTTGATGCGATCTCGAATATTTAAATTAAGACCATCTTCAAATCTCTTGCATAAGTCTCTCGTCGTATATGACTCAGGAGCGAATTCTCGCAATTCCAGAAATTTGCTTTCGTACTCCACGACCGACATAATGCCTTGAAAGAGGTTGAAGAACTCCTTTCTCTTCTGATCCTTGATGTACTGAGAGAAGTATCGATCTTTGAATCGTTCCACAAAGATAGCCCACGTAATAGTAACCGAAGATGTCTCTTTTAGATTCTGCCACCATCGTCGTGCATCTGGGCCTAACAACTTGGTTGCAATGACCACACGATAACATTCTTCAATCATCAAAGTGTCAAAGGTCTCTGTAATCTCCTTTAACCATGCCCCCGCTTTAGAAACATCTCTTGCACCGTCAAATTTCGAAGTCCCCATGTTTTCAACAGCTTTCACCAAATCAGGTATAAAAAGTGCACCTCGAGAAGTAGAACCTCCTAAAGCCATTTCTGGAGTAAAAACTGGTATATTAGTTGTAGGTCGAATCGGTTCATCAGCACAAAGAACCTCTTCAGTGACAGTCGTAGTCGTATGAGCCATTGTAGGTGGTGGAACACCATGTATTCGAATATGATCATAATACAATTGGTACGGTTCCGGTGTCATCATGTGCTCAACCCGCAACTGGGCCCGTGGTTGCTCTACCTGGGAAACTGGCACCCTATGATCAGAATTGATAGGGTCCATAACCGTCAGAGGAACGATATGATCAGAAGAAACATGTCCTCGAGGTCCACGAGGAACAGAAGAGAGTAGAGGACTCGGAGGATCACGAGGAGCGTGTCCTCGACCTCGACCTCGACGACGAACTGGAGGTGCCATAATGACTGAAAGGAAGAAAGGAAAGAAAATGCAATGTCATCGTCAAGGAAATACGATACCTTAGGATGACATTGAAACAAAGTTGGAGTCATTGGCTCGACTCAAAAAGAATGAGAATCATAAAACCAGGCTTTGATACCAAGAAAGTTGTCACGCCCCGACCCCACACAGAACGCGACAACTGCCACGTTAACTGTAAATTTCGCAGAATGGGTGCACTCCACTCTACAAAGTTTATAGAAAACGAAAGGCTTGCTATCAAGTACATGTAGAGCTGAACAACTGATAACAACGGGTACAACCCGAGGACATCATCTCAAAAAGTATCAACAAGGATTTACAAAGGTACAAAATACAACGGTGTAACTTAGTTTAAAGAAAATATATATGAACGATATAACATCGCGAAGGTACAAAAAGAACATCAAGGGGGTCACCAAATATAAACTATACAATCTCGCCAATGAATCCGTCAATTTACATAAAAGAGAAAGTACCCAAAACACAGATTGGATGACGAGCAAACGATAGGCAAACATCCAACCAAAACGATATCAACAGCCTGAAAAGGAAAGAATGATGGGGATGAGCAAAACCACTAGCTCAGTGAGGTGATAAGTCGGTCACCCCGACCCTTAAACGAAGCATGTATTCCACTCGCGGTTCATAACATAAAATCCCACATTTCGTCCCACAATAACCATTTCTCACTCAGTATACATATTAATGAAAATAAAAACCTTAGTGCACATTTACGAATAACACAATTAGTTCAAACAACATGTTATCACATAAAAGACGCGTGGGTAGTCAATATCCTCCTCGAACTGAGCTCTCCGTCGAGAGACAGTCCAAGCCCGTCACCGTTACTCTAGATAAAATGCACATTAATATTCTTTCTCAACACGCCAAGTGCTAAAGTTCACAATTCAATATCGACGTGAATACTTGAAATGATCAAACATATAAACATATATGACAAGCATGTCCCACACCGGTGACGTTGACTGAGCCTATAATAGACTAATCCATCTAACGATCACCCTCCAGAGTATCAGTATTTGGCAAATGGACAGGTGCCCCGTTAGATCTAACTCACCTGGGTTTGCCAATCCCGGGCAACTTGGTTGTCACTCTAACTCACCCGAACCGCGACAATTCGGGCTACTTAACCAATGTCGCTCCAACTCACCCGAACCGTGACCAATTCGGGCTACTTAACCTTGGTACCAGGCATACATATGCATATGCATCATAAGATGAATAACGACTCAAGTTAGAGTCTTAATTGACACACAAGAATAACCAGAAATCAATTCTCAAATAATTCACAATAAATGCTATCAGATATCGAGCCGACAAGGCTCTTCAACATAAGATAAAATCAATAATACTCATAAAATGGCTAATAGGACTCTAACCAGAGCAATCGAGCCAATCAGGCTCTTTACCACATAACACAATACCAAATAATTTTCTTATCAATTAACTAAAACTAAAACAAATGCACATTTATCGAGGGTCCACACTTCCCACAAGAGAAGGCGTTCCCGAATTATCAACTCACAAGGAAGTGATTAACTCTCTCCGGAATCTGAAGTCGGTCCCTTGCCCTTCGTCGATGGTTCTTTACCTAGAAAGGAGATGAGAAATTAAAGACAAATTAAATATAACTAACTATTAGCGGTATCATCCCTTTCATTGCTAAAAACAAATCCTAATCAAGTTCGAACGAGTCGATATTAAATAAAAATGGTATGTAACTCCTTAACATCAGTTCCCAATCTCACATAACCCGTTTCAATACATTGACTAAACGAAACGATAGAAAATAAGTTTGAATTCGACATAAAAATTCTGAAATTTTCCAGCTAACGGCAGTTTACGAGAAAAATCATAACTAATTGTAGAATAATCGGATTGAGGCGTTTCAAGTGGCTACGGAAAGCTAACGAGTTCAGCTACGTACAGAAATTAAGTTTGCAAACTTTCGAGGGCAATAGCTATGTTAAAATCAGTTCGAACAATCTGCAAATTACCCACATACCAAAAAGAAAAACCCCACAAAATTACAAAACCATGGAAGAAGGAAGCTTAATTCACACACCACTTACCTCAAAACCACTTAGAAACCACCTAGGATGAGGGTTGTAAGGGAGAATTTGATCAACAAGGGTTTCTCCTCTTCACTCTCTTCTTTCCCCTCTTTCGCTTTTCTTCTCCCGTTCTTCTCTTTTTTTTTTAACTTTAGCCTTACTAATTATATATCAGGCAATTTAAGTGGGTTGAAACTTTGGGCCACAAAATAAATAAATAAATAAGTTTGGGCTTTTTAAAAAAAATCTAGTTGGGCTAAGATAAGGCTGGCCTTTTGGACATATAAATAAATAAATAGGTTTTGGGCTTTCTAAAATAAATCTAGTTGGGCTAAGTTAGGGCTGGCCTTTTGGGCCATAAAAATAAATAAATAAATAGGTTTTGGGCTATCTAAAAAAAATCTAGTTGAACTAAGATATTATAGACTCTATGGCGCAAGCTTTGTTGCAGTTATACAGTCTGAAAATATGTTCTTCAACTACATACTCATGTATAATAAACAGTTTGATCATAAAAATGGTAAGAAATTGCTCACTTCAAGTAGTTCTTGACCTAGATCACGGAGTAGAATCAGCTCTGCACTTTGACATTTTATTGACTCTACGGCGCAAGCTTCCTAACATTTTAATACTCTGAAAATATGTTCTCGTACTATATTCTCATGTCTAATAACTAATTTGACAATAAAAATGGCAAGAAAATGCTCTCTTCAAGGAGTTATTGAAATACTTCACTGAGTTGAATCAACTCTGCAATGTGTGTTTTCAATGACTCTATGGCGCAAGCTTTGTTGCAGTTATATACTCTGAAAATATGTTCTCCAACTATATACTCATGTATAATAAATAATTTGTTTATAAAAATGGTAAGAAATTGCTCACTTCAAATAGTTCTTAACCTAGATCACGAAGTAGAATCAGCTCTGCACTTTGACATTTTATTGACTCTACGGCGCAATCTTCCTAACATTTTAATACTCTGAAAATATATTTTCCTACTATATTCTCATGTCTAATAACTAATTTGACCATAAAAATGGCAAGAAAATGCTCTCTTCAAGGAGTTATTGAAATGGTTCACGGGGTAGAATCAACTCTACAATGTGTGTTTTCAGTGACTCTATGGCGAAAGCTTTGTTGCAGTTATATACTCTGAAAATATGTTCTCCAACTATATACTCATATATAATAAACAATTTGTTCATAAAAATTGTAAGAAATTGCTCACTTCAAATAGTTCTTAACCTAGATCACGAAGTAGAATCAGCTCTGCACTTTGACATTTTATTGACTCTACGGCGCAAGCTTCCTAACATTTTAATACTTTGAAAATATGTTATCCTACTATATTCTCATGTCTAATAACTTATTTGACCATAAAAATGGAAAGAAAATGCTCTTTTCAAGGAGTTATTGAAATGGTTCATGGAGTAGAATCAAATCTGCAATGTGTGTTTCAGTGACTCTATGGCGCAAGCTTTGTTGCAGTTATACAGTCTGAAAATATGTTCTTCAACTACATACTCATGTATAATAAACAGTTTGATCATAGAAATGGTAAGAAATTGCTAATTTCAAGTAGTTCTTAACCTAGATCACGGAGTAGAATCAGCTCTGCACTTTGTCATTTTATTGACTCTACGGCGTAAGCTTCCTAACATTTTAATACTCTGTAAATATGTTCTCCTACTATATTCTCATGTCTAATAACAAATTTGACCAAAAAAATGGCAAGAAAATGCTCTCTTCAAGGAGTTATTGAAATGGTTAACGGAGTAGAATCAAATATGCAATGTGTGTTTCAGTGACTCTATGGCGCAAGCTTTGTTGTAGTTATATACTCTGAAAATATGTTCTCCAACTATATACTCATGTTTATTAAATAATTTGTTCATATAAATGGTATGAAATTTCTCACTTCAAGTAGTTCTTAACCTAGATCACAGAGTAGAATCAGCTCTGCACTTTGACATTTTATTGACTCTAAGGCGCAAGCTTCCTAACATTTTAATACTCTGAAAATATGTTCTCCTACTATATTCTCATGTCTAATAATTAATTTGACAATAAAAATGGCAAGAAAATGCTCTCTTCAAGGAGTTATTGAAATGGTTCACGGAGTAGAATCAACTCTGCAATGTGTGTTTTCAGTGACTCTATGGCGCAAGCTTTGTTGCAGTTATATACTCTGAAAATATGTTCTCCAACTATATACTAATGTATAATAAATAATTTGTTCATAAAAATGGTAAGAAATTGCTTACTTCAAATAGTTCTTAACCTAGATCACGAAGTAGAATCAGCTCTGAACTTTGACATTTTATTGACTCTACGGCGCAAGCTTCCTAACATTTTAATACTCTGAAAATATGTTAACCTACTATATTCTCATGTCTAATAACTAATTTGACCATAAAAATGGCAAGAAAATGCTCTCTTCAAGGAGTTATTGAAATGGTTCACGGAGTAGAATCAACTCTGCAATGTGTGTTTTCAGTGACTCTATTTCGCAAGCTTTGTTGTAGTTATTCTGAAAATCTATTCTCAAACTATATACTCATGTATAATAAATAATTTATTCATAAAAATGGAAAGAAAATGCTCACATCAAGGAGTTATTGAAATGGTTCACGGAGTAGAATCATCTCTGCACTATGTGTTTTCAGTGACTCTATGGCGGAAGCTTTGTAGCAGTTATATACTCTAAAAATATGTTCTTCAACTACATACTCATGTATAATAAACAGTTTGATCATAAAAAAGGTAAGAAATTGCTTACTTCAAGTAGTTTTTAACCTAGATCACGGAGTAGAATCAGCTCTGCACTTGGACATTTTATTGACTGTACGGCGCAACCTTAGTAACATTTTAATACTCTGAAAATATGTTCTCCTACTATATTCTCATGTATAATAACTAATTTCACCATAAAAATGGCAAGAAAATGCTCTCTTCAAGAAGTTATTGAAATGGTTCACGGAGTAGAATCAAATCTGCAATGTGCGTTTCAGTGACTCTATGGCGCAAGCTTTTTTACAGTTATATACTCTGAAAATACGTTCTCCAACTATATACTCATGTATATTAAATAATTTGTTCATAAAAAGGTAAGAAATTGCTCACTTCAAGTAATTCTTAACCTAGATCACGGAGTAGAATCAGCTCTACACTTTGACATTTTATTTATTCTACGGCGCAAGCTTCCTAACATTTTTATACTATGAAAAAATGTTATCCTACTATATTCTCATGTCTAATAACTAATTTGACCATAAAAATGGCAAGAAAATGCTCTCTTCAACGAGTTATTGAAATGGTTCACGGAGCAGAATCAACTCTGCAATGTGTGTTTTCTGTGACTCTATGGCGCAAGCTTTGTTGCAATTATATACTCTAAAAATATGTTCTCCAACTATATACTCATGTATAATAAATAATTTGTTCATAAAAATGGTAAGAAATTGCTCACTTCAAATAGTTCTTAACCTAGATCACGAAGTAGAATCAGCTCTGCACTTTGACATTTTATTGACTCTACGGCGCAAGCTTCCTAACATTTTGATACTATGAAAATATGTTATCCTACTATATTCTCATGTCTAATAACTAATTTGACCATAAAAATGGCAATAAAATGCTCTCTTCAAGGAGTTAATGAAATGGTTCACGGAGTATAATCAACTCTGCAATGTGTGTTTTCAATGACTCTATGGCGCAAGCTTTGTTGCAGTTATATACTCTGAGAATATGTTCTCCAACTATATACTCATGTATAATAAATAATTTGTTCATAAAAATGGTAAAAAATTGCTCACTTCAAATAGTTCTTAACCTAGATCACGAAGTAGAATCATCTCTGCACTTTGACATTTTATTGACTCTACGGCGCAAGCTTCCTAACATTTTAATACTCTGAAAATATGTTCTCCTACAATATTCTCATGTCTAATAACTAATTTGACCATAAAAATGGCAAAAAAATGCTCTTTTCAAGGAGTTATTGAAATGGTTCACGGAGTAGAATCAACTCTGCAATGTGTGTTTTCAGTGACTCTATGGTGCAAGCTTTGTTGCAGTTATATGCTCTAAAAATATGTTCTCCAACTATATACTCATGTATAATAAATAATTTGTTCATAAAAATGGTAAGAAATTGCTCACTTCAAATAGTTCTTAACCTAGATCACGAAGTAGAATCAGCTCTGCACTTTGACATTTTATTGACTCTACGGCGCAAGCTTCCTAACATTTTAATACTCTGAAAATATGTTATCCTACTATATTCTCATGTCTAATAACTTATTTGACCATAAAAATGGAAAGAAAATGCTCTCTTCAAGGAGTTATTGAAATGGTTCACGGAGTAGAATAAAATCTGCAATGTGTGTTTCAGTGACTCTATGGCGCAATCTTTGTTGCAGTTATACAGTCTGAAAATATGTTCTTCAACTACATACTCATGTATAATAAACAGTTTGATCATAAAAATGGTAAGAAATTTCTCACTTCAAGTAGTTCTTAACCTAGATCACGGAGTAGAATCAGCTCTGCACTTTGACATTTTATTGACTCTACGGCGCAATCTTCCTAACATTTTAATACTCTGAAAATATGTTTTGGTACTATATTCTCATGTCTAATAACTAATTTGACAATAAAAATGGCAAGAAAACGCTCTCTTCAAGAAGTTATTGAAATGGTTCACGGAGTAGAATCAACTCTGCAATGTGTGTTTTCAGTGACTCTATGGCGCAAGCTTTGTTGCAGTTATATACTCTGAAAATATGTTCTCCAACTATATACTCATGTATAATAAATAATTTGTTCATAAAAATGGTAAGAAATTGCTCACTTCAAATAGTTCTTAACATAGATCACGAAGTAGAATCAGCTCTGCACTTTGACATTTTATTGACTCTACGGCGCAAGCTTCCTAACATTTTAATACTCTGAAAATATGTTCTCCTACAATATTCTCATGTCTAATAACTAATTTGACAATAAAAATGGCAAGAAAATGCTCTCTTCAAGGAGTTATTGAAATGGTTCACGAAGTAGAATCAACTCTGCAATGTGTTTTTTCAGTGACTCTATGGCGCAAGCTTTGTTGCAGTTATATACTCTGAAAATATGTTCTCCAACTATATACTCATGTATAATAAATAATTTGTTCATAAAAATGGTAAGAAATTGCTCACTTCAAATAGTTCTTAACCTAGATCACGAAGTAGAATCAGCTCTGCACTTTGACATTTTATTGACTCTACGGCGCAAGCTTCCTAACATTTAAATACTCTGAAAATATGTTATCCTACTATATTCTCATGTCTAATAACTTATTTGACCATAAAAATGGAAAGAAAATGCTCTCTTCAAGGAGTTATTGAAATGGTTCACGGAGTAGAATCAAATCTGCAACGTGTGTTTCAGTGACTCTATGGCGCAAGCTTTGTTGCATGTATACAATCTTAAAATATGTTCTTCAACTACATACTCATGTATAAAAACAGTTTGATCATAAAAATGGTAAGAAATTGCTCCCTTCAAGTTGTTCTTAACCTAGATCACGGAGTAGAATCAGCTCTGCACTTTGACATTTTATTGACTCTACGACGTAAGCTTCCTAACATTTTAATACTCTGAAAATATGTTCTCCTACTATATTCTCATGTCTAATAACAAATTTGACCAAAAAAATGGCAAGAAAATGCTCTCTTCAAGGAGTTATTGAAATGGTTAACGGAGTAGAATCAAATATGCAATGTGTGTGTCAGTGACTCTATGGAGCAAGCTTTGTTGTAGTTATATACTCTGAAAATATGTTCTCCAACTATATACTCATTTTTAATAAATAATTTGTTCATATAAATGGTAAGAAATTGCTCATTTCAAGTAGTTCTTAACCTATATCACGGAGTAGAATCAGCTCTGCACTTTGACATTTTATTGACTCTACGGCGCAAGCTTTCTAACATTTTAATACTCTGAAAATATGTTCTCCTACTATATTCTCATGTCTAATAACTAATTTGACAATAAAAATGGCAAGAAAATGCCCTCTTCAAGGAGTTATTGAAATGGTTCACGAAGTAGAATCAACTCTGCAATGTGTGTTTTCAGTGACTCTATGGCGGAATCTTTGTTGCAGTTATATACTCTGAAAATATGTTCTCCAACTATATACTCATGTATAATAAATAATTTGTTCATAAAAATGGTATGAAATTGCTCACTTCAAATAGTTCTTAACCTAGATCACGAAGTAGAATCAGCTCTGGACTTTGACATTTTATTAAGTCTACGGCGCAAGCTTCCTAACATTTTAATACTCTGAAAATATGTTAACCTACTATATTCTCATGTCTAATAACTAATTTGACCATAAAAATGGCAAGAAAATGCTCTCTTCAAGGAGTTATTGAAATGGTTCACGGAGTAGAATCAAAACTGCAATGTGTGTTTTCAGTGACTCTATTGCGCAAGCTTTGTAGTAGTTATATACTCGGAAATTCTATTCTCCAACTATATAATCATGTATAATAAATAATTTATTCATAAAAATGGAAAGAAAATGCTCACTTCAAGGAGTTATTGAAATGGTTCACGGAGTAGAATCAACTCTGCACTATGTGTTTTCAGTGACTCTATGGCGCAAGCTTTGTAGCAGTTATATACTCTGAAAATATGTTCTTCAACTACATACTCATGTATAATAAACAGTTTGATCATAAAAAAGGTAAGAAATTGCTCACTTCAAGTAGTTTTTAACCTAGATCACGGAGTAGAATCAGCTCTGCACTTGGACATTTTATTGACTCTACGGCGCAACCTTAGTAACATTTTAATACTCTGAAAATATGTTATCCTACTATATTCTCATGTATAATAACTAATTTGACCATAAAAATGGCAAGAAAATGCTCTCTTCAAGAAGTTATTGAAATGGTTCACGGAGTAGAATCAAATCTGCAATGTGTGTTTCAGTGACTCTATGGCGCAAGCTTTGTTGCAGTTATATACTCTGAAAATACGTTCTCCAACTATATACTCATGTATAATAAATAATTTGTTCATAAAAAGGTAAGAAATTGCTCACTTCAAGTAGTTCTTAACCAAGATCACGGAGTAGAATCAGCTCTACACTTTGACATTTTATTGACTCTACGGCGCAAGCTTCCTAACATTTTAATACTATGAAAATATGTTCTCCTACTATATTCTCATGTCTAATGACTAATTTGACCATAAAAATGGCAAGAAAATGCTCTCTACAACGAGTTATTGAAATGGTTCACGGAGCAGAATCAACTCTGCAATGTGTGTTTTCAGTGACTCTATGGCGCAAGCTTTGTTGCAGTTATATACTCTGAAAATATGTTCTCCAACTATATACTCATGTATAATAAATAATTTGTTCATAAAAATGGTAAGAAATTGCTCACTTCAAATAGTGATTAACCTAGATCACGAAGTAGAATCAGCTCTGCACTTTGACATTTTATTGACCCTACGGCGCAAACTTCCTAACATTTTGATACTATGAAAATATGTTATCCTACTTTATTCTCATGTCTAATAACTAATTTGACCATAAAAATGGCAATAAAATGCTCTCTTCAAGGAGTTATTGAAATGGTTCACGGAGTAGAATTAACTCTGCAATGTGTGTTTTCAGTGACTCTATGGCACAAGCTTTGTTGCAGTTATATACTCTGAAAATATGTTCTCCAACTATATACTCATGTATAATAAATAATTTGTTCATAAAAATGGTAAGAAATTGCTCACTTCAAATAGTTCTTAACCTAGATCACGAAGTAGAATCAACTCTGCACTTTGACATTTTATTGACTCTACGGCGCAAGCTTCCTAACATTTTAATACTCTGAAAATATGTTATCCTACTATATTCTCATGTCTAATAACTAATTTGACCATAAAAATGGAAAGAAAATGCTCTCTTTAATGAGTAATTGAAATGGTTCACGGAGTAGAATCAAATCTGCAATGTGTGTTTCGGTGACTCTATGGCGCAATCTTTGTTGCAGTTATACAGTCTGAAAATATGTTCTTCAACTACATACTCATGTATAATAAACAGTTTGATCATAAAAATGGTAAGAAATTGCTCACTTCAAGTAGTTCTTAACCTAGATCACGGAGTAGAATCAGCTCTGCACTTTGACATTTTATTGACTCTACGGCGCAATCTTCCTGACATTTTAATACTCTGAAAATATGTTCTCGTACTATATTCTCATGTCTAATAACTAATTTGACAATAAAAATGGCAAGAAAATGCTCTCTTCAAGGAGTTATTGAAATGGTTCACGGAGTAGAATCAACTCTGCAATGTGTGTTTTCAGTGACTCTATGGCGCAAGCTTTGTTGCAGTTATATACTCTGAAAATATGTTCTCCAACTATATACTCATGTAAAATAAATAATTTGTTCATAAAAATGGTAAGAAATTGCTCACTTCAAATAGTTCTTAACATAGATCACGAAGTAGAATCAGCTCTGCACTTTGACATTTTATTGACTCTACCGCGCAAGCTTCCTAACATTTTAATACTCTGAAAATATGTTCTCCTACTATATTCTCATGTCTAATAACTAATTTGACCATAAAAATGGCAAGAAGATGCTCTCTTCAACGAGTTATTGAAATGGTTCACGGAGCAGAATCAACTCTGCAATGTGTGTTTTCAGTGACTCTATGGCGCAAGCTTTGTTGCAGTTATATACTCTGAAAATATGTTCTCCAACTATATACTCATGTATAATAAATAATTTGTTCATAAAAATGGTAAGAAATTGCTCACTTCAAATAGTTCTTAACCTAGATCATGAAGTAGAATCAGCTCTGCACTTTGACATTTTATTGACCCTACGGCGCAAGCTTCCTAACATTTTGATACTATGAAAATATGTTATCCTACTATATTCTCATGTCTAATAACTAATTTGACCATAAAAATGGTAATAAAATGCTCTCTTCAAGGAGTTATTGAAATGGTTCACGGAGTAGAATTAACTCTGCAATGTGTGTTTTCAGTGACTCTATGGCACAAGCTTTGTTGCAGTTATATACTCTGAAAATATGTTATCCAACTATATACTCATGTATAATAAATAATTTGTTCATAAAAATGGTAAGAAATTGCTCACTTCAAATAGTTCTTAACCTAGATCACGAAGTAGAATCAACTCTGCACTTTGACATTGTATTGACTCAACGGTGCAAGCTTCCTAACATTTTAATACTCTGAAAATATGTTCTTCTACTATATTCTCATGTCTAATAACTAATTTGACCATAAAAATGGCAAGAAAATGCTCATTTCAAGGAGTTATTGAAATGGTTCACGGAGTAAAATCAACTCTGCAATGTGTGTTTCCAGTGACTCTATGGCGCAAGCCTGTTGCAGTTATATACTATAAAAATATGTTCTCCAACTATATACTCATGTATAATAAATATTTTGTTCATAAAAAAGGTAAGAAATTGCTCACTTCAAGTAGTTCTTAACCTAGATCACGAAGTAGAATCATCTCTACACTTTGACATTTTATTGACTATACGGCGCAAGCTTCCTAACATTTTAATACTCTGAAAATATGTTATCCTACTATATTCTCATGTCTAATAACTTATTTGACCATAAAAATGGAAAGAAAATGCTCTCTTTAAGGAGTAATTGAAATGGTTCACGGAGTAGAATCAAATCTGCAATGTGTGTTTCAGTGACTCTATGGCGCAATCTTTGTTGCAGTTATACAGTCTGAAAATATGTTCTTCAACTACATACTCATGTATAATAAACAGTTTGATCATAAAAATTGTAAGAAATTGCTCACTTCAAGTAGTTCTTAACCTAGATCACGGAGTAGAATCAGCTCTGCACTTTGACATTTTATTGACTCTACGACGCAATCTTCCTGACATTTTAATACTCTAAAAATATGTTCTCGTACTATATTCTCATGTCTAATAACTAATTTGACAATAAAAATGGCAAGAAAATGCTCTCTTCAAGGAGTTATTGAAATGGTTCACAGAGTAGAATCAACTCTGCAATGTGTGTTTTCAGTGACTCTATGGCGCAAGCTTTGTTGCAGTTATATACTCTGAAAATATGTTCTCCAACTATATACTCATGTATAATAAATAATTTGTTCATAAAAATGGTAAGAAATTGCTCACTTCAAATAGTTCTTAACATAGATCACGAAGTAGAATCAGCTCTGCACTTTGACATTTTATTGACTCTACCGCGCAAGCTTCCTAGCATTTTAATACTCTGAAAATATGTTCTCCTACTATATTCTCATGTCTAATAACTAATTTGACCATAAAAATGGCAAGAAAATGCTCTCTTCAAGGAGTTATTGAAATGGTTCACGGAGTAGAATCAACTCTGCAATGTGTGTTTTCAGTGACTCTATGGCGCAAGCTTTGTTGTAGTTATATACTCTGAAAATATGTTCTCCAACTATATACTCATGTATAATAAATAATTTGTTCATAAAAATGGTAAGAAATTGCTCACTTCAAATAGTTCTTAACATAGATCACGAAGTAGAATCAGCTCTGCACTTTGACATTTTATTGACTCTACGGCGCAAGCTTCCTAACATTTTAATACTCTGAAAATATGTTATCCTACTATATTCTCATGTCTAATAACTTATTTGACTATAAAAATGGAAAGAAAATGCTCTCTTCAAGGAGTTATTGAAATGGTTCACGGAGTATAATCAAATCTGCAATGTGTGTTTCAGTGACTTTATGGCGCAAGCTTTGTTGTAGTTGTACAGTCTGAAAATATGTTCTTCAACTACATACTCATGTATAATAAACAGTTTGATCATAAAAATGGTAAGAAATTGCTCACTTCAAGTAGTTCTTAACCTAGATCACGGAGTAGAATCAGCTCTGCACTTTGACATTTTATTGACTCTACGGCGCAATCTTCCTGACATTTTAATACTCTGAAAATATGTTCTCGTACTATATTCTCATGTCTAATAACTAATTTGACAATAAAAATGGCAAGAAAATGCTCTCTTCAAGGAGTTATTGAAATGGTTCACGGAGTAGAATCAACTCTGCAATGTGTGTTTTCAGTGACTCTATGGCGCAAGCTTTGTTGCAGTTATATACTCTGAAAATATGTTCTCCAACTATATACTCATGTAAAATAAATAATTTGTTCATAAAAATGGTAAGAAATTGCTCACTTCAAATAGTTCTTAACATAGATCACGAAGTAGAATCAGCTCTGCACTTTGACATTTTATTGACTCTACCGCGCAAGCTTCCTAACATTTTAATACTCTGAAAATATGTTCTCCTACTATATTCTCATGTCTAATAACTAATTTGACCATAAAAATGGCAAGAAGATGCTCTCTTCAACGAGTTATTGAAATGGTTCACGGAGCAGAATCAACTCTGCAATGTGTGTTTTCAGTGACTCTATGGCGCAAGCTTTGTTGCAGTTATATACTCTGAAAATATGTTCTCCAACTATATACTCATGTATAATAAATAATTTGTTCATAAAAATGGTAAGAAATTGCTCACTTCAAATAGTTCTTAACCTAGATCATGAAGTAGAATCAGCTCTGCACTTTGACATTTTATTGACCCTACGGCGCAAGCTTCCTAACATTTTGATACTATGAAAATATGTTATCCTACTATATTCTCATGTCTAATAACTAATTTGACCATAAAAATGGTAATAAAATGCTCTCTTCAAGGAGTTATTGAAATGGTTCACGGAGTAGAATTAACTCTGCAATGTGTGTTTTCAGTGACTCTATGGCACAAGCTTTGTTGCAGTTATATACTCTGAAAATATGTTATCCAACTATATACTCATGTATAATAAATAATTTGTTCATAAAAATGGTAAGAAATTGCTCACTTCAAATAGTTCTTAACCTAGATCACGAAGTAGAATCAACTCTGCACTTTGACATTGTATTGACTCAACGGTGCAAGCTTCCTAACATTTTAATACTCTGAAAATATGTTCTTCTACTATATTCTCATGTCTAATAACTAATTTGACCATAAAAATGGCAAGAAAATGCTCATTTCAAGGAGTTATTGAAATGGTTCACGGAGTAAAATCAACTCTGCAATGTGTGTTTCCAGTGACTCTATGGCGCAAGCCTGTTGCAGTTATATACTATAAAAATATGTTCTCCAACTATATACTCATGTATAATAAATATTTTGTTCATAAAAAAGGTAAGAAATTGCTCACTTCAAGTAGTTCTTAACCTAGATCACGAAGTAGAATCATCTCTACACTTTGACATTTTATTGACTATACGGCGCAAGCTTCCTAACATTTTAATACTCTGAAAATATGTTATCCTACTATATTCTCATGTCTAATAACTTATTTGACCATAAAAATGGAAAGAAAATGCTCTCTTTAAGGAGTAATTGAAATGGTTCACGGAGTAGAATCAAATCTGCAATGTGTGTTTCAGTGACTCTATGGCGCAATCTTTGTTGCAGTTATACAGTCTGAAAATATGTTCTTCAACTACATACTCATGTATAATAAACAGTTTGATCATAAAAATTGTAAGAAATTGCTCACTTCAAGTAGTTCTTAACCTAGATCACGGAGTAGAATCAGCTCTGCACTTTGACATTTTATTGACTCTACGACGCAATCATCCTCACATTTTAATACTCTAAAAATATGTTCTCGTACTATATTCTCATGTCTAATAACTAATTTGACAATAAAAATGGCAAGAAAATGCTCTCTTCAAGGAGTTATTGAAATGGTTCACGGAGTAGAATCAACTCTGCAATGTGTGTTTTCAGTGACTCTATGGCGCAAGCTTTGTTGCAGTTATATACTCTGAAAATATGTTCTCCAACTATATACTCATGTATAATAAATAATTTGTTCATAAAAATGGTAAGAAATTGCTCACTTCAAATAGTTCTTAACATAGATCACGAAGTAGAATCAGCTCTGCACTTTGACATTTTATTGACTCTACCGCGCAAGCTTCCTAGCATTTTAATACTCTGAAAATATGTTCTCCTACTATATTCTCATGTCTAATAACTAATTTGACCATAAAAATGGCAAGAAAATGCTCTCTTCAAGGAGTTATTGAAATGGTTCACGGAGTAGAATCAACTCTGCAATGTGTGTTTTCAGTGACTCTATGGCGCAAGCTTTGTTGCAGTTATATACTCTGAAAATATGTTCTCCAACTATATACTCATGTATAATAAATAATTTGTTCATAAAAATGGTAAGAAATTGCTCACTTCAAATAGTTCTTAACATAGATCACGAAGTAGAATCAGCTCTGCACTTTGACATTTTATTGACTCTACGGCGCAAGCTTCCTAACATTTTAATACTCTGAAAATATGTTATCCTACTATATTCTCATGTCTAATAACTTATTTGACTATAAAAATGGAAAGAAAATGCTCTCTTCAAGGAGTTATTGAAATGGTTCACGGAGTATAATCAAATCTGCAATGTGTGTTTCAGTGACTTTATGGCGCAAGCTTTGTTGTAGTTGTACAGTCTGAAAATATGTTCTTCAACTACATACTCATGTATAATAAACAGTTTGATCATAAAAATGGTAAGAAATTGCTCACTTCAAGTAGTTCTTAACCTAGATCTCGGAGTAGAATCAGCTCTGCACTTTGACATTTTATTGACTCTACGGCGTAAGCTTCCTAACATTTTGATACTCTGAAAATATGTTCTCCTACTATAATCTCATGTCTAATAACAAATTTGACCAAAAAATGGCAAGAAAATGCTCTCTTCAAGGAGTTATTGAAATGGTTACGGAGTAGAATCAATTATGCAATGTGTGTTTTCAGTGACTCTATGGCGCAAGCTTTGTTGCAGTTATATACTCTGAAAATATGTTCTCCAACTATATACTCATGTATAATAAATAATTTGTTCAGGACTTAAGTATAAGTTTTGGGCTAAACTTGGATGCTTCAGCCAGTGGAGGCCCAAACCCTAATTTCTCCTCTTGGTCCTTGTTGTAGCCTATATAATAGCCAATCTCAGCAGTCTGGATATTAGTAGCACAAGCATTAAACCGTGGATAATAGATTTAGATCATCTTGTAGATCGTTGCCAACACAACGTCAAGATGTGGCACAGGAATACAATAGAAGATCCAAAGGTGATTTGTTCCTGTTGCTGCTGATCAGCCTCTACATCAACCCTGGTGAAAGGTAATCAATTATATGTTTATGCCTCCACTGCGATAGAATTGCATGGAACCCTAATGGTTCACGTTAACCAAAAGATCCAAACACCATCAATTGGTATCAGAGCGTAGGTTCTATGGCTAAACGTGCCACCTTAGGCCAGGGTTTATGTAAATTATGTACTTTTATTTGGAATAGAATCACATGGAATATTAGGGTTTTGGTTTATTGAGTAATCGATGGATATCCTGTGAAAACCCTATGTGTAATTCATGAAACCCCCAATCCCGTACACAATGATTTTTTATTGGCGGATGGACAATGAGAGCATTCACTCGGCGGCTGACATGGGTGACGATTCGCGATCAAAGCTGTACACACGGTAAGCTTGTATGGCTGAACTGGAGATCGCTGAATGATGTGGTAATGGGACTGACTAATGATGGATGAACAACAGTTAGGTTTTGAAGGCATGTCGGGCTCGTGGGTGACTCCCAATGGCAATTTCATCAGCGACGCTGAAAGGAAACACCGAGGACTGGTGAGTCGCTCTCAATGGCTCTGATGATCATTCCTCCATTGCTGGACAATGGACACGACTGTTCACTGATGATCTAGTAGTTGGTAGGGGTGTATTAGGCGATCCCCAGGCAAGTTGGCAGCGTGTTCCGAGTGAGTCAGCAGCTTTCTTCCGGGCGGTTTCAATGAGTCTTTGAACGAGTCATATTGGCTGATGTCTGGGAAGGCGTGGCTATCAGTAGGAAGCATTACTAGTAGTCGTTGCTGGGATGTAGCCAGTAGTCGTCTGCAAAGCTTATTGATCGGGTATGCAAGGATTTTGGTCGAGTCTGCGTGATTTATGTTGATTCTACAAAAATTTGAGCGAGTCTTCATGAAGTCCGAGCGAGTCTGCAACAAAACTTAGAGTGGGCCTAAAGTTGTTCTGGTCGGATCGCAGAGTCTGTAAGGCTACTGCCAGACATGCCGACATGTGGATTCGTGTGGTCATCGTCGTTCTGAGATGCCCATTTGCAAGCAGGCATATGCACGACGGCCGGCTGCTACTGGATACGCCAAATGTTGTGCCCGTTTGTGTGCTTAAGAGACACGAAGATGAGAGCCAACTGGGTATTGTGAGCGGGCTGGTGGGCAGAAATGAAATCTATAGGGCTGAAGGCATCTTGGATCGACCGGACGGTAGCTGCTACTGGCGTGATAGCCGGCAGCAGACGGTGAGGCGTGTATGGTGTTGTCAACTGGAAATCTACCATCCATGGTGTGTTCAGCGAAGAGGATTCTGGAACGTGGTAGGATCAAAGACAGATTGTTGGCGGATATCATGTCAATGGTAGTGAACTAGACTTCATGATGGGACTCCGCGAACAGTGGTTTTCCGATGGAGTACGTTTTTTCGGCGAATATTAGCTAGGGTTGAAAAGAGCGCCGCCGGTACTGCCAGTAAATCCATGAGATGGGATGACATAGCATGGTTGGATTGGTGCATGTACATGAGCGGTTTTCTCTCTCTCTGTAACCGTGAATCAAGTTTTCTTAAGGCCCAAGATATCTAACTTGTTCTGCAAGCACATGTTAATTGGTTAGAGTGTTGACTAAGTCAAAAGTTTATGGCAATTTTTTTCTTTTCCTTATATATGATTGAAATAATTATTTTATTTGTCAATTATTATTATATATTTGGATGCATGTGCTATTTTATTTACTGCTGTATTTGCCATAATAGGAGCATGCTAGGTTGCGTATTTTATTTTTAATATCATATGCATGCAAAAACCCTCTTGTCAAATAACTAAGTGGGAGAGGGATTGGTCATAGATCCCGCGGCCTCATTATTGATTTATTAAGTGATGCAAGTAAGCTTATGAGTCAATTTTAGTGCCTTCCTCCCCAATGGATGAGTTTTATTTGTGAATGATTGGAATAAATTTCATGAAATAATTATTATTTGTAATGTGATGCAAGTAAGCTTATGAGTCGGTTATAGTGTCTTCATCCTTAACAGATGAGTTTTATTGGCGGATCACTGGTACAAATTAACAATTGATGGTTATAGAATGTTATTTGAGTGTCTATGGACTTCTCCAACTGTAAGGCACACAAGCTTGGGTAACGTACTTAGTATCAAATAATGGTATACACTTAGGTGAAATTAATATGTATCCTCCCCAATGGAGTCACTGTTATTAAATTGCATGGCTAAAGGACAACTGACTATTAATCATTGAGTCATAAGGTTAATTGTGACATATGGAATTAATGGGTAAAACCTTCTTTTGCGAATGTTAGGGTTTGTATACGTCCACACTAACGTGGCATGCAAATTCACGGTGCTTGAGATGTCGGTGAATTTATTTTGTATTGTTTGTTAAAGGAATCAATATAAAATTTAAATTCGAAGTGTTTGATCGTCGTATTTATTTACTTGATTCTTTGAATTTCCGACATAGTTTACTTCACTTATAGTTAACTAAAGGAAAACATATTTACTGGTCCAAAATTAAATGATTAGAAAAGAATCTTGGTTTTAATTATTACTGTTTAGGAAAATAAAATTGTGTTCTCACTAAATATGCCCTCAAGTGCCTATTAATTTCTCTAGTGAAGAGTTGAGAGGTTCATTGAAATATGATGGTCTCATGCGACTCTTCGGATACTTGAATAATTAGAAAGGTAAGAGGTCATGGTTAACTTGATGAATGAATTGAAAATAGTTGGAATAGAAATTGAAGGGGAAACCTAGCTCAATTTATTTTTTATAGTTTGCCTAGATGTTTTGAGCAAGTTTCACCTGAATTACAAGAGGTTGTATACGGTGGAAAACTTCTGACAAAACGTGTGGCGAGGGAAAGCCATTTTTATCAAGAAATGAACAAGGTAAGTATCTTATTCACTAGTAGTTGAAGCATGATTAGTGATGGCATCTATTGATACATTGTTTGTAAATACCGGAATTACTAAATGTCTTCAACTTAATGATGATGAGATTACTATAAATATGGGTAAAGCTACAAAGGTAGTGGCTATTGCAATGAGAGTTGTTTATTTATCAAATAATTGAAATGAACATTTGATTTTGAGAAATTGTCTTAATGTATATTTTCATAGAAAGAATTTCATTTAGGTTTCTATGCATTTACGGATGGATACTCAATTTCATTTAAATGATATAGTCATTATAATGAAGGATGGAGCTATAATCTTTTTTGATACGTTGGTAGACAAATTGTACACTCTTAAATCATGTTTATTCCACGGATGCAACAAATAGTAATTAATAATGCATCTTCTAATCTTAGTAAGAGAAAGAAACCATCGGCGATGAACCAAACATACTTTTGGCATCTAAGACTATATCATTTTACTTGATTTGGATTCGAAAGTTGACAACTGATGAACCATAAGGTTTATTTGAAGTGGAAACTATCGAACTTGTGAGTTTTACTTGGAAGTGATTATGATAAATTGCCTCTAAAAGGCAAAGGGGTATTGAGCCATATAAAGATATATTGGAAATGGTTCATACTGATTTATGCGGTCTAAGATTATCCCGGCGAGAGGTGTTTATGAATATTCGTCACTTTGTTTGATGATTATTCTAAAAACAAGATGTATTTATTTGATGCACTGCAAGTCTGAGTACTATGATTAAATCAAGAAGTGCATGACTGATGCGGTGTGGTGTCATGAAAAATATATCAAGTCATTATGATTTAATCGTGGTGGCGAGCACCTTTTAGGATAGTTTAGGAGCTGATAATCAAAGGTTGAAATTAAATTCCAAGTTAATTACACCGGGCATACCCCAGTAGAATGGTGTGACAAGAAGGAATAAGACTCTTCTGGAAATGGTTAGATAGATGATGAGTCATTTGGAATTATTGAATTCATTTTAAGGGTATGTCCTAGAAACAGCATGACATATGGGTGTTTGTCTGTTTGTGGGATATCCTAGAAAAATGAAGGGTGGTTTATTTAAAAGTCCAAAAGATCATAAGGTGATTGTTAACACGAAAATTAGATTTTGGAAAGGATTATGTAATAAATTACAAATCCATGTATAAGTTGTTATAAAAGTGTGAGAAGGGAAACACAAATTTTAGTACCAAGACTACAAGAGGATTTACCACAAGTAAACTGAATCGCGTGTCATATCTGATACACAATTGCATGTGGTGTCTTATCGTAATGGGAGGGTTGTTTTACAATCGAAAAATTTATGTTTTGGAAGAGTCGTGAGACTTGGTCCCTAGTAAACATGAAATTGGCCCATGGATACGATGAAGAACTATAAGTTCGAAATGCGGAATCTTAGTAAATTACAATAAATTTTAAAATAAAATATATGGATTCTAAATCAAATCTGGGAGCTTGTAGGACCACTAGATGGTGTAAAAGCATTGGAAGTGGTCATACAAAGTAAAAGAGGATCATACGGTAAGGTGAAAACCTTTTATGCCTAAGTTGATCCGGATTCTTTATCTGTTGCGCTCATTTTGATTATGAGGTACAACAAATAGATGTCAAGACGGAATTCCTGATTAGAAGTCTTGAGGAAAACATCTATGTGAAGCAACCAGGGTGATTCATTGCAAAAGAGCTAAGAGCGTTTTGAGTGTAAGCTTAAAAGTGTCCATCGATGGACTAAAGCAAGCTTCAAGATCATGGAACATCCATTTTGATAAGGAAATTCTATCGTATGGATTTAATCAATGCTCGGATAGATCTTGTGTATTGAATAGAGTGGCAGAAACGTGGTGGTATTTCTTGTAAGTACGTAGATGGTATCTTGCTCATTGGAGACAATGAAAGAGTATTGTCGGGCGTATGGGTATTGTTAATAAAACAGTATGTAATTAAGGACTTAAGAGAAACAAAATATATTCTTGCGATCATGGTAATAAAGATCACAAGATAGGATGTTATGCTTGTCTCAAGCTTCATAAATGATACAATCCTTACTCATTTTAGCATGTGACTTTATCTAAGGATTTATATATTTAGACACAAAAGAAGATAGATAAAGGCGGTTCCCTATACTTCGGCAATAAGGAAGCTTAATCTATGGAATGCTATGCACAAGATTGAATATCTGTTTTGCCAATGGCATAGTCAGTGGGTATCAAGGTAACCCGGAACAAGAATATTGAATTGTGGTAAGACATATTTAAAGTGCTTGAGAAGGACTGGAAATTATATGTAAGCTTACCAGATCGATTCATTACTTCTTGACGGTTACTTAGATTCAGTTTTTCAAATCATAGGGATGGCCGTAAATCCACCTCAAGGTAATGTGTTTAAATTGGGAAGTAGATCCATAATATGGAGGAGTGTTATATTGAAATATATTTCGGACTCCACCATGAAAAAAAATAAATTGGAGCCTTGCGGCATCCAAAGTATATTTATGGTTCTAGAAACTTCGTAATGGACTTAGATGTGATTTTGAGTTTGCCCAAGGTGATCACAATTTATTGTGATAAATGGTACAGTTGCAAACTTGAAGGAATCGCGAGCCCATAAGGTTATTAAACACATTGATCGCAAGTACTACCTTATCAAGAAATCGTATAATGTGGGGAAGATTGTTGTCGCCTAGATTGCATCGAATGATAACCTTGTAAATCCTTTTACAAGTAAGGCGAAAGCTTTTAATGATCAAGTAGTGGGAGTGGTAATCAGGTGCATAGCAGCATAGTCTTTTTGAATAAGTGGGAGATTATTGGATTATATACTAAAAGTCTACCTTTTTGTATGAACAATGTTTAAACAATATTTGAAATGAGAATCATGTGATCAAACATTTGCAATTATATTTTTGCAAAAGTCCATTTACTTTATACTGTAGATAATGTGGTGTGTGGCGTCACACGAAATATCATATTATCGGCACCCTATAAAGTATAAACAGATGTTCACAATTGAGATAGACGGGGACTATCTATTGGTATGGTTGTAGAGTGATTTGGCATTAGTCTGTCTTGACTATAAATTGCACTAGTGCACTTTGAGTGTATTGAGCAGGACCGCGTTGAGATCATTCGGTTTATACGAACTTTATAATAGAACTTGATCTCTATTATTATGGATGTTCGTACTTTTAATCCTTTATAATAATCTCGACACGTAAGATAGTATTTATTTCTTTGACTCATTAATGGGTGAGATGTAAAAGATAAATCAATTTGCTCAGTGAGTTGGTAAATTGTGTTGTCTTTATGGTGTGTTGTTGATTGTAGAAGGTATTCGTGTCCTAACAGAATTGGTTGATGATTTCCCCTTGAGGAGCTCATAATGTTTATCATGTAAACCCTGCAGGTGGATTTATTCCGGCATGATAATAAGATTGAGTGGTACTACTCTCGATAAATATATTAATTAATTGAGTTGTCATTAACTTAATTAATTAATGGGCATTGAATCTTAAACACGGGGAGATTAACGGGCTCATAATAAGAAGGAGCCCATAACGTAATTTGGGATTAGGGTGTAGTGCAATAATATTTCTTTAGTGGACTGATTTATTATTATTGGACTTAAGTATAATTTTTGGGCTAAACTTGGACGCTTAAGCCCAATGGAGGCCCAAACCTAATTTCTCCTCTGGTCCCTGTTGTAACCTATACAATAGTCAATCTCAACGGTTCGGATATAAGTAACACTTGCATATAACCATGTATAGCAGATTAGGACTGCAGATTGAGATCGTCTTGTAGATCATTGCCCACACAACAACGTCAAGAAGTAGCTTAGGAATACAACAGAAGATCAGAAGGTTGTTTGTTCCTGGTGCTGCTGATCAACCTCTACATCAACCCTGGTGAAAGGTAATCAATTCTATATTTATGCTTCCACTGCGATAGAATTGCATGGAACTCTAACGGTTCACATTATCCAAATGATCCAAACGCCATCAAACAATGTTCTAGAATTGTGAATTTGAGTTTGTACTTCTACTGGAAGGTTAAAATCTATGTAATATGATGGAATTTTTCTGGATAAGAGGAAAACGAAAAAAATGTGATGGAATTCTATCCATTAATTTTTCTTTGCAAGGTGTGTTAATCTTTTGATTCCCAAGATAATTGTGTATCTCATTTTATAAAATACTTATAAAGTTAAAGAGAGAAGACTACTTATATTTGTTGGAAGAGTGTGTGAATAACGTGCATAACAAGAAAGCAAATCGTAAGTAATATCTGTGGTGGATGCATTAGACAGACTCTTGGTTTATGATATTGATTTCTATGTGAATACTAGATCAAGGAGCAGGTGTGGCTTCAAGATAACTGAATTTGTGAAGTGCATCAATTGTCAATGGCAAAATTTATAGGTAATCATTGTTCTATTTTTTTGTGGAGATCAACGTCAGTAACGAACAACGGGGTTATCCAATTGGTATTCCATGAAATTTTTCTCACAGTTCATACATCCACTAAAAATAATTTCAGAGCAACGGCAAATAAACTTGCCATCTTTAGAAGTTGACTTTGCTTTGGATGCCCACTTGATTGGGAAGACATATCAATAATGGTAGATCCATTATCCTTCCTTAAAATTCTACAATTATATTTAGATTCATTTAAATGACCTAATTGGGTGACCGTTGAAAGCCAATTTTGCAGCCTTATATTCTTGTTGATTTCAGTGATGTTTCGGTACACTGAACGTCAAATAGCACTCATTTTGGATAAGTTGAAGGAGATCCCTTGGGTATCACAAAAATTGCAACCCTGCAGTCAATTAAGTTGTTCAATTGTAGCTATTCTTCCATCATGTATGCTAATAGAATATTTGAGGAGCAAGATGAACTTGAGAATCAAGGCATTCAAATTGAAGTCTTAGACCTTCAATATTATAGAGTTTGGCAAGACAGGACTTTGAGGTTAAGATTCAGTAAGAACTTAATCTCCTTTGTCTTTATAATAATAGTAATAATAAATTATTTATGTTTAGGAAATTTTATTGTGGAGACTCTACTGGATAATTGAAAGAGGTGTCGACATTAAATATTATAATATATGGTGTTTTTGGTTTTAACAGATATTGTTAAGAAAGATGATAATGCTATTAGCAACTACAAGAATTTGAAAGCTTTTACTATGGTCTTGACTATATATTTTCTTTGTATTGCTATTCCTTACACTTTATTTCTGACTGTAAGTGTTCTCATTCTTTTTTATAATAATGGGACTTAATGGAACACATGGTGTTTGAGTTGCTGCTTTTTCTGAGAAGTTTTTATAGGTATGCTTGTAATAGTTGAATTCAGGCCTTCCTGATACAAGATGACTTGAAAATGTTTTGTATCTGACATTAAGGGGGTTTCCTTTCACTAACAAATTGAATGTTGTGTCTTAGAATGAGAGCCTCTAATTACTTTCTTGGAAGGTTTTATGTTTGATTAAATGTTGGACTAATTTAATTTAAACATGTTTTTATATCTCATGCATATGAAGCGTATTGGCATATCATTTCTCAGCACCCTTGTCAAAATCTTATTACGAACCTCATACTTGAAATATCATGCTCAACATAGAGTATCCGGCAGAATTTCCAATATGGATTATACGAGTTTTTTATTTAAAATCTTTTAAACTTATATGACTTAACCATCAAGTATTTGACTTATTTGATAAGTGTTTATAATAAATTTATTTTATTAAGTTAGTAAGTATATAAAAATTATTCTTTGTGGAGGAGTATTTTTATTTAGTAAAGAAATAGTTCTATCTCTTTAAAGAATAATGTTTCAAATACTAAAAAATAGTAAGAAGTTTTATTAGTGGGATAATTGTACTAGTAAGATTGTGGGTCCCATATGTATGAGACTCCTTGAGTGAGTCTCCAAAAAAAACCCTCTTTGATGGGGACGGAGGAGTAATTTATATATTTAAAAAGCAAATTTTCATGTAATAAAGAGTAATGGTTAAAAATAAAGTTCACATTTGAAATCAGTTTATATAAGTATTTTGAAAAAAAATTGTCCAATACATTTAGTCTATAAATCCAATTTTTAATTTGAAATACATAAATTAAGATTTAATAAAAAAAATAAATACAATATCAAAAAATTAAAATTATAAAAAGTCACATTACAAAATATAACGTTTAGATGTGACATGCAACGCACATACAAAAAATTTAGTACTGGCAAATATCCAATCTACCCAACTTCTAGAAAGCACAAGAACATTGCAAGCATAGCAAAATACCTAAACAAACACATAAATAATTATAAGATTTTAAGTTAATAAATAACAATAAAAAAGAGAGTAATACCTATTGGAGGAGTGACAAGCTCCAAATGGTGAATCTTAGATGCTATCAATTGATGGTAATTATGAAGTTTGAGTTACTGGTACATGTAGAGTGTTGTCCTTTTGTATTGGATGATGTTTGAGTTACTGGTACATGTGGAGTATTGTCCTTTACTATTGGATGATTTCCAATATCAGTTCTTTAAATTGTCTTACTCGTATATTATATTCAGCTTTCCCAATAACCAATCTTAAGATTGAAAGATAAAAAAATAGACTGTATAGCCACTGTAAATCATGTCCTCTAAGGAATGGTCATGCATAAAACAAAATAACGTGTGCTTGAAGCAAAAGGATTCATATTCAAGCTTTCCAGCGGCTAAAACTAAGAACATGTCTTTGAACAACCCTTGTACATCTTAATGTAAATAATTACACAATTAGTGAGTATTTATTAACTAAATCAAATGAAATTACAATGAAAAAAACTTACAGAAACACCAGCAAGAGTTTACCAATGACAAAGTCACCAAATAATAGAAATATAGAGAAAATATATTTGGCAAGAACAGCTATGATGAGACAAAAAAATTCCAAGAGAACCATATCCACGTCCGCATCTATTATTTGCAACCACAATAGACTCAACCTTGTTTAAAAAGAATAATAGGTACCCTTACAGCTTCAATGAGCAATAATTAAAGGCATTGTAACATATTTAAGTCAAATATAACCAATGCTTTCAAGTTTCAACAGCAAACCTTGTAAAACCCTTTATAATAAAGTGGACCAAGATCTGCAGCTATAGCACCTTCATTTGAATAAAAAACCATATTAAAAAAAATATAAAGGTGAAGCATGTCATCAACAACAAAAAAGGTTTAAAATAAAGTTGAACTAAACCACACCTGCAAGTTAAGTTAGGTCAAGTAACATTGCAAAATGATATTGAGAATATAACTACAAATTTGAAATAGTACTATCTGTTTACCATCAACAGAATATAATCAACACACACAAATATAATATTTAAGCATAAAGACAACTGCCAGACCATAACTTTGATATTATAAGTAGTTTAACTTCAATCTCAAGTATTATGGCACCCTTTATAAAGGTAGAACATGGATAGCATCATCCATGTCAATTCCCCTTAGAAATTTAGACATAAATAGAATTTCCTTATGCCAGATTAAACAACCATTTATATATAAAATAGAATTTTCTGATGCCAGATTAAACCACCATTGATCTTTTCTAACTATTTTTCCTTTTCATACTACCACACATCTTCATCAATAAAGTAACATCATATTGAATCACCAAATCCAAATAGAGAGTTGGCATCGATAATTTAACCATGATCATTCAACTTATTATAATAGAACAACATTAGAGAGAGAAAAATGGCCAAAAGCCAAGTAAGTTTACGTTTTTACCTATAAAAGATTAATAATATTAAGTGAACTAACCTAGGGTGAGTGTCCAAGCCATTTTACATTATTAATATTAATTAAAGACTAGAAGCCATCTACTTGCATAAAAGCAACCACTTCTAAGACAGAGAATAGTGTATTAAGGAACTCTCATCGACTCTCTTTTTGTAGATTGCAAGTTCTTTCCAACACGTCTCGCTTAAAATCAAAGAAGTTGATATGTATAAGTGAACTACAACTTAAACTACATTTAGATTATACAACAGGAAAAGAATAAACTTCGCTACCAAGAAAAACTCAAATATATCTGCAAACAACGAGATCAAAGTAGCAAACTACAAGAAAATATATAAAGTTCTTCAGAAAATTAACCTCCAACGGCTAGCGGTTTGAAAATATTTTAACTTTTACCTGGACTAACTTTTGGTAAGATGTTTTGCCGTTCACACATTTATTGTAGTATTAGTAGAATTGTCAGTACCACCACATTATAGTGTATCAAAGTGTAGTCCATATCGTAACCAAAGACACTAATTGAACAGAGTTTCAATATTCGACTATAAAAATGTCCCGAGGAAAATGTCTTGAGGAAAATAGATCATCTAAAATGTCACATTGAACAAAAATTAGCAAACTCTAGCCATATGAGGGGAAATGCAGTTTGCAAAATTATTTGATAAAAATCCACACGCTAAATGTTTTAATAAAAAGATGCTTTCTCTCTGCTAAACTCTCTTAATCTTGTAATAGTGTATCTTAATCAAGCATTGCTGCAAAACTTTCCCACCAAAATTTTCTCAGATTATTGACATAAAAATCAACAAAATATAACAATCCACAAGTTATGTTCTAATTTCTATTGATCAGTGAATGTTAAGAAACAATTGATGTATTAAATTATAAAAGCACAAATAATGAATCAGACAAGGTATTCATTGAATATGAAATTAAAAGTAATAGAAAAAAGTGAAATAGGGCTCCGCTTGGAGGTGAGCCAAAGAAAAATGGAGGAGATGATGATGCATATGCACATCCTTCTGCTTCAAACCCCTCCTTACGAAAGATAAGTTGATCAATCCATCTCTCACTTTCGAATCAAACGCCTCTGCATTATGACGTATGTGAAATCTTAGGGGCGTCATGAAATTATTAATACTAGATGGCTGAACAGTCGACACGACAAGGCTTTGGGCAAACAACCCGACCCGTAATTTTTGGATTATCACAACACTCTATTTATCTGTTCGAATCGAAAGAAAATATGTATGCAGATTCGTAGCAGGACAAATTGAATTTCAAAAAAGCTCACATTCTAACACAATTTTCTCAAGTAAATTAAAATTCAAATAACCAAAACATTACAGGAATCAAATCGATTTTAATGTAAGAAATCCCCACGAAAAACTTAAAAAAAATTAAAAAAGTATTTTGTGAATAGAAAGAGGGAGAGATTAACCTTGGAGCAGGTAGGGCAGCATCGACGCAAGTAGACTGCCATGATGCAAATGGAGAAGAAGCGAAGCAACATTGAGGCGACTGCCGGGTTGAGTCACAATTGATGTTTCAGGGATTGCAATTGTGATTTATGTATTTGGCCGGGCACTGGTATTACAATTGATGGAAGGTTTCAATATTTCATATCATTGATTACTTGTTTTAAATGAAATTGGCTGCTTTCAATTTTAATAAAGTATTTCATTATATTAAAATAATACTTTATTTTGTGGAATAATTTCATAATAATAACATATAAAAATATATTTTAGTAAAATATTTGTATTTTTTATGAAAAATATTTTGTGCAATATTTATATTACGTGAGACGGATAAAAAATGGTAATACTCAATTTTAAATAAAAAATAATACCCACCAATTAATAAAATATGATAATAATATAATAAATTATTTTATAAACAATTTATAATATAAATTAAAAGTGATAGAGTAGCGTTTAAAAGAAAATTGGTAACAGTGATAACAAATTACGAAAGCATAAAATGGTCTCACAATGAGATGGTTGCACATAGGACTAGTTATTTTTAACTATTTTCACTTTTTATTAAAAATTACTTTTCATTAAAAAACTTATATACGAGATGATGTTACTCAAATGTTTGTCTTTTTTGTAATATATAATATTTTAAAGATATGAAACCATTAAAAAAATTAAAAATAAGAAAAACAACTAATTTATTTTTTACTTATTTATTTTTATTATAGTAAAATATAGCCTAAGTTTTTTTTTTGTGAATTAATGTAAAAGGGTATGTATAAAACAATATTCATTTACAAATTACGTTATAATAAAAATTTTAATATTTAATAAGAATTATTAAATTAGTTAAACTAAAAATATATAAGTATTAATTAATCTAATAATAACAGGAGTAATTACAAGTGTTTAAATTTTATTTTATTTTTTAAGGGAAAGATTTCAAAATGGATAGTGAAATGTGACATACTCCATAATACTTGGTAAAAATTTGTGTGAGACTATCTCACGTAAGGCCTTATGTAAAATGGATAAGTGATTCTTAATTAATAAAAAATGATAATATTGTTTCATAGACAATTTAATGCATAAATAAATGAAGTGGATGACATTTCATAATGGCACTAATAACATTTTATAACAAAAATGATAACTAATTTAAAAAGTTACATGAGACAATTACGCGCAACACTTGTGCATAATATTTTATGTCTAATAGGTAGTTATACTTGTATTTGTACATTGGCCTATCTAAAATAATTAATTATTCCGGATAGGTAAACTAAAATAATTAATTGGAATTCACAACAAGATAAATGTAAATTTTAATTTAGATAAACTAAAAAATATCAACTAACAGGTGATGGATTGAGTATATTAAAATAAATTAATTATTTTTTTAAGGGAAGAGTATATAATTGGGTAAACAATAATTTATACTCACTTCGTCCCACTGAAAGGTTCCCATTTTATTGTATTGAGATTCTCATTTAAAATTCTCCATTTTTCACTTTTAGTAAAAAGGTCTTACATATTGCCCATCACACACCACTAATACAATTACTCACTACACATAAAATAATAATACTCATTATTCTACACACAAAAAATAATCGGTGACATTTGGGTGGGACGGAAGGAGTAATTCATACCAGATGATTAATATATTTTTCTCAAATTTTCGATGATGTATAATGTCTCATAAGAATAAACAAATAATATAGTATTTTGTTTTTCTCTAAAAAACTAAAACCATAAATAACCCTCTTAAATAATTAAGAAAAAAAATTAGCGGTAAAAGATCCCTCCTATTGGAAATTAGCGATTACAGTTCACTCCTTAACAAAAAAAGAGCGCTAAAATTCGTCTTTCATCTAAAGATTGTTGTTGCTTTCTCATGCTCTCTCTCAAAAATTGTCGTTCCAAAACTAGGAAAATGGCAGCATTTTCATTTTGTCTACTCCCAACTGCAAAAGCACAATCTTCGTTAACACCTAAAGGGGGTATTCCTTCGCTAATTGGCATTGAAATCAAAGTCAAGGGGGGTATTCCTTTGGTAATCGGCAATGAAATCAAAGTCATGGGGGTATTCCTTCGGTTATCGACAATATAAATCTGATATCAATGTCCCATGTTCACCGGAAAGGGGTTTTAATGCGGCGGCGTTCTCATTGTCTTCAAGGCCCAGAAGGAATTGATGTTACACCTTGCTCTCCGTCTCAGCTCTCAACAGTTCAATTTCAATTACAATTTGTGGACTATTTTTGGGATTATAGATTCAGGTATTTTGCTATAAGCCCGTAATGATCCAAAATTTAAATTTATGTTTATTTTATTTTGCATCCTGTTTTGTTTTTGTCAACAATGAATCAGCTTCACTCTATTTTGTTAATGGAATAGAAATTTATTTGATATCTCCATAGTTTTTCTTAGAGAATGCCTTAGACTACATAAACACTCATTAAAGAGGATAAAAGCGTACATTGGGTCATTATTATTTTCAAGAAAGATCTTTTGATATATATAGAAGAGTAATCGAAACCATATAGCTATAAACAAAGTCTCTCGAGTGTTGCCATGTATGGAGAATACCGAGCACATCCATTTAAGGAATTGTTTCTGAGCTGATCATTTAAAAGATGTGCATTACAACTAACTAGAGCCTAGAGGTGTGCCTGTGAATATATACAGGAAAGTTATGGCCTCTCATTTATTATGAACTAATGTACTCCATTATTTACTGTATAAACACTTCGTATTAGAGTAATATTATTTATATTCTTCAGTAGATCTTATGTAAACAATTTGATGTTTCTGTTCTCTGTTTTTTTAACTATGTATATCAATATTTTTCTCTAGTTTCATATGACCTGCAAAGTCTCTTTCAGGTCAAGTTTCGTTCTTGAACTAACTTACTTTACTTAACAGGCCGGAAGATGGATTCTTCAGAAAACCCAATTTCCTGTTTTGTCTTATGAGCCCGACTCAAAAGTGAAAATGAGACCGAACTCAAATAAAAGAGATATCATTTCCGACAATTGAATTTTTTATATATCCAGATTGGTAGTTATAGTATTGTGTGAGTTTAGTGTATAAATTATTATTTGTAGGATTTATATGTGACCATATTTCTTTTATGATTTATTGTAAATAAATGTATTAGGAATAGGTCATTGCAGCTCAGATTGTTCAAGTTGTTATTGCTAGGAATTCTCTTGAGCTTCCTCGTGGGCTTCTTAATGGTCAGGTAATCTTGCTCTTAAATTACTATATGATAATCTTTGTTCCAATTTTCAAGTTGAGGCGACAAGCATTATTTTAAACTTCAACCTATTTTGAAGATTTTGGTGGAACATGATTATTTTTCGACACAAATTTTTGTATCAGCAGACATATTATCCTCCGAGCATATGATAATTTAACAGTTGAGGATGAATGTTTATTGAATCTTTTTTGTCTCATGTTGTGGTTCTGTTTGATAGTTGAGAAAATAAACTTCTTGACCTTCTCTGATAGACTTATTTTTTTGAGGAAACAACGTTAGTTTCATCTTTACAATTCTGGAAAATGAATGGGATGAAACAAGATTTTGAGACCTATTGTTCATAAGAAAGTGTTTGCAGAGAAAGTACATCATTTACTAACCTTCATTTTTGCTTCATGTCAAACAAATACCATTTATTTATTGTTTCCTTTCTTCTTTGACCCAAAGTTTTCCTTCACCGAATTTACAAACTAGATCAAACTATAGAATATATTAGTTATTTAATTGTTCGATTATGCGTGGTCTTCTAAGTGGCCATTTTACAAGCTTTATTTATGGGCATGCATAATTTGTACATGTCGGGGCATATAATTTGCTTAAAGAAATATGCTATAATGTGTCACTGGAGTGTCCAAAATTAACAAAAGAAAAATACTCAGCCTTTATGAGAGCTAGATATCATACTGACACGGGTAATTAATTCTCCATAATTAACAAAAGAAAAAAGAAGAATAACAGAGATCCAAAATAAAACTTTTGATATCTTGTGCATGCATATCGCTGCTGGACTCATCTTTAGATGTAATGCCAGGATCCAATGACCAAGTAAATTTCTCTATGGCTCAACAGGTATCTGTGACAATGATCACATTTTTTTGCATTGACTTTATTTATATGGACTATAATATTTATTAGGTTTAAGATAAATGTTTTGATGTTTAAACTAAATTATATCTTGGGCTTTATATGAAATATGTTGTTGATGCCTTATGTCAATGTAAATTAGAACTTCGCTTCATGTTTTGGCTTTGCAGCGTGGGGGTGATTTATTATGTATTAACTCTTCCTTTTGTATTTAAACGATTCCATTTTAAGTGCCAATAATTTTATTATAAAAATTGACCATAGGTTGGGGTTAGAAAGCAGATAACGGTCTTCCCTCCTAATTTTGTGCACCCATTGCACGGTTTTCGTATGCGATGATGACTGTCGTTGTTTGTCAAGAAGCCAGATCGGGTTTTGTAGGTTTCTTCTGATTGCACTACAACTAACTCAACACTCACCCCATTGCATGCAGTAACAACACTCAACTTTTATTTAAGCAGGGCCATTATCAACATTTATTATTCATTTTAGCACTAAATTCATGAATTGTTTTATACATGATTTGAGTGTTTGTTTAAAAGGCACAATTTCTTTTCCGCATCTTGTCTATGAGGAGCATGTGCATAAAAAATATCTAATGACGAAATATATATCTATTTGTATTTGCAGACGATAAAAATGCTTATGTAATGATGAATTTGGCCTGGTTATCTTAGAAGTTTTTAAACTTGTAGTTGTTGTTGCCAATACATGGAACCTTTTCGGAGAAGGTCATTCCGAAGTTTCTTCAGCAACACTCATTTCAGGTAGAATATTTCAAAATATTTTATTAAATTAAAAAACATTGATCTCCAAGTTTATGGAGGACGTGTCTAATTATATTCTACTTAGATATCAATCTATCATGAACACAAACACACTTGCAAGACAAATAATAATGAATAATTGTCGGACCAGTAAATGATTTATACGGTTAATGTGTAGCCCTTCTATAATATTTTCCTAAATATTCTCATGAATCTATCGAATGGCAAAATAGATTCATGGCACAATTTACAGATCACAATTAGAATTTACTTCCCACCCCATAATAATGGTAGTGTATTACTGCTCTTTAGACTCCAAAAAAGCCATTGAATTAGCTATCTGCAAGGTCAAAGAATGTTGTGTTTCACCCTAAACCATTAGCTTTTGTCAAATATGAGGTAATTTAAAAATCAGCAAAAGAATGCATTTGCAATGATTCTTATCCAAAAAGTTGTAGGTTTTGCTTCTTATGAAAGAAAAATCACAGAGATTCTTAACTTTGGTAAAGGACTATAAGACCGTTAAGGTAGCCATGTGAAACCTAGGTACTCATGAGAACCAAAAAGTGGAAAGCTTAGATGGTCTCTACTCTTGGGAAGATGAGGGTTTGTGGAGGCAGAGAAAGAAGAAATACTCTTCTCGCTTGCATTTTAGTTTTACTGCATAATGATTGTAACACATTTTTATCTTATCTTCAATGCATATAAGAACTGGTTGTATGCTATAACAACCTTAATGCAGAATCTCAGGAACTAGTTGTTTAGCTTTGGTTTTTGGTGTTAGTCAAATTATGTAGGATATGATACATGGATTGCAATGGGCATCTTTCGTACTCTAGCACCAGGTATTAATAAACTACATAAATTTGCTACTTGTTTCGAACTCTTTTGACTTTTTTCGACTACAGCTTCGAGGACGTGATTTTTAGAATTTTTGGCTACATCAATTATTGTAGATTTTGTTGATCATGGGTTTATTCCATGGTTGTTGCTCCTGCTTTTTAATATTTATAGATTGAGGACTACCTTGATAATTATTTAAATGTATTCTCTCTATATTTTTTTTAATTCTGGACTACTTTGGTAATTGCTAGACGCTAATTTTTTAGTACAGTTTTGTGCTCTGCTTTAATAGTTATTGGATATATTTTTATTCTGCTTTCAGATGAGCACTAGTAGGTCTTGGTTTCTTTGTTAATTTTTTTATTTTTAATGTTGTGCTAGTCTAGTCTGCTTAATTTGTATGATAGATTATTGGTTATTGGTTATTGGTGTTTTTTCTATTTTGGACCTTGTTTTGGTTTGTTCTGCCTTGTTTATCATAGGTTTTATGTAATTTGATTCTAGAGAATCTTCTGGGATCATTATAAGAGTGGGCGCCATTTTGTTATTGCTGGTTTTCTATTGTATGATGCATGTGTGCCAATTCTTTATTTGTTGGGTACTTGTCATTTGTGTGCATTTCCTCAGGGACGTTTCTGGCCACAATTATCTCTCATAGCAGTTCAGTCTGGTTTCTAGATAACCTATAATTGCTAATGCTAACAGAATTTTAGTCAAGCATACCATGGTAATGTCTTCATCTGGAAGCTGCTATATTAAAACTCAACTTGGTTCTGCTTCTTGTCTTATAACACTTAGTCATTAAATACTCAAAATACTATATTGGTGTTAGCTAGTTTTGCTTTAGTGTGCATACAACAATTTTTTTAAAGTTGTAATTAGATAGGGCATCGACTAGTTATTCTTTGAGGGGATAGTTTTTGTAATTTGTTGTACAGTTATCTCTGAAATATATAATTGCTACATCAATTTTTTATACTATACTAACCTTGAAGTTATGATTAAGTCTATATATTATATTTGAGTTTTAATTTTTGAAATAGACGATGTAAACTCATAGTTTTTCAACTTTTTTTTATGTTGTTTTTATTTTTTTATTTAATAGGAATATTTGAATAATCATTTTGTATGTATTGATTTTTAAATTTATTGGTTTTTAATTTAACATATAGTATTGAAATTAATTCCTTTTCATTCTATCGAATTGGTAGTTAATAAGTCCCTTCCAGTATCTTTATTATTTTAAATTATCTTAAATGTGACCAATTGTCAATGTTATAATGAATAAAGTAATATGCAGGGAAGAAAAATACTAATTATGAAATTAATATTTCAAGGAATAAAATTTAAATCTATTATATTTGTATGACAAATCATGAGAAATTTCATGTAGTTCATTAATTATAACCCACCATTTAATAAAATGTGACAATTTCTATTTATTGTTATTTTAGCTATATTTATGGTGACAAAATATAAAATGTCACGAATTATTTAAGTATTTTATGACAAATTTATCTTCGTCGTATAAATATATTAACTCGTGACAATAAATGTAGTCACTAATTAATATAAATTTATCATTAAAAAATTAATCTCAAATATTTTGTATAAAAAAACTATCCTTAAAAAATTGTAATGAATTTTTAAATTGTTGTGTTAAGTATAACTCACCTTTTAATAATAGAGATGACTTTCATTTTTTGTCACTATAGTACGATATTGGTGATGAAATATATAATGTCACAAATTGTATAAAAGTTTCATGACAATTTTATTTTCGTCATGAAATTATATTTTATTCATGACTTTGTTTTTCATCGCACATTATCATAAATTTGTCATTAAAGAACTAACCAAAAGTTTTTGATTGAAATAAGATATCCATAACTAAAATTGTAACGTATTTATCAATGTCATCATAAAATTTAATAAATAGTGACGAATAAAATTACATATAATGTCAACAAAAAATTGGGGTGCCAAAAGATACATTTTAGCAACGAAAGTAAAGTTCATCACTTTTGAATTACAAAACATGACAAAAATCTTGCGTCGCAAATTTTTTCGTGACAAAATGTTTAATTTCTTGTAGTTAGGTCCTACATTGGCGATCCATATGTCTCATTACATGAGGTAGGCAGACTTTGGACTGGTCGAGAAATACTAAATGCGGACCTTCGAAATATAGACGGTGATAAAAAGTAATCATGTTATCAAGTTTACAGGGCGATCGGTCGATGATATGTAGATCAGTAGACAATGAAACTATGAACCAACCACCAAACTGACACCCTATTGTGGAACTCCTAACAGACTAATCTAGAAATTGCAAATGGTAACCTTCGGAATACAGACACTATAAAAGTAATCTCATTATCAAGTTAACAATGCGATCTGTCAATGATATGTAGGTCGGTAGACATTGAAACTATTAACCGACCACCAGGCCGACCAACCCTACTGTAGAACTCCTACCTGACTAATCTAGAAATAGCAAAGAGGGACCTTCGGACCACAGATGGGTAAAAAGTAATCTCATTATCAAGTTTACAGGGTGATCGATTGATGATATGTAGGTCGGTAGACATTGGAATTATTAACCAGCTACCTGACCGACCAACCGATCGATCCTACAAGAGAACTCCTATCCGACTGATCGAGATATATAAATGGGCACCTTTGGAATATAGAAGCGATAAATGTAATCTCATTATCAAGTTATAGGGTGATCGGTCAATGATATGTGGGTAATTAGACTTTGGAGCCACGACCCGACTACCTAACCGACCCTTTTATGGAACTTTTACATAACATATCAAGAATCAGGAAATTGAGAAATACGAAAAATAGACACGATAAAAAGAAATCTCATTATCAAGTTAAAGAGTGATCGATTGATGATATGTGGGTCGGAAGATAAAGGAAATAATATCCAACCACCTGACTGACCAATAAACCGAACCTACTAGAGAACCCCTACCCGACTGATCTAGAAATAGCAAAGAGGGACCTAGGATAATAGACGCGATAAAAATTAATCTTATTATCAAGTTTACAGGGCAATCGGTGGATGATATGTTGATTTGTAGACATCGGAACTATTAACCGATTGACCAATCCACGACCCTACTTGGAACTCCTGCCCGACTATTCGACAAATAGCAAACGTGGACCTTCGTAAAATAGACGCGTTAAAAATTAATCTCATTACCAGGTTTATGTGGAGATCGATCGATGATATGTGGGTCGGTAGACATTGGATTTATTAATCGACCATAAGACAGACCAAGCGACGGACCCTAGTGTGGAACTCCTACCCGACTAATCTAGAAATAGCAAAGGGGGATATTTGGAAAATAGATGCGATAAAAAGTAATCTCATTATCAATTAAAAGGGCGATCGATTGATGATATGTCGATCGGTAGACATCGAAACTACTAACCGACCACCAGACCGACCAACCAATCGACCCTAATGTGGAACTCCTACCCGATTGATCTAGAATAGTAAGTAATTCTAATCTACTGGATAATGAGATTACTTTTTATCACTTCTGTTTTTTGTATGTCCCCATTTTCTGATTTTTGACATGTTAGGTAAAAGTTTAACAAAAGGACCAGTAGACTTACAACCAACCGACCTATATAGAAACTATTAACCAACCACCAGACCGACTATATAATCAACCCCATTGTAGAACTCCTGCCCGACTGATTTAGAATTAACAAAGGGGGACCTTTGAAAAATCGATGTAATAAAAAGTAATCTCTTTTTCAAGTTTACAAGGCGATCGGTCGATGATATGTGGGTCGGTAGACATTGGAACTATTAACCGACCACCAAACTGACCAACCGACTGGTCCTACTGGAGAACTACTACCTGACTGATCTAGAAATAGTAAAGGCGGACCTTTGAAAATAGACGCGTTAAAAATTAATCTCATTATCAAGTTTACAAGGTGATCAGTCGATAATATATGGTTCAGTAGACGTTGGAACTATTAACCGACCACCAAAAGGGTCAACCAACTGACCCTACTATGGAACTCCTACCCGATCAATCGATGATATTTGGGTCGTTCAGGTCTACATTGGAGATTCGTATGTCTCATTACATCTGTTAAGTCTATATCAAAGGTAGACTTTGGAATAATTGAGAAACAGCAAATGGGGCCTTCAAAATATAGATGCGATAAAAAGTAATCTCGTTATCAAGTTTATAGGGTGATCAGTCGATGATATGTGGGTCGGTAAATAATGGAACTATTAATAGACCAACGACCGACCTTACTGAGGAACTCCTACCCGACTGATCTAGAAATAGCAAATGGGGACCTTCGAAATATAGACGCGATAAAAAGTAATCTTATTATCAAGTTTACAGGGCGATCGGTCGATGATATATGGGTCGGTAGACATTGAAATATTAACCGACCACCGGACCGACCAACCCTACTGTAGAACTCCTACCCAACTGATCTAGAAATAGAAAAGGGAGACATTTTGACCACAGACGGGTAAAAAGTAATCTCATTATCATGTTTACATGGACATCGATTGATGATATGTGGGTCGGTCGATATTAGAACTATTAACTAATCACCAAACCGACCAACCGACTGAGACTATTAGAGAACTCCTACATGACTGACCCAGAAATAGCAAAAGAAAACCTTAGCAAAATAGACGCGTTAAAAATTAATCTCATTATCAAGTTTACGAGGTGATCGATCGATGATATGTGGGTCGATAGATGTTGGAACTATTAACCGACCACTTATTCGACCAACCGTAGACCCTTCTGGAGAACTTCAACCCGTCTAATCTAGAAATATCAGAGGGGACCTTTAGAAAATAGACATGATAAAAAGTAATCTCAATATCAAGTTTACAGGGCTATCGGTCGATGATATGTGGGTTGGTATACATTGTAACTATTAACCAACCACCAAATCAACCAACAGACTGACCCTACTGGAGAACTCCTACCTGATTGATCGAGAAATATCAAATGGGGACCTTTGGAATATAGACGTGATAAAGGTAATCTCATTTTCAAGTTACAGGATGATCAGTAAATGATATGTGGGTAGGTATACTTTGAAGCCATGACCCGACCACCTAACTTACCCTTTTGTGGAACTTGTACCTAATATGTCGAGAATCAGGAAATGGGGACATACGGAAAAAAGACATGATAACAAAAATCTTTCTATCAAGATAAAAGGGCGAGCGGTCTATGATACGTATGTCAGTAGGCAATGGAAATAATATCCAACTACCTAACTAACCAACAAACCGAACATACTGGAGAACTCCTACCCGGCTGATCTAGAACTAGCAAAGGGGGACCTTTGAAAAATAGACGCGATAAAAAATAATTTCATTATCAAGTTTACAGAGCGATAGGTTGGTGATATATGAGTTGGTAGATATTGGAACTATTAACCGACTGACCAACCAACCGACCCTACTGTGGAAATCCTACCTGAATATTTGAGAAATAGCAAACGTGGACCCTCGTAAAATAGACGCAATAAAAAATTATCTCGTTATAAAGTTACAGGTGATTAGTCAATGATATGTTGTTAGGTAGAAGTTGGAACTATTAACCAACCGACCCTAATGTGGAACTCCTACCCGACTGATATAGAAATAGCAAAGGGAGACCTTTGGGAAATAGACGCGATAAAAAATAATCTCGTTATCAAGTTCAAAACGCAATCGGTCGAAGATATGTGGGTCGGCAGACATTGGAACTATTAACCAACCACCAAACTGACCAACCAACTGACCATACTGGAGAAATTCTACCTGACTGATCGAGAATTATAAAATGGGGACCTTCAGAATATAAACGCGATAAAAGTAATCTCATTATCGAGTTACAGGTTGATCGGTCAATGATAAGTGGGTTGGTAGACTTTGGAACCACGACTCGACCACCTAAATGACCCTTTTATGGAAATAGCAAAAGGCCCATTGAAAAATAGACGCGATAAAAAGTAATCTCATTATCAAGTTTATAAGGTGATCGATCGATTCATCGACCAGTAGACATTAGACTACCAGACTGACCAACCCTACTGTGTAACTCCTACCCGACTGATTTAGAAATAGAAAAGGGGGACCTTTCAAAAATAGATGCGTTAAAAATTAATCTCATTATCAGGTTTACGGGGAGATCAGTTGATGATATGTGGGTCAGTTAAAATTGGGACTATTAACCGACCACTTGTCCGACCAACAGACTGACCCTATTTTGGAACTCCTACTCGACTAATCTAGAATTAGCAAAGGGGGATCTTTGAATAATAGATGCGTTAAAAAGTAATCTCATTATCAAGTTTGCGGGGCGATCGATCGATGATATTGGGTCGGCAGACATTGGAACTATTAACCGACCACTAGACCTACCAACCGACCAACCCTACTGTAGAACTACTACTTGACTGATCTAGAAATAGCAAAGGGGGACCTTCGTAAAATAGACGAGATAAAATGTAATCTCATTATCAAATTTAAAGGGCAATAGGTCGATGATATGTGGGTCGACAGATATTGAACTATTAACCGACCACCAGACCGACAAATCGATCGACCATACTGTGGAACTCCAACCCGACTGACTTAGAAATAGCAAACGGGGAACTTCGAAATATAGACGTGATAAAAAGTAATCTCATTATCAAGTTAAAAGGGCGATCGGTCAATGGTATGTGAGTCGATAGACATTAGAAATAATACCCAACCACCTGACCGACCATCCAACCGACCCTACTGTGGAATTCCTATCTGATTGAAAGAGAAATAGCAAATGAGGACCTTCGCAAAATAAAGACGTTAAAAATTAATTTTGTTATCAAATTTACAGGGCGATTGGTCAATGATATGTGGAAAAGTAGACATTGGAACTATTAACCGACCACCAGACCGATTAACCGACCAACCTTTGTGTAAAACTCCTACCCAACTTGGGATTACTTTTTACAGGGTGATCGATCGATGATATGTGGGTCGGTAGTTATTGGAACTACTACCAAACCAATTAACCAATGGACCCTATTATGTAACTGCTACCCGACTGATCTAGAAATAGCAAAGGGAACCTTTGAAAAATAAACAAGTAAAAAATTAATCTCATTATCAAGTTTACGTTGCGATTGGTCAATTATATGTGGGTCGGTAGACGTTTGAACTATTAACCGACTACCAAACCGATCAACCGATCGACCTTGCTAGAGAAATCCTACCCACTGATCGAAAAATAGCAAGTGGGGACCTTCGTAAAATAGACACGATAAAAGGAAATCTCGTTATCAAGTTAAAAGGGCGATCGGTTGATGATATGTGTGTCGTTAGACATTGGAGCTACGACCTGATTACCTAACTGACCCTTATGTTGAATTTTTACTAGACACATCGAGAATCAATAAATAGGGACATACGAAAAACATACACGATAACAAGTATTCTCATTATCACATTTACAGAGTGATCGATCGATGATATGTGGGTCGGTAGAATTTGGAGTCATGACCCGACCACACCTTTGTTGGAACTTTTACATAACATATCGAGAATCAAAAAATGAGGACATACAGAAAATTGACCTGATAAAAAGAAATCTAATTATTAGATTTACAAGGCGATCGGTCGATGATATGTGAGTTGGTAGACTTTGGAACTTTTAACTGAGCACATGACCGACCAACCGACCGACCTTACTATGGAATTCCTACCTAACTGATCTAGAAATAGTACAGGAGACCTTTGGAAAATAGATGCGATAAAAAATAATCTTATTATTAAGTTTATAGAGCGATCGATCGATGATATATGGGCCGATAGACATTTGAACTATTAACCGACCACCAGACCGACCATAATCCTAGTGTGGAACTCCTATCTGACAGATCAACAAATAACAAAGGAGTACCTTTGGAAAATAGACACGTTAAAAATTAATCTCATTACCAGGTTTATGCGGAGATCGATCGATGATATGAGGGTCGGTAGACATTGGATTTATTAACCGACCATAAGACTGACCAAGCAATGGACCCTACTGTGGAACTTCTACCCGACTAGTCTATAAATAGCAAAGGGGGACCTTTGGAAAATAGACGCGTTAAAATTAATCTCATTATAAACTTTACGAGACGATCGGTCGATGATATGTGGGTCGATAGATGTTGGAATTATTAACAAACTACCAAAATGACTAACTAACCGACCCTACTGGAGAAATCTTATGCAAATAATTGAGAAATAACGAATGGGGACCTTCACAAAATAGGCACGATAAAAAGAAATCTTATTAATTGATCGATCGCCTCGTAAACCTGATAGTCGGTCAGGTGGTTGGTTAATAGTTTTATTATCTACCGACCCATATATCATCGATTGATTGCCCTGTAATCTTGATAATTAGATTACTTTTAACGTAACTATATTAGGAAGGTCCTTCTTTGCTATTTCTAGATCAGTAGGGTAGGAGTTCCACAATAGGGACGATCGGTTGGTCGGTCGGGTGGTTGGTTAATAATTCTAATATCTACCGACCCACATATCATTGACGATCGCCCTGTAAACTTGATAATGAGATTATTTTTTATCCCATCTGTTTTAGGTATGTCCCCATTTCCTAATTCACGATGTGTTAGGTTAAAGTTCCACAAAAGTGTCAGTTAGGTGGTCAGGTCGTGGCTCCAGGTAATGTCTACCGACCCACATATCATGGACCCAATGTACCCCTAGTGTCTAACACTTGATAACAATATTACTTTTTATCGCATCTATTTTTTGAAGGTCCCTGTCTACTATTTCTTTCTTTCGGGTAAAAGTTCAACAGAAGGGTCGGTACGTTGGTCGGTCAGGTGGTCATATAGGAGTTCGATAGTAGGGTCGATTAATAGTTTCACAATAGGGTCGGTCAGTTGGTCTGTCTGGTGGTCAGTTAATAGTTTCAATGTCTACCGACCCACATATCATCGAACGATCACCTCGTAATCCTGATAATGAGAATACTTGTTATTGCATCTGTTTTTCGTATGTCCCCTTTTTTTATTCTCGATCAGTCGGGTAGGAGTTCTTCAGTAGGGTCGGTCGCTTGATTGATCGATTGGTTGGTTTGGTGGTAGGTTAATAGGTTTAACGTCTCTTTTATCAAGTTAAAAGGGGGACATACGCTTAATATTTGCATTGGCCCTTTTAACTTGATATTGAGATTACTTTTTATCGCGTCTATTTTCCAAAGGTCCCTCTTTGCTATTTCTTGATCAGTCGGGTAGGAGTTCACAGTAGGTCGGTCGGTTGGTCGGTAAGGTGGGCGAGTATTATTTTCATTGTCTACCGACCAATATATCATCGACCGATCGCTCTATAAACTTGATAATGAGATTACTTTTTATCGCGTCTATTTTCCAAAGGCCCCTCTTTACTAATTCTAGATCAGTCAAGTTAGAGTTCCACAATAGGGAAGGTTGATTGGTTGGTCTAGTGGTCTATTAACCGACCACGTCTTATATCATCGCCTTTGGATGGATGTGAATTGGTCAGCAAACTATCATCGACCCAATCTCATAACCTTTAGAACTCCTACCCGACTGATCAAGAATCAGCAAACGAGGACATATGGAAAAGTGATGCGACAACAAGTAATCTCGTTATCAAGTTAAAAGGGTGATTGGTTGATGATATGTGGATCGGTAGACTTTGGATCCACGACCCGACCACCAAAAAACCGACATTACTAGAGAACTACTATGGAACTCCTACCCGACTGATCGAAAAATAGTAAAGGGGGACCTTTGGAAATTAGATGCGAAAAAAAGTAATCTCATTATCAAGTTAATACCCGACCACCTGACCGACCCTAATGTGGAACTCCTACCCAACTGATCAAGTAATAGCAAAGGGGGACCTTTGGAAAATGAACATGATAAAAAGTAATCTCATTATCTAGTTAAAAGGGGGACATATGGACCAACCGATCTAGGTTTAAATTAGCCCTTTTAACTTTATATGTGGGCGATCGGTCAATGATATATGGGTCGGTAGACTTTGGAGCAATGACCCGACCACCAAATCAACCCTACTGTGGAACTCCGACCCGACTGATCTAGAAATATCAAAGGAGGACCTTTGGAAAATAGACGCGATAAAAAGTAATCTCGTTATCAAGTTTATGAGGCAATTGATCGATGATATGTGGGTCGGCAGATATTGAAACTATTAACCAACCACCAGACTGACAAACTAATTGACCCTATTGTAGAACTCCTAATCGACTGATCTAGTAATAGCAAACAAGGACCTTTGGAAAATAGACGCATTAAAAATTAATCTCATTATAAAGTTTACGAGGCGATCTATCGATGATATGTGAGTCGGTAGACGTTGGAACTATTAACTGACCACTAGACCGACCAACCGACTGACCCTACTGTGGAACTCCTACCTGGCTGCTTTGGAAATAACAAAGGAGGACCTTTAGAATATAGACACAATAAAAAGTAATCTCATTATCAAGTTTATTGGGCGATCGGTCGATGATATATGGGTCTGTAGATATTGAAACTATTAACTGATGAGTGATATTTTCACCTAGATTTTAGTGTCTTTTTATGTGTTTTCGTATTATTTTATCCGTATTTTATGTGTACTTTGGTTGTGTTATGTGTTTTTTTGAAAATATGTGTGAATGAGCTTAAACCTATCTTTTTATTGGATGCTAGATATGATAAGGGAGACGTAGGAAAAATCAAATCTCAATTAAGAGTTGAAACGAGGGAGAACGAGCCAAAATAGTGAAAGAGGAAACAGGGCATCAAGAACACGGCCGGCTGTGTGTAGGAACACAAGTCGTGTTGCGTACACGACCCGAGTTCTGCACATGGGCCTGTAAGCGGAAGCCATGCGCTATCGCCTGAAACACTAACTCGGCCACCCCTATGGCCCAGTGCAGAACACGGGCCATGTATAGAAACACGAGTCGTGCACCAAACATGGCCCTGTCCAGAATGGCCATGTACGAGCATTAGAAATACCTACACGGCCACCCCTGTGGCCGAGTGCTGCGCACGAGCCATGTGCTGTTTGTAGCCCGCGTTGACCGTGTGCCCTAGATACGACTCGGGCCGTATTACAGCACACGAGCCGTGTTGGTACTAAAATTGCTGAAATTTCTAGATTCCTTCTAGAAGGCCCACAAGGGTATAAATACCACTCCATTCAACATTTTGATCATCAACATCCGAAATTCACAGCTGCCCACACACCTCACGCACCATTTCCTCCATTTCACACCATCATCTTCATCCATTCTTTATCCTTTGGATCTACCATCATTCTACCATTAATTTCTACATCCAAGTGAAGGAAAAGGATCAAGGAAGAGAGGAAAGTGCAATGAAGGAGAGGAGATCACCATTGAAGTGACATCAAGGGAGTTTCCATTCAATCTCTGTATTAAACCTTATAGTTTTATCATTATTTGTATGCATTTAATTGTCTATGTTAATTTTTTTATGAAGATGATAGACTAATCTCCCTTGTGAGATTAGCAAATATGAGAGTTGTTGGATAATTTTAGAATTTATGCATTTAAATTCATATGTTGATTGGGTTAATTTTTTTTTTATCATTGATGCTTTAGATCTTGAGGTTTATGATGATTTGTGTGGTTTGTTGTTATAAACATGTGATTAGATTGAGAAGTCAATTGCATATTTAGGATAATTAATTGAATCATTTCATCAAACACTTCATATGCATTATAAATTGTAAAGAGATTGAGAAGTCCTTTATTATTTAGAACCCTTTGATAGAACATCCGATTGGTTTGATCGAGAGATTGATTAATCGTGTGAAGAGACTCTCATTTCAAGCTTAGTACCTAGTTGGAATTGTTTGAGTGAGAACCAATCCATTGAGCTTTATTCCATATCCTATTCATCTTGAGAAGGAGTTTAGGTGAACCTAGTGTTGGCCATTATTCTTATTTCCATGATCATATGAATTTGATGCATTTATCCTAGGATTTCCACTTCTTAATTGTTGTTAATCTCATTTATTCAACTTGAAAAACCACTCATTTCATCCGTCTATCTTGTTTGCTAATCATTTCTTTCTTGCTTTGATTATTTTCTTGTTTGATCAACCAATCCCCTTGATGATTCGTCTCTATAAAATTACAAGAAACGTGATCTTGCTTAAGCTCTAGCGCCGACCTTCCTGTGGTTTGATAAATTATTTTAATTGGCCATCCCGAATATACTATGGCTAATCAAATGGTGCCGTTGCCGGGGAGACAACAGTTGCTAGTAGCTTGACGAATGATCGTTTCGAGTGATCTTAATAGAGACATTATTTTATTTTATTTTTATTTGATTTTTGTATTTGCTTTGAAAACCTTGTTCTAACCTCTTTTGTTTTGATGGTGTATGCAAACAAGATCCAAAGGGAAACAAATAGAACCTATTGATTGGGAGATTGAACATACATTGAGAAGGAGAAGAAAGGAGAACAAAACCAAAAATAGTGAGCGAATGGAGAATTTTCAAGGTGACAATCGTGTGGAAATAGAGCATGATGGGGAAGGAGGACAACATGTGGACATGCAAGATAACACACCTCAATTTAATGGCAATCCTCCTCAACATGCCTATCAAAATTTTGGAGCTATGAACAATTAAGCTATGCTTCAACAAATAATGCAACAACTTCTAAGGCAACAAGGCTTTCAACAAGCTTATGTACCACCACCATCACCTCCGGTTCATCATGGAATTCATAATGATCAAAGGGTGATATCAGATTTCTTCATGCCAAGGGCAATGCCACAAATGATGGGACCACCAATCAATGCCAACAACTTTAAATTTAAGGCGGGCTTGATTTATATGATGAGAGAGCAACAATTTAGTGGAACCCGGAATGAAGATCCTAATGCTCATCTAGCTCAATTTGTTGAGATTGTCAATACCGTGAAGATGAATGGGGTGAGTGAAGATTGTATAAGAATGAGGTTGTTTCCGTTTTCATTGAGGGAGCACGCTCGAACATGGCTATCCACTATTACTCCGGGTACGTGCAACACATGGGATGAGCTTGCACAAATATTTTTGAACAAGTATTTTCTACCTTTCAAGACGCTTCAAATGAAGAGCTTGATCACTCAATTCAAGCAAATACATCAAGAGAGCTTTTATGAAGCGTGGGAAAGGTTTAAGGATATGCTACGCAAGTGTCCACAACATGGATTCCCGGAGAACCAACAAGTTGGATTTTTCTACCAAGGTTTGGTAAATAGTCAAAGAATGTATGTTGATGCTTTGGCGGGTAGATCCATACTTGGAGTGATTCCGGAAAGGGTTATACATATTTTTGATGAGATTGCTACAAACGTATATCAATGGCCATCGGAGAGGGTAAGTGGATGCTATGGTTTTGAGAGTTTTGATCAAGGGCAACAGTTTAGTGTGAAGAGTGCTAGTGTGGAGCAAAGTACGCCAAGCATGGAAAAGATAGTGGCGGAGGTTATGAAACAAATGAGTTTGAACCAAGGTATAAATCAAGGAGCTAATATGGTTGAGGGGCTACAAGTTGATCAAGGTGTGCTATCTCCGAATATTGTGAGTGGAGAACAATGGGCCAACTCTATGCCACGTGTGGAAGATGTCTCATACATGTAAGGAAGAAACTACCAAGGGAATTACCGAAATAATTTCCAAGGTAGTTTCAACCAAGGTCAAGGGAATTATCCACCAAAGCAAGGAGGTTTCAATGGTCAAAGTAGTGGAAGCTCATATCCACAACAACAACAAAGGCAAGTAACTTTTCCTACTCTAATCCGAGCAATGTGGTTGCTTATCCTTCGGGATATCAACCGGGGCTAAGGAACCAAACAATGAGGGAAGAGCATCAACCGATGAGCTACTTGAAAAATTGATAGCATCAAATAAAGCTCGAGATGAAGCGTTGAAAAAGGTGGAAGAAGCAAATGAAAAGAGACTCAAGGCTTTGGAGTATAATGTGGGACAAATTACAAGTTCTTTGAGTGCTCAACAAAAATGGAAGTTTCCAGCCACAATCGAGGTTCATCTGAAGGCTCAATGTTTGTTGGTTGATATGAAAGAGGAACGAAAGGTTGAAGAAAGGTTGGTGGAAAGCAAGGTTGGTGAAGAAATTGAAAAAGTAAGTAAGAAAGAAGAGAAGGGGCCTAAATGAATACCTAAGTGGAAAAGGGTGCAAGAGGAAAAGAAAGTGGAGGAGAAGGTGAAAGAAGAGGAGTACAGACGCGATTATTGGGGTATTCCGATCACTTCATTCCTTATTCCCTACCCACAAATGTTTGTAAAGGAGGAGAAGAAAAAGGAATTTGAAGAGCATGTGAAGAATCTTAAGAAGAAGTATGAGGAGAAAAAGAAAGAAGAGCAATCTGAAACAAGTGAGTCGATGCAAAAAGGGGACCTACAAAAGTTGGTGATCCAGGGAAATTCATCATTCCTTGTGATTTTGAGGGGAAGGGTACCCTTGATGCATTGTGTGACTTGGGGGCAAGCGTCAACATGATGTCTAATGCCACGTTCAAAGATCTTAATCTTGGAGAGCTTAAGCCTACAACTATCCATCTTGAAGTTGTAAATGGTGAGGTTGTGAAGCCACTAGGGATTGTTGAAGACGTGGAGGTGAAAGTAAAAGGGCTAGCTTTCCAGGTTGACTTCATGGTGTTGGAAGTAAGGCGGACCCTTGAGTTCCACTTATTTTGGGAAGATCATTTCTAGCTACCAGATGAGCAAAAATTGATGTTGGAAGAGAAGAGTTATCCTTAAGCTCAAAAGAAAAAAGTGTTACATTCTTGTGCAATAAGGAAAAAGGAGTCAAGTCTCATACAAAGCCTCCGGATGATCTAATGGATCATGATTATCTTCTCTTTGATAACTTAAATTCCTTTCTTCATGATTATATGAAAATGTTAAGTTCTAACTTATCTTCTTGTGATGTTGATAGGATGAAAGCATCGGAGCTCGATTGGAAGCTTGACAAAGGAGAAAGAGGAAGTCCACTAGAATCACTTCTTGATGATGACTTGATGCTCGTAAGCAAGAATGGTGAAGTGAAACTTGTGGATAAAAAGAAGGCTAAGCATATGTTCAAAGTGAGGATGTGAGGAGAGAGTGTGATGGACCATCCTTTGGTGCAATGATCGTAAAATTCCGTCCGGCTTGAAGATGTTAAACTTAGCGCTAAATGGAAAGCAACCCATTCTTTTTATATTTTGATGCTTGTTTGTTTATTTTGGTCTCGTAGGTAGATAGTTCTTGTGAGGAAGTGTATATTGAAGAAAAGAGAAGTGCTTCATAGATTTGAGTAGGAATGTCACCACTTGTCTCGAGTCAAGTCCGAGGAGAGAGTGCGTGGTGGACATAGCTCAAGTCGGTGGATGCGATTGCTTCTGCTCATTTACACTTTACAGTCATCATTTCCTTCAATACGATGCATATTTCCTACATTTTGAAGCTCATTTTCTCGTTATGATCATCATTTCCTTCGTTACGATGCATACTTACTTCATTTTGATGCTCATTATCTCTTTACGATCAATATTTCCTTCATTTTGATGCATATTTCCTTCATTTTGATGCTCTTTTTCTCGTTATGATCAATATTTCCTTCATTTCGATGCATATTTCCTTCATTTTGATGCTCGTTTTCTATCATTTTCTTCCTTACGATACATATTTATTTTATTTTGAAGCTCATTATCTCGTTACGATCAATATTTTCGTCGTTTCGATGCGTATTTCCTTCGATTTGATGCTCATTTTCTCGTTATGATCAATATTTCCTTTTTTTCTTTGCATGTTTCCTTCATTTTGATGCTCATTTCCTCGTTAAGATCAACATTTTCATTGTTTTGATGCATATTTCCTTCACTTTGACCACATTTTCTCGTTATGATCAATATTTCCTTCGTTACAATGCATATTTCTTTCATTTTATGCTCATTTTTTCATTAAGACTAACATTTCCTTTATTTCGATGCATATTTTCCTCATTTTAATGCTCGTTTTCTCATTACGATAAACATGTCCTTCGTTTCGATGCATATTTCGTTCATTTTGATACTATTTTTCTAGTTACGATCATCATTTCCCTCGTTTATTTTGTTCATTTTGATACTCATTTTCTCGATACAATCAACATGTCCTTTGTTTCAATGCATATTTTCTTAATTTTTATGCTAATTTTCTCGTTGCGATCAATATTTCCTTCGTTTCGATGAATATTTACTTAACTTTGATGCTCATTTTCTCGTTACGATAAACATTTCATTCGTTTCAATTCATATTTACTACATTATGATGATCATTTTCCCATAACGATTAACATTTGCATAGTTTCGATGCATATTTCCTTAATTTTGATGCACATTTTCTCGTTACGATGCATATTTCCTTAATTTATTATGCTCATTTTCTCGTTAAGACCAACATTTCTTTCATTTCGATGCATGTTTTTTCTTTATTTTGATGATCTTTTTCTCGTTTCGATCAATTTTTCCTTCAATTCGATGCATATTTCCTTCATTTTGATGCTCATTTTCTCATTACGATCATCATTTCCTTCATTTCGATACTCATTTTGTTCATTTTGATGCTCATTTTCTCGATACTATCAACATGTCCTTTGTTTCGATGCATATTTCCATAATTTTTATGCTAATTTTCTCGTTGCGATCAACATTTCCCTTGTTTCGATGCGTATTTCCTTAACTTTGATTTTTATTTTCTCGTTACGATAAACATTTCATTCGTTTCAATTCATATTTACTTCATTTTGATGATCATTTTCTCATTACGATTAACATTTGCATCGTTTCGTTGCATACTTCCTTAATTTTGATGCTCATTTTCTCGTTACGAGGCATATTTCCTTAAATTTGATGCTCGTTTACACTTTACGATTATCATTTCCTTCGATACGATGCATATATCCATCATTTTGATGCTCATTTTCTCGTAACGATCATCATTTCCTTTGTTACGATGCATACTTTCTTCATTTTGATGCTCATTATCTCTTTACGATCAACATTTCCTTCGTTTCGATGCGTATTTTCTTCATTTTGATGCTCTTTTTCTCATTATGATCAACATTTCCTTCTTTTCGATGTATATTTCCTTTATGTTGATGCTCATTTTCTCGTTACAATCAACATTTCCTTCATTTCGATGCATATTTCCTTTATTTTGATGCCCTTTTACACTTTTTGATCATCATTTCCTTTGATATGATGCATATTTCCTTCATTTTGATACTCATTTTCTCGTTACGATCATCATTTCCTTCGTTACAATGCATACTTACTTCATTTTGATGCACATTATCTCTTTACGATCAACATTTCCTTAGTTTCGATGCGTATTTTCTTCATTTTGATTCTCCTTTTCTCGTTACAATCAATATTTCCTTTATTTCAATGCATATTTCCTTCATTTTGATGCTCATTTTCTAGTTACTATCAACATTTCCTTCATTTCAATGCATTATTTACTTTATTTTAATGCTTATTTTCTCGTTACGATAAACATTACCTTTGTTTTGATGCATATTTCCATCATTCTGATGCTCATTTTCTTATTATGATTAAGATTTCCTTCGTTTCGATGCATATTTCCTCTATATTGATTATCTTTTTCTCATTACGATCAATATTTCCTTCGTTTCGATGCATATTTCCTTCATATTGATGCTCATTTTCTGGTTACGATCAACATTTCCTTCGTTTTGATGCATATTTCCTTCATTTTGATGCTCATTTACTCTTTACGATCATCATTTCCTTCGTTTTGCTGCATATTTCCTTCATTTTCATGTTCATTTCCTCGTTACGATCAATATTTCCATTGTTTCGATGAGTATTTCATTCATTTTGATGCTCATTTTCTAGTTACGATCAACATTTCCTTCGTTACAATGCAGATTCCCTTCATTTTTATGCATGTTTTCTCGTTAAGACCAATATTTCTTTCAATTTGATGCATATTTCCTTCATTTTGATGCTCATTTTCTCATTACGTCAACATTTACATCGTTTCGATGAATATTTCCTTCATTTTGATGCTCATTTTCTCATTACGATCAACATTCGCATCATTTCGATGCATATTTCCTTCATTTTGATGCTCATTTTCTCATTACGATCAACATTTGCTTCGTTATGATGCATATTACCTTCATTTTTATGCTAGTTTTCTCGTTACGACAAATATTTCCTTAATTTTGATGCATAATTCCTTGATTTTGTTGCTCGTTTTCTCTTTACGATCAACATTTTCATTGTTTCGATGCATATTTCCTTCATTTTGATGCTCTTTTCTCGCTACGATCAACATGTCCTTCGTTTCTATGCATATTTTCTTCATTTTTATGCAAATTTTCTCTTTGTGATCAACATTTCCTTCGTTTCGATGCATATTTCCTTCACTTTGATTCTCATTTTCTCGTTAAGATAAACATTTCATTATGTTCAATGCATATTTACTTCATTTTTATGTTCATTTTCTCAGTACGATTAACATTTGCATCTTTTCGATGCATATTTAATTCATTTTCATGCTCATTTTCTCATTACGATCAACATTTCCTTCGTTACGATGAATATTTCCTTTATTTTTATGCTCGTTTTCTCGTTACTACCAACATTTCCATCGTTTGATGCATATTTCCTTCATTTTCATGCTTATTTTTTTCTCGTTACGATCAACATTTCCATTGTTTCGATGCATATTTCCTTCTCTTCGATGCTCTTTTTCTCGTTACGATCAACATTTCCTTCGTTTCGATGCATATTTACTTAATTTTGATGCTTATTTTCTCGTTACGTTCAAAATTTCCTTTGTTTTGATGCATATTTTCATCATTCTAATGCTCATTTTCTTATTATGATTAAGATTTTCTTCGTGTCGATGCATATTTCCTCTATATTGATGCTCTTTTTCTCGTTACGATCAACATTTCCTTCATTTCGATGCCTATTTCCTTCATGTTGATGCTCATTTTCTTGTTACAATCAACATTTCCTCCGTTTTGATGCATATTTCCTTCATTTTGATGCTCATTTTCTCCTTATGAGCAACATATCCTTCGTTACAATGCAGATTTCTTTCATTTTTATGCTCGTTTTCTCGTTAAGACCAAGATTTTCTTCATATGATGCATATTATTTTGATGCTCATTTTCTCATTACGTCAACATTTGCTTCGTTATGATGCATCTTTCGTTCATTTTTATGCTAATTTTCTCGTTACGACAAATATTTCCTTCGTTTTGATGAATAATTCCTTGATTTTGTTACTCGTTTTCTCTTTACGATCAACATTTACATTGTTTCAATGCATATTTCCTTCATTTTGATGCTCTTTTCTTGCTACGATCAACATGTCCTTCATTTCGATGCATATTTCCTTCATTTTTATGCAAATTTTCTCTTTACAATCAACATTTTCTTCGTTTCGATGCATATTTTCTTTATTTTGATTCTCATTTTCTCGTTACGATTAACATTTCATTCTATTCGATGCATATTTACTTCATTTTGATGCTTATTTTCTCGTTACAATCAACATTTCCTTCGTTTTGATGCATATTTCCATCATTCTGATGCTCATATTCTTAATATGATTAAGATTTCCTTCGTTTCGATGCATATTTCCTCTATATTGATAATCTTTTTCTCGTTACGATCAACATTTCCTTCGTTTCGATAAATATTTTCTTCATGTTGATGCTCATTTTCTGGTTACGATCAATATTTCCGTCGTTTTGATGCATATTTTCTTCATTTTGATGCTCGTTTACTCTTTACGATCATCATTTCCTTCATTTCGCTGCTATTTTCTTCATTTTGATTTTCATTTCCTCGTTACGATCAATATTTCCATTGTTTTGACGCATATTTCCTTAATTTTGATGCTCTTTTATCGCTACGATCAACATGTCCTTCGTTTCAATGCATATTTACTTCATTTTTATGCAAATTTTCTCGTTGCGATCAACATTTCCTTCATTTCGATGCATATTTCCTTCACTTTGATGCTCATTTTCTCGTTACGATAAACATTTAATTCTATTCTATACATATTTACTTTATTTTGATGATCATTTTCTCATTACGATTAACATTTGCATCTTTTCGATGCATATTTCATTCATTTTCATGCTCATTTTCTAGTTACGATCAACATTTCCTTCGTTACGATGCATATTTCCTTTATTTTTATGCTCTTTTTCTCGTTACTACCAACATTTCCATGTTTGATGCATATTTCCTTCATTTTCATGCTTATTTTTTTCTCGTTACGATCAACATTTCCATTGTTTCGATGCATACTTCCTTCTCTTCGATGCTCTTTTTCTCGTTACGATCAATATTTCCTTCGTTTTGATGCATATTTACTTCATTTTGATTGCTTATTTTCTCGTTATGATCCACATTTCCTTTGTTTTGATGCATATTTCCTTCATTTTGATGCTCGTTTACTCTTTACGATCATCATTTCCTTCGTTTCGCTGCATATTTCCTTCATTTTGATGTTCATTTCCTCATTACGATCAATATTTCCATTGTTTCGAAGCATATTCCTTCATTTTGATGCTCTTTTCTCGCTACGATCAACATGTCCTTCGTTTCGATGCATATTTCCTTCATTTTTATGCAAATTTTCTCGTTGCGATCAATATTTCCTTCGTTTCGATGCATATTTCCTTCACTTTGATGCTCATTTTCTCGTTACGATAAACATTTCATTCTCTTCTATGCATATTTACTTTATTTTGATGATCATTTTCTCATTACGATTAACATTTGCATCTTTTCGATGCATATTTCATTCATTTTCATGCTCATTTTCTAGTTACGATCAACATTTCCTTCGTTACGATGCATATTTCCTTTATTTTTATGCTCTTTTTCTCGTTACTACCAACATTTCCATGTTTGATGCATATTTCCTTCATTTTCATGCTTATTTTTTTCTCGTTACGATCAACATTTCCATTGTTTCGATGCATACTTCCTTCTCTTCGATGCTCTTTTTCTCGTTACGATCAATATTTCCTTCGTTTTGATGCATATTTACTTCATTTTGATTGCTTATTTTCTCGTTATGATCAACATTTCCTTTGTTTTGATGCATATTTCCATCATTCTGATGCTCATTTTCTTATTATGATTAAGATTTCCTTCTTTTCGATGCATATTTCCTCTATATTGATGCTCTTTTTCTCGTTACTATCAACATTTTCTTCATTTTGATGCATATTTTCTTCATGTTGTTGCTCATTTTCTTGTTATTATCTGCATTTCCAACGTTTTGATGCATATTTCCTTCATTTTGATGCTCATTTCTTCGTTATGATCAATATTTCCATTGTTTTAATGAGTATTTCCTTCATTTTGATGCTCATTTTCTCCTTACGATCAACATATCCTTCGTTACAATGGAGATTTCCTTCATTTTTATGCTCGTTTTATCGTTAAGACTAATATTTCCTTCATTTCGATGCATATTTCCTTCATTTTAATGCTCATTTATCATTACGTCAACATTTGCTTCGTTATGATTCATCTTTCTTCATTTCTATGCTATTTTTCTAATTACGACAAATATTTCCTTAGTTTTGATGAATAATCCTTGATTTTGTTACTCGTTTTCTTTTTACGATCAACATTTTCATTGTTTCGATGTATATTTCCTACATTTTGATGCTCTTTTCTTGCTACGATCAACATGTCCTTCGTTTCGATGCGTATTTCCTTCATTTTATGCAAATTTTCTCGTTGCGATCAACATATCCTTCGTTTCGATGCATATTTTCTTTATTTTGATGCTCATTTTCTCGTTACGATTAACATTTCATTCTATTCGATGCATATTTCCTTCATTTTGATGCTTTTTTTCTCGTTACGATCAACATTTCCATCGTTTCGATGCATATTTACTTCATTTTGATGCTTATTTTCTCGTTACGATCAACATTTCCTTTGTTTTGATGCATATTTCCATCATTCTGATGCTCATATTCTTATTATGATTAAGATTTCCTTCGTTTCGATACATATTTCCTCTATATTGATGCTCTTTTTCTCGTTATGATCAATATTTCCTTTGTTTCAATAAATATTTCCTGCATGTTGATGCTCATTTTCTGGTTACGATCAACATTTCCTACGTTTTGATAAATATTTCCTTCATTTTTATGCTCGTTTACTCTTTACGATCATCATTTCCTTCGTTTCGCTGCATATTTCCTTCATTTTGATGTTTATTTCCTCGTTACATTCAATATTTCCATTGTTTCGACGCATATTTCCTTCATTTTGATGCTCTTTTCTCGCTACGATCAAAATGTCCTTCGTTTCAATGCATATTTCCTTCATTTTTATGCAAATTTTCTCGTTGCGATCAACATTTCCTCCGTTTCGATGCATATTTCCTTCACTTTGATGCTCATTTTCTCGTTACGATAAACATTTCATTCTGTTCGATGCATATTTACTTCATTTTGATGTTCATTTTCTCATTACGATTAACATTTGCATCTTTTCGATGCATATTTCATTCATTTTCATGCTCATTTTCTCATTACGATAAACATTTCCTTCGTTACGATGCATATTTCCTTTATTTTTATGCTCGTTTTCTCGTTACTACCAATATTTTCATCGTTTGATGCATATTTCCTTCATTTTCATGCTTATTTTATTCTCGTTATGATCAACATTTCCATTGTTTCGATGCATATTTCCTTCTCTTTGATGCTCTTTTTCTCGTTACGATCAACATTTCCTTCGTTTCGATGCATATTTACTTCATTTTGATACTTATTTTCTCGTTACGATCAACATTTTCTTAGTTTTGATGCATATTTCCATCATTCTAATGCTCATTTTCTTATTATGATTAATATTTTCTTCGTGTCGATGCATATTTCTTTCATGTTGATGCTCATTTTCTTGTTACAATCAACATTTCCTCCATTTTGATGCATATTTCTTTCATTTTGATGCTCATTTTCTCATTACGATTAATATTTCCATTATTTCGATGAGTATTTCCTTCATTTTTATGCTCATTTTCTCCTTATGATCAAAATATCCTTTGTTACAATGCAAATTTCTTTCATTTTTATGCTCGTTTTCTCATTAAGACCAAGATTTTCTTCATTTGATGCATATTATTTTGATGCTCATTTTCTCATTACGTCAACATTTGCTTCGTTATGATGCATCTTTCGTTCATTTTTATGCTAATTTTCTCGTTACGACAAATATTTCTTTCGTTTTGATGAATAATTCCTTGATTTTGTTACTCGTTTTCTCTTTACGATCAACATTTCCATTATTTCGATGCATATTTCCTTCATTTTGATGCTCTTTTATCGCTACGATCAAAATGTCCTTTATTTCGATGTATATTTCCTTCATTTTTATGCAAATTTTCTCGTTACGATCAATATTTTCTTCATTTCGATGCATATTTTCTTTATTTTGATGCTCATTTTCTCGTTACGATTAACATTTCATTCTATTCGATCATATTTACTTCATTTTGATGCTTATTTTCTCGTTACGATCAACATTTCCTTCATTTTGATGCATATTTCCATCATTTTGATGCTCATATTCTTAATATGATTAAGATTTCCTTCGTTTCGAAGCATATTTCCTCTATATTGATACTCTTTTTCTCGTTACGATCAACATTTCCTTCGTTTCGATAAATATTTTCTTCATGTTGATGCTCATTTTCTAGTTACGATCAACATTTTCTTCGTTTTGAAGCATATTTCCTTCATTTTGATTCTCGTTTACTCTTTGCGATCATCATTTCCTTCGTTTCGCTGCATATTTCCTTCATTTTGATGTTCATTTCCTCGTTACGATCAATATTTCCATTGTTTCGATGCATATTTCCTTCATTTGGATGCTCTTTTCTCTCTACGATCAACATGTCCTTTGTTTTGATGCATATTTCCTTCATTTTTATGCAAATTTTCTCGTTGCGACCAACATTTCCTTCGTTTCGATGCATATTTCCTTCACTTTGATGCTTATTTTCTCGTTACGATAAACATTTCATTCTATTCGATGCATATTTACTTCATTTTGATGATCATTTTCTCATTACGATTAACATTTGCATCTTTTCATTGCATATTTCATTCATTTTCAGGCTCATTTTCTCATTACGATCAACGATGCATATTTCCTTTATTTTTATGCTCGTTTTCTCGTTACTACCAACATTTCCATCGTTTGAAGCATATTTCCTTCATTTTCATGCTTATTTTTTATCGTCACGATCAACATTTCCATTGTTTCGATGCATATTTCCTTCTCTTCGATGCTCTTTTTCTCGTTACGATCAACATTTCCTTCGTTTTGATGTATATTTACTTCATTTCGATGCATATTTCCTTCAATTTGATGCTCATTTTCTCGTTACGATAAACATTTCATTCTATTCTATGCATATTTAATTTATTTTGATGATCATTTTCTCATTACGATTAACATTTGCATCTTTTCGATGCATATTTCATTCATTTTCATGCTCATTTTCTCGTTACGATCAACATTTCCTTCGTTACGATGCATATTTCCTTTATTTTTATGCTCTTTTTCTCGTTATTACCAACATTTCCATGTTTGATGCATATTTCTTTCATTTTCATGCTTATTTTTTTCTCGTTACGAACAACATTTCCATTGTTTCGATGCATACTTCCTTCTCTTCGATGCTCTTTTTCTCGTTACGATCAACATTTCCTTCGTTTCGATGCATATTTACTTCATTTTGATGCTTATTTTCTCGTTACGATCAACATTTCCTTTGTTTTGATGCATATTTACATCATTCTGATGCTCATTTTCTTATTATGATTAAGATTTCCTTCGTTTCGATGCATATTTCGTCTATATTGATGTTGTTTTTCTCTTTACTATCAACATTTTCTTCATTTCGATGCATATTTTCTTCATGTTGATGATCATTTTCTTGTTACGATCAACATTTCCTACGTTTTGATGAGTATTTCCTTCATTTTGATGCTCATTTCCTCGTTACGATCAATATTTCCATTGTTTCGATGAGTATTTCCTTCATTTTGATGCTCATTTTCTCCTTTTGATCAACATATCCTTCGTTACAATGCAGATTTCCTTCATTTTTATGCTTGTTTTCTCGTTAAGACCAATATTTTTTTCATTTTGATGCACATTTCCTTCATTTTGATGCTCATTTTCTCATTACGTCAACATTTGCTTCGTTATGATGCATCTTTCATTCATCTTTATGCTAATTTTCTCGTTACGACAAATATTTCCTTCGTTTTGATGAATAATTCCTTGATTTTGTTACTCGTTTTCTCTTTACGATCAACATTTCAATTATTTCGATGCATATTTCCTTCATTTTGATGCTCTTTTCTCGCTACGATCAACATATCCTTCGTTTCGATGCTTATTTTCTTCATTTTTATGCAAATTTTCTCGTTATGATCAATATTTTCTTAGTTTCGATGCATATATCCTTTATTTTGATGCTCATTTTCTCGTTATGATTAACATTTCATTCTATTCGATGCATATTTACTTCATTTTGATGCTTATTTTCTCGTTATGATCAACATTTCCTTCATTTTGATGCATATTTCCATCATTCTGATGCGCATATTCTTAATATGATTAAGATTTCCTTCGTTTCGATGCATATTTCCTCTATATTGATACTCTTTTTCTCGTTACGATCAACATTTCCTTCGTTTCGATAAATATTTTCTTCATGTTGATGCTCATTTTCTGGTTACGATCAATATTTCCTTCGCTTTGATGCATATTTCCTTCATTTTGATGCTCGTTTACTCTTTACGATCATCATTTCCTTCGTTTCGCTGCATATTTCCTTCATTTTGATGTTCATTTCCTCATTACGATCAATATTTCCATTGTTTCGAAGCATATTTCCTTCATTTTGATGCTCTTTTCTCGCTACGATCAACATGTCCTTCGTTTCGATGCATATTTCCTTCATTTTTATGCAAATTTTCTCGTTGCGATCAATATTTCCTTCGTTTCGATGCATATTTCCTTCACTTTGATGCTCATTTTCTCGTTACGATAAACATTTCATTCTCTTCTATGCATATTTACTTTATTTTGATGATCATTTTCTCATTACGATTAACATTTGCATCTTTTCGATGCATATTTCATTCATTTTCATGCTCATTTTCTCATTACGATCAACGATGCATATTTCCTTTATTTTTATGCTCGTTTTCTCGTTACTACCAACATTTCCATCGTTTGAAGCATATTTCCTTCATTTTCATGCTTATTTTTTATCGTCACGATCAACATTTCCATTATTTCGATGCATATTTCCTTCTCTTCGATGCTCTTTTTCTCGTTACGATCAACATTTCCTTCGTTTTGATGTATATTTACTTCATTTCGATGCATATTTCCTTCAATTTGATGCTCATTTTCTCGTTACGATAAACATTTCATTCTATTCTATGCATATTTAATTTATTTTGATGATCATTTTCTCATTACGATTAACATTTGCATCTTTTCGATGCATATTTCATTCATTTTCATGCTCATTTTCTCGTTACGATCAACATTTCCTTCGTTACGATGCATATTTCCTTTATTTTTATGCTCTTTTTCTCGTTATTACCAACATTTCCATGTTTGATGCATATTTCTTTCATTTTCATGCTTATTTTTTTCTCGTTACGAACAACATTTCCATTGTTTCGATGCATACTTCCTTCTCTTCGATGCTCTTTTTCTCGTTACGATCAACATTTCCTTCGTTTCGATGCATATTTACTTCATTTTGATGCTTATTTTCTCGTTACGATCAACATTTCCTTTGTTTTGATGCATATTTACATCATTCTGATGCTCATTTTCTTATTATGATTAAGATTTCCTTCGTTTCGATGCATATTTCGTCTATATTGATGTTGTTTTTCTCGTTACTATCAACATTTTCTTCATTTCGATGCATATTTTCTTCATGTTGATGATCATTTTCTTGTTACGATCAACATTTCCTACGTTTTGATGAGTATTTCCTTCATTTTGATGCTCATTTCCTCGTTACGATCAATATTTCCATTGTTTCGATGAGTATTTCCTTCATTTTGATGCTCATTTTCTCCTTTTGATCAACATATCCTTCGTTACAATGCAGATTTCCTTCATTTTTATGCTCGTTTTCTCGTTAAGACCAAGATTTTCTTCATTTTGATGCACATTTCCTTCATTTTGATGCTCATTTTCTCATTACGTCAACATTTGCTTCGTTATGATGCATCTTTCATTCATCTTTATGCTAATTTTCTCGTTACGACAAATATTTCCTTCGTTTTGATGAATAATTCCTTGATTTTGTTACTCGTTTTCTCTTTACGATCAACATTTCAATTATTTCGATGCATATTTCCTTCATTTTGATGCTCTTTTCTCGCTACGATCAACATATCCTTCGTTTCGATGCTTATTTTCTTCATTTTTATGCAAATTTTCTCGTTATGATCAATATTTTCTTAGTTTCGATGCATATATCCTTTATTTTGATGCTCATTTTCTCGTTATGATTAACATTTCATTCTATTCGATGCATATTTACTTCATTTTGATGCTTATTTTCTCGTTATGATCAACATTTCCTTCATTTTGATGCATATTTCCATCATTCTGATGCGCATATTCTTAATATGATTAAGATTTCCTTCGTTTCGATGCATATTTCCTCTATATTGATACTCTTTTTCTCGTTACGATCAACATTTCCTTCGTTTCGATAAATATTTTCTTCATGTTGATGCTCATTTTCTGGTTACGATCAATATTTCCTTCGCTTTGATGCATATTTCCTTCATTTTGATGCTCGTTTACTCTTTACGATCATCATTTCCTTCGTTTCGCTGCATATTTCCTTCATTTTGATGTTCATTTCCTCATTACGATCAATATTTCCATTGTTTCGAAGCATATTTCCTTCATTTTGATGCTCTTTTCTCGCTACGATCAACATGTCCTTCGTTTCGATGCATATTTCCTTCATTTTTATGCAAATTTTCTCGTTGCGATCAATATTTCCTTCGTTTCGATGCATATTTCCTTCACTTTGATGCTCATTTTCTCGTTACGATAAACATTTCATTCTCTTCTATGCATATTTACTTTATTTTGATGATCATTTTCTCATTACGATTAACATTTGCATCTTTTCGATGCATATTTCATTCATTTTCATGCTCATTTTCTCATTACGATCAACGATGCATATTTCCTTTATTTTTATGCTCGTTTTCTCGTTACTACCAACATTTCCATCGTTTGAAGCATATTTCCTTCATTTTCATGCTTATTTTTTATCGTCACGATCAACATTTCCATTATTTCGATGCATATTTCCTTCTCTTCGATGCTCTTTTTCTCGTTACGATCAACATTTCCTTCGTTTTGATGTATATTTACTTCATTTCGATGCATATTTCCTTCAATTTGATGCTCATTTTCTCGTTACGATAAACATTTCATTCTATTCTATGCATATTTAATTTATTTTGATGATCATTTTCTCATTACGATTAACATTTGCATCTTTTCGATGCATATTTCATTCATTTTCATGCTCATTTTCTCGTTACGATCAACATTTCCTTCGTTACGATGCATATTTCCTTTATTTTTATGCTCTTTTTCTCGTTATTACCAACATTTCCATGTTTGATGCATATTTCTTTCATTTTCATGCTTATTTTTTTCTCGTTACGAACAACATTTCCATTGTTTCGATGCATACTTCCTTCTCTTCGATGCTCTTTTTCTCGTTACGATCAACATTTCCTTCGTTTCGATGCATATTTACTTCATTTTGATGCTTATTTTCTCGTTACGATCAACATTTCCTTTGTTTTGATGCATATTTACATCATTCTGATGCTCATTTTCTTATTATGATTAAGATTTCCTTCGTTTCGATGCATATTTCGTCTATATTGATGTTGTTTTTCTCTTTACTATCAACATTTTCTTCATTTCGATGCATATTTTCTTCATGTTGATGATCATTTTCTTGTTACGATCAACATTTCCTACGTTTTGATGAGTATTTCCTTCATTTTGATGCTCATTTCCTCGTTACGATCAATATTTCCATTGTTTCGATGAGTATTTCCTTCATTTTGATGCTCATTTTCTCCTTTTGATCAACATATCCTTCGTTACAATGCAGATTTCCTTCATTTTTATGCTTGTTTTCTCGTTAAGACCAATATTTTTTTCATTTTGATGCACATTTCCTTCATTTTGATGCTCATTTTCTCATTACGTCAACATTTGCTTCGTTATGATGCATCTTTCATTCATCTTTATGCTAATTTTCTCGTTACGACAAATATTTCCTTCGTTTTGATGAATAATTCCTTGATTTTGTTACTCGTTTTCTCTTTACGATCAACATTTCAATTATTTCGATGCATATTTCCTTCATTTTGATGCTCTTTTCTCGCTACGATCAACATATCCTTCGTTTCGATGCTTATTTTCTTCATTTTTATGCAAATTTTCTCGTTATGATCAATATTTTCTTAGTTTCGATGCATATATCCTTTATTTTGATGCTCATTTTCTCGTTATGATTAACATTTCATTCTATTCGATGCATATTTACTTCATTTTGATGCTTATTTTCTCGTTATGATCAACATTTCCTTCATTTTGATGCATATTTCCATCATTCTGATGCGCATATTCTTAATATGATTAAGATTTCCTTCGTTTCGATGCATATTTCCTCTATATTGATACTCTTTTTCTCGTTACGATCAACATTTCCTTCGTTTCGATAAATATTTTCTTCATGTTGATGCTCATTTTCTGGTTACGATCAATATTTCCTTCGCTTTGATGCATATTTCCTTCATTTTGATGCTCGTTTACTCTTTACGATCATCATTTCCTTCGTTTCGCTGCATATTTCCTTCATTTTGATGTTCATTTCCTCATTACGATCAATATTTCCATTGTTTCGAAGCATATTTCCTTCATTTTGATGCTCTTTTCTCGCTACGATCAACATGTCCTTCGTTTCGATGCATATTTCCTTCATTTTTATGCAAATTTTCTCGTTGCGATCAATATTTCCTTCGTTTCGATGCATATTTCCTTCACTTTGATGCTCATTTTCTCGTTACGATAAACATTTCATTCTCTTCTATGCATATTTACTTTATTTTGATGATCATTTTCTCATTACGATTAACATTTGCATCTTTTCGATGCATATTTCATTCATTTTCATGCTCATTTTCTCATTACGATCAACGATGCATATTTCCTTTATTTTTATGCTCGTTTTCTCGTTACTACCAACATTTCCATCGTTTGAAGCATATTTCCTTCATTTTCATGCTTATTTTTTATCGTCACGATCAACATTTCCATTATTTCGATGCATATTTCCTTCTCTTCGATGCTCTTTTTCTCGTTACGATCAACATTTCCTTCGTTTTGATGTATATTTACTTCATTTCGATGCATATTTCCTTCAATTTGATGCTCATTTTCTCGTTACGATAAACATTTCATTCTATTCTATGCATATTTAATTTATTTTGATGATCATTTTCTCATTACGATTAACATTTGCATCTTTTCGATGCATATTTCATTCATTTTCATGCTCATTTTCTCGTTACGATCAACATTTCCTTCGTTACGATGCATATTTCCTTTATTTTTATGCTCTTTTTCTCGTTATTACCAACATTTCCATGTTTGATGCATATTTCTTTCATTTTCATGCTTATTTTTTTCTCGTTACGAACAACATTTCCATTGTTTCGATGCATACTTCCTTCTCTTCGATGCTCTTTTTCTCGTTACGATCAACATTTCCTTCGTTTCGATGCATATTTACTTCATTTTGATGCTTATTTTCTCGTTACGATCAACATTTCCTTTGTTTTGATGCATATTTACATCATTCTGATGCTCATTTTCTTATTATGATTAAGATTTCCTTCGTTTCGATGCATATTTCGTCTATATTGATGTTGTTTTTCTCGTTACTATCAACATTTTCTTCATTTCGATGCATATTTTCTTCATGTTGATGATCATTTTCTTGTTACGATCAACATTTCCTACGTTTTGATGAGTATTTCCTTCATTTTGATGCTCATTTCCTCGTTACGATCAATATTTCCATTGTTTCGATGAGTATTTCCTTCATTTTGATGCTCATTTTCTCCTTTTGATCAACATATCCTTCGTTACAATGCAGATTTCCTTCATTTTTATGCTTGTTTTCTCGTTAAGACCAATATTTTTTTCATTTTGATGCACATTTCCTTCATTTTGATGCTCATTTTCTCATTACGTCAACATTTGCTTCGTTATGATGCATCTTTCATTCATCTTTATGCTAATTTTCTCGTTACGACAAATATTTCCTTCGTTTTGATGAATAATTCCTTGATTTTGTTACTCGTTTTCTCTTTACGATCAACATTTCAATTATTTCGATGCATATTTCCTTCATTTTGATGCTCTTTTCTCGCTACGATCAACATATCCTTCGTTTCGATGCTTATTTTCTTCATTTTTATGCAAATTTTCTCGTTATGATCAATTTTTTCTTAGTTTCGATGCATATATCCTTTATTTTGATGCTCATTTTCTCGTTATGATTAACATTTCATTCTATTCGATGCATATTTACTTCATTTTGATGCTTATTTTCTCGTTATGATCAACATTTCCTTCATTTTGATGCATATTTCCATCATTCTGATGCGCATATTCTTAATATGATTAAGATTTCCTTCGTTTCGATGCATATTTCCTCTATATTGATACTCTTTTTCTCGTTACGATCAACATTTCCTTCGTTTCGATAAATATTTTCTTCATGTTGATGCTCATTTTCTGGTTACGATCAATATTTCCTTCGCTTTGATGCATATTTCCTTCATTTTGATGCTCGTTTACTCTTTATGATCATCATTTCCTTCGTTTCGCTGCATATTTCCTTCATTTTGATGTTCATTTCCTCATTACGATCAATATTTCCATTGTTTCGAAGCATATTTCCTTCATTTTGATGCTCTTTTCTCGCTACGATCAACATGTCCTTCGTTTCGATGCATATTTCCTTCATTTTTATGCAAATTTTCTCGTTGCGATCAATATTTCCTTCGTTTCGATGCATATTTCCTTCACTTTGATGCTCATTTTCTCGTTACGATAAACATTTCATTCTCTTCTATGCATATTTACTTTATTTTGATGATCATTTTCTCATTACGATTAACATTTGCATCTTTTCGATGCATATTTCATTCATTTTCATGCTCATTTTCTCATTACGATCAACGATGCATATTTCCTTTATTTTTATGCTCGTTTTCTCGTTACTACCAACATTTCCATCGTTTGAAGCATATTTCCTTCATTTTCATGCTTATTTTTTATCGTCACGATCAACATTTCCATTATTTCGATGCATATTTCCTTCTCTTCGATGCTCTTTTTCTCGTTACGATCAACATTTCCTTCGTTTTGATGTATATTTACTTCATTTCGATGCATATTTCCTTCAATTTGATGCTCATTTTCTCGTTACGATAAACATTTCATTCTATTCTATGCATATTTAATTTATTTTGATGATCATTTTCTCATTACGATTAACATTTGCATCTTTTCGATGCATATTTCATTCATTTTCATGCTCATTTTCTCGTTACGATCAACATTTCCTTCGTTACGATGCATATTTCCTTTATTTTTATGCTCTTTTTCTCGTTATTACCAACATTTCCATGTTTGATGCATATTTCTTTCATTTTCATGCTTATTTTTTTCTCGTTACGAACAACATTTCCATTGTTTCGATGCATACTTCCTTCTCTTCGATGCTCTTTTTCTCGTTACGATCAACATTTCCTTCGTTTCGATGCATATTTACTTCATTTTGATGCTTATTTTCTCGTTACGATCAACATTTCCTTTGTTTTGATGCATATTTACATCATTCTGATGCTCATTTTCTTATTATGATTAAGATTTCCTTCGTTTCGATGCATATTTCGTCTATATTGATGTTGTTTTTCTCGTTACTATCAACATTTTCTTCATTTCGATGCATATTTTCTTCATGTTGATGATCATTTTCTTGTTACGATCAACATTTCCTACGTTTTGATGAGTATTTCCTTCATTTTGATGCTCATTTCCTCGTTACGATCAATATTTCCATTGTTTCGATGAGTATTTCCTTCATTTTGATGCTCATTTTCTCCTTTTGATCAACATATCCTTCGTTACAATGCAGATTTCCTTCATTTTTATGCTCGTTTTCTCGTTAAGACCAAGATTTTCTTCATTTTGATGCACATTTCCTTCATTTTGATGCTCATTTTCTCATTACGTCAACATTTGCTTCGTTATGATGCATCTTTCATTCATCTTTATGCTAATTTTCTCGTTACGACAAATATTTCCTTCGTTTTGATGAATAATTCCTTGATTTTGTTACTCGTTTTCTCTTTACGATCAACATTTCAATTATTTCGATGCATATTTCCTTCATTTTGATGCTCTTTTCTCGCTACGATCAACATATCCTTCGTTTCGATGCTTATTTTCTTCATTTTTATGCAAATTTTCTCGTTATGATCAATATTTTCTTAGTTTCGATGCATATATCCTTTATTTTGATGCTCATTTTCTCGTTATGATTAACATTTCATTCTATTCGATGCATATTTACTTCATTTTGATGCTTATTTTCTCGTTACGATCAACATTTCCTTCATTTTGATGCATATTTCCATCATTCTGATGCGCATATTCTTAATATGATTAAGATTTCCTTCGTTTCGATGAATATTTCCTCTATACTGATACTCTTTTTCTCGTTACGATCAACATTTCCTTCGTTTCGATAAATATTTTCTTCATGTTGATGCTCATTTTCTGGTTACGATCAATATTTCCTTCGCTTTGATGCATATTTCCTTCATTTTGATGCTCGTTTACTCTTTACGATCATCATTTCCTTCGTTTCGCTGCATATTTCCTTCATTTTGATGTTCATTTCCTCATTACGATCAATATTTCCATTGTTTCGAAGCATATTTCCTTCATTTTGATGCTCTTTTCTCGCTACGATCAACATGTCCTTCGTTTCGATGCATATTTCCTTCATTTTTATGCAAATTTTCTCGTTGCGATCAATATTTCCTTCGTTTCGATGCATATTTCCTTCACTTTGATGCTCATTTTCTCGTTACGATAAACATTTCATTCTCTTCTATGCATATTTACTTTATTTTGATGATCATTTTCTCATTACGATTAACATTTGCATCTTTTCGATGCATATTTCATTCATTTTCATGCTCATTTTCTCATTACGATCAACGATGCATATTTCCTTTATTTTTATGCTCGTTTTCTCGTTACTACCAACATTTCCATCGTTTGAAGCATATTTCCTTCATTTTCATGCTTATATTTTGTCGTCACGATCAACATTTCCATTGTTTCGATGCATATTTCCTTCTCTTCGATGCTCTTTTTCTCGTTACGATCAACATTTCCTTCGTTTTGATGTATATTTACTTCATTTCGATGCATATTTCCTTCAATTTGATGCTCATTTTCTCGTTACGATAAACATTTCATTCTATTCTATGCATATTTAATTTATTTTGATGATCATTTTCTCATTACGATTAACATTTGCATCTTTTCGATGCATATTTCATTCATTTTCATGCTCATTTTCTCGTTACGATCAACATTTCCTTCGTTACGATGAATATTTCCTTTATTTTTATGCTCTTTTTCTCGTTATTACCAACATTTCCATGTTTGATGCATATTTCTTTCATTTTCATGCTTATTTTTTTCTCGTTACGAACAACATTTCCATTGTTTCGATGCACACTTCCTTCTTTTCGATGCTCTTTTTCTCGTTACGATCAACATTTCCTTCATTTCGATGCATATTTACTTCATTTTGATGCTTATTTTCTCGTTACGATCAACATTTCCTTTGTTTTGATGCATATTTACATCATTCTGAAGCTCATTTTCTTATTATGATTAAGATTTCCTTCGTTTCGATGCATATTTCGTCTATATTGATGTTGTTTTTCTCGTTACTATCAACATTTTCTTCATTTCGATGCATATTTTCTTCATGTTGATGATCATTTTCTTGTTACGATCAACATTTCCTACGTTTTGATGAGTATTTCCTTCATTTTGATGCTCATTTCCTCGTTACGATCAATATTTCCATTGTTTCGATGAGTATTTCCTTCATTTTGATGCTCATTTTCTCCTTTTGATCAACATATCCTTCGTTACAATGCAGATTTCCTTCATTTTTATGCTCGTTTTCTCGTTAAGACCAAGATTTTTTTCATTTTGATGCACATTTCCTTCATTTTGATGCTCATTTTCTCATTACGTCAACATTTGCTTCGTTATGATGCATCTTTCATTCATCTTTATGCTAATTTTCTCGTTACGACAAATATTTCCTTCGTTTTGATGAATAATTCCTTGATTTTGTTACTCGTTTTCTCTTTACGATCAACATTTCAATTATTTCGATGCATATTTCCTTCATTTTGATGCTCTTTTCTCGCTACGATCAACATATCCTTCGTTTCGATGCTTATTTTCTTCATTTTTATGCAAATTTTCTCGTTATGATCAATATTTTCTTAGTTTCGATGCATATATCCTTTATTTTGATGCTCATTTTCTCGTTATGATTAACATTTCATTCTATTCGATGCATATTTACTTCATTTTGATGCTTATTTTCTCGTTATGATCAACATTTCCTTCATTTTGATGCATATTTCCATCATTCTGATGCGCATATTCTTAATATGATTAAGATTTCCTTCGTTTCGATGCATATTTCCTCTATATTGATACTCTTTTTCTCGTTACGATCAACATTTCCTTCGTTTCGATAAATATTTTCTTCATGTTGATGCTCATTTTCTGGTTACGATCAATATTTCCTTCGCTTTGATGCATATTTCCTTCATTTTGATGCTCGTTTACTCTTTACGATCATCATTTCCTTCGTTTCGCTGCATATTTCCTTCATTTTGATGTTCATTTCCTCATTACGATCAATATTTCCATTGTTTCGAAGCATATTTCCTTCATTTTGATGCTCTTTTCTCGCTACGATCAACATGTCCTTCGTTTCGATGCATATTTCCTTCATTTTTATGCAAATTTTCTCGTTGCGATCAATATTTCCTTCGTTTCGATGCATATTTCTTTCACTTTGATGCTCATTTTCTCGTTACGATAAACATTTCATTCTCTTCTATGCATATTTACTTTATTTTGATGATCATTTTCTCATTACGATTAACATTTGCATCTTTTCGATGCATATTTCATTCATTTTCATGCTCATTTTCTCATTACGATCAACGATGCATATTTCCTTTATTTTTATGCTCGTTTTCTCGTTACTACCAACATTTCCATCGTTTGAAGCATATTTCCTTCATTTTCATGCTTATTTTTTATCGTCACGATCAACATTTCCATTGTTTCGATGCATATTTCATTCTCTTCGATGCTCTTTTTCTCGTTACGATCAACATTTCCTTCGTTTTGATGTATATTTACTTCATTTCGATGCATATTTCCTTCAATTTGATGCTCATTTTCTCGTTACGATAAACATTTCATTCTATTCTATGCATATTTAATTTATTTTGATGATCATTTTCTCATTACGATTAACATTTGCATCTTTTCGATGCATATTTCATTCATTTTCATGCTCATTTTCTCGTTACGATCAACATTTCCTTCGTTACGATGCATATTTCCTTTATTTTTATGCTCTTTTTCTCGTTATTACCAACATTTCCATGTTTGATGCATATTTCTTTCATTTTCATGCTTATTTTTTTCTCGTTACGAACAACATTTCCATTGTTTCGATGCATACTTCCTTCTCTTCGATGCTCTTTTTCTCGTTACGATCAACATTTCCTTCGTTTCGATGCATATTTACTTCATTTTGATGCTTATTTTCTCGTTACGATCAACATTTCCTTTGTTTTGATGCATATTTACATCATTCTGATGCTCATTTTCTTATTATGATTAAGATTTCCTTCGTTTCGATGCATATTTCGTCTATATTGATGTTGTTTTTCTCGTTACTATCAACATTTTCTTCATTTCGATGCATATTTTCTTCATGTTGATGATCATTTTCTTGTTACGATCAACATTTCCTACGTTTTGATGAGTATTTCCTTCATTTTGATGCTCATTTCCTCGTTACGATCAATATTTCCATTGTTTCGATGAGTATTTCCTTCATTTTGATGCTCATTTTCTCCTTTTGATCAACATATCCTTCGTTACAATGCAGATTTCCTTCATTTTTATTCTCGTTTTCTCGTTAAGACCAAGATTTTTTTCATTTTGATGCACATTTCCTTCATTTTGATGCTCATTTTCTCATTACGTCAACATTTGCTTCGTTATGATGCATCTTTCATTCATCTTTATGCTAATTTTCTCGTTACGACAAATATTTCCTTCGTTTTGATGAATAATTCCTTGATTTTGTTACTCGTTTTCTCTTTACGATCAACATTTCAATTATTTCGATGCATATTTCCTTCATTTTGATGCTCTTTTCTCGCTACGATCAACATATCCTTCGTTTCGATGCTTATTTTCTTCATTTTTATGCAAATTTTCTCGTTATGATCAATATTTTCTTAGTTTCGATGCATATATCCTTTATTTTGATGCTCATTTTCTCGTTATGATTAACATTTCATTCTATTCGATGCATATTTACTTCATTTTGATGCTTATTTTCTCGTTACGATCAACATTTCCTTCATTTTGATGCATATTTCCATCATTCTGATGCGCATATTCTTAATATGATTAAGATTTCCTTCGTTTCGATGAATATTTCCTCTATACTGATACTCTTTTTCTCGTTACGATCAACATTTCCTTCGTTTCGATAAATATTTTCTTCATGTTGATGCTCATTTTCTGGTTACGATCAATATTTCCTTCGCTTTGATGCATATTTCCTTCATTTTGATGCTCGTTTACTCTTTACGATCATCATTTCCTTCGTTTCGCTGCATATTTCCTTCATTTTGATGTTCATTTCCTCATTACGATCAATATTTCCATTGTTTCGAAGCATATTTCCTTCATTTTGATGCTCTTTTCTCGCTACGATCAACATGTCCTTCGTTTCGATGCATATTTCCTTCATTTTTATGCAAATTTTCTCGTTGCGATCAATATTTCCTTCGTTTCGATGCATATTTCCTTCACTTTGATGCTCATTTTCTCGTTACGATAAACATTTCATTCTCTTCTATGCATATTTACTTTATTTTGATGATCATTTTCTCATTACGATTAACATTTGCATCTTTTCGATGCATATTTCATTCATTTTCATGCTCATTTTCTCATTACGATCAACGATGCATATTTCCTTTATTTTTATGCTCGTTTTCTCGTTACTACCAACATTTCCATCGTTTGAAGCATATTTCCTTCATTTTCATGCTTATATTTTATCGTCACGATCAACATTTCCATTGTTTCGATGCATATTTCCTTCTCTTCGATGCTCTTTTTCTCGTTACGATCAACATTTCCTTCGTTTTGATGTATATTTACTTCATTTCGATGCATATTTCCTTCAATTTGATGCTCATTTTCTCGTTACGATAAACATTTCATTCTATTCTATGCATATTTAATTTATTTTGATGATCATTTTCTCATTACGATTAACATTTGCATCTTTTCGATGCATATTTCATTCATTTTCATGCTCATTTTCTCGTTACGATCAACATTTCCTTCGTTACGATGAATATTTCCTTTATTTTTATGCTCTTTTTCTCGTTATTACCAACATTTCCATGTTTGATGCATATTTCTTTCATTTTCATGCTTATTTTTTTCTCGTTACGAACAACATTTCCATTGTTTCGATGCACACTTCCTTCTTTTCGATGCTCTTTTTCTCGTTACGATCAACATTTCCTTCATTTCGATGCATATTTACTTCATTTTGATGCTTATTTTCTCGTTACGATCAACATTTCCTTTGTTTTGATGCATATTTACATCATTCTGAAGCTCATTTTCTTATTATGATTAAGATTTCCTTCGTTTCGATGCATATTTCGTCTATATTGATGTTGTTTTTCTCGTTACTATCAACATTTTCTTCATTTCGATGCATATTTTCTTCATGTTGATGATCATTTTCTTGTTACGATCAACATTTCCTACGTTTTGATGAGTATTTCCTTCATTTTGATGCTCATTTCCTCGTTACGATCAATATTTCCATTGTTTCGATGAGTATTTCCTTCATTTTGATGCTCATTTTCTCCTTTTGATCAACATATCCTTCGTTACAATGCAGATTTCCTTCATTTTTATGCTCGTTTTCTCGTTAAGACCAAGATTTTTTTCATTTTGATGCACATTTCCTTCATTTTGATGCTCATTTTCTCATTACGTCAACATTTGCTTCGTTATGATGCATCTTTCATTCATCTTTATGCTAATTTTCTCGTTACGACAAATATTTCCTTCGTTTTGATGAATAATTCCTTGATTTTGTTACTCGTTTTCTCTTTACGATCAACATTTCAATTATTTCGATGCATATTTCCTTCATTTTGATGCTCTTTTCTCGCTACGATCAACATATCCTTCGTTTCGATGCTTATTTTCTTCATTTTTATGCAAATTTTCTCGTTATGATCAATATTTTCTTAGTTTCGATGCATATATCCTTTATTTTGATGCTCATTTTCTCGTTATGATTAACATTTCATTCTATTCGATGCATATTTACTTCATTTTGATGCTTATTTTCTCGTTATGATCAACATTTCCTTCATTTTGATGCATATTTCCATCATTCTGATGCGCATATTCTTAATATGATTAAGATTTCCTTCGTTTCGATGCATATTTCCTCTATATTGATACTCTTTTTCTCGTTACGATCAACATTTCCTTCGTTTCGATAAATATTTTCTTCATGTTGATGCTCATTTTCTGGTTACGATCAATATTTCCTTCGCTTTGATGCATATTTCCTTCATTTTGATGCTCGTTTACTCTTTACGATCATCATTTCCTTCGTTTCGCTGCATATTTCCTTCATTTTGATGTTCATTTCCTCATTACAATCAATATTTCCATTGTTTCGAAGCATATTTCCTTCATTTTGATGCTCTTTTCTCGCTACGATCAACATGTCCTTCGTTTCGATGCATATTTCCTTCATTTTTATGCAAATTTTCTCGTTGCGATCAATATTTCCTTCGTTTCGATGCATATTTCTTTCACTTTGATGCTCATTTTCTCGTTACGATAAACATTTCATTCTCTTCTATGCATATTTACTTTATTTTGATGATCATTTTCTCATTACGATTAACATTTGCATCTTTTCGATGCATATTTCATTCATTTTCATGCTCATTTTCTCATTACGATCAACGATGCATATTTCCTTTATTTTTATGCTCGTTTTCTCGTTACTACCAACATTTCCATCGTTTGAAGCATATTTCCTTCATTTTCATGCTTATTTTTTATCGTCACGATCAACATTTCCATTGTTTCGATGCATATTTCCTTCTCTTCGATGCTCTTTTTCTCGTTACGATCAACATTTCCTTCGTTTTGATGTATATTTACTTCATTTCGATGCATATTTCCTTCAATTTGATGCTCATTTTCTCGTTACGATAAACATTTCATTCTATTCTATGCATATTTAATTTATTTTGATGATCATTTTCTCATTACGATTAACATTTGCATCTTTTCGATGCATATTTCATTCATTTTCATGCTCATTTTCTCGTTACGATCAACATTTCCTTCGTTACGATGCATATTTCCTTTATTTTTATGCTCTTTTTCTCGTTATTACCAACATTTCCATGTTTGATGCATATTTCTTTCATTTTCATGCTTATTTTTTTCTCGTTACGAACAACATTTCCATTGTTTCGATGCATACTTCCTTCTCTTCGATGCTCTTTTTCTCGTTACGATCAACATTTCCTTCGTTTCGATGCATATTTACTTCATTTTGATGCTTATTTTCTCGTTACGATCAACATTTCCTTTGTTTTGATGCATATTTACATCATTCTGATGCTCATTTTCTTATTATGATTAAGATTTCCTTCGTTTCGATGCATATTTCGTCTATATTGATGTTGTTTTTCTCGTTACTATCAACATTTTCTTCATTTCGATGCATATTTTCTTCATGTTGATGATCATTTTCTTGTTACGATCAACATTTCCTACGTTTTGATGAGTATTTCCTTCATTTTGATGCTCATTTCCTCGTTACGATCAATATTTCCATTGTTTCGATGAGTATTTCCTTCATTTTGATGCTCATTTTCTCCTTTTGATCAACATATCCTTCGTTACAATGCAGATTTCCTTCATTTTTATTCTCGTTTTCTCGTTAAGACCAAGATTTTTTTCATTTTGATGCACATTTCCTTCATTTTGATGCTCATTTTCTCATTACGTCAACATTTGCTTCGTTATGATGCATCTTTCATTCATCTTTATGCTAATTTTCTCGTTACGACAAATATTTCCTTCGTTTTGATGAATAATTCCTTGATTTTGTTACTCGTTTTCTCTTTACGATCAACATTTCAATTATTTCGATGCATATTTCCTTCATTTTGATGCTCTTTTCTCGCTACGATCAACATATCCTTCGTTTCGATGCTTATTTTCTTCATTTTTATGCAAATTTTCTCGTTATGATCAATATTTTCTTAGTTTCGATGCATATATCCTTTATTTTGATGCTCATTTTCTCGTTATGATTAACATTTCATTCTATTCGATGCATATTTACTTCATTTTGATGCTTATTTTCTCGTTACGATCAACATTTCCTTCATTTTGATGCATATTTCCATCATTCTGATGCGCATATTCTTAATATGATTAAGATTTCCTTCGTTTCGATGCATATTTCCTCTATACTGATACTCTTTTTCTCGTTACGATCAACATTTCCTTCGTTTCGATAAATATTTTCTTCATGTTGATGCTCATTTTCTGGTTACGATCAATATTTCCTTCGCTTTGATGCATATTTCCTTCATTTTGATGCTCGTTTACTCTTTACAATCATCATTTCCTTCGTTTCGCTGCATATTTCCTTCATTTTGATGTTCATTTCCTCATTACGATCAATATTTCCATTGTTTCGAAGCATATTTCCTTCATTTTGATGCTCTTTTCTCGCTACGATCAACATGTCCTTCGTTTCGATGCATATTTCCTTCATTTTTATGCAAATTTTCTCGTCGCGATCAATATTTCCTTCGTTTCGATGCATATTTCCTTCACTTTGATGCTCATTTTCTCGTTACGATAAACATTTCATTCTCTTCTATGCATATTTACTTTATTTTGATGATCATTTTCTCATTACGATTAACATTTGCATCTTTTCGATGCATATTTCATTCATTTTCATGCTTAATTTTTCGTTACGATCAACATTTCCTTCGTTACGATGCATATTTCCTTTATTTTTATGCTCTTTTTCTCGTTAATACCAACATTTCCATCGTTAGAAGCATATTTCCTTCATTTTCATGTTTATTTTTTTAATGTTACGATCAACATTTCCATTGTTTCGATGCATATTTCCGTCTCTTCGATGCTTTTTTTCTCGTTACGACCAACATTTCCTTCGTTTCGATGTATATTTACTTCATTTTGATGCATTTTTCTCGTTACGATCAATATTTCCTTGTTTTGATGCATATTTCCATCATTCTGATGCTCATTTTCTTATTATGATTAAGATTTCCTTCGTTTCGATGCATATTTCCTCAATATTGATGCTCTTTTTCTCGTTACGATCAACATTTCCTTCATTTCGATGCATATTTCCTTTATGTTTATGCTCATTTTCTTGTTATGTTCTGCATTTCCAATGTTTTGATGCATATTTCCTTCATTTTGATGCTCATTTCCTCGTTACGATCAATATTTCCATTGTTTCAATGAGTATTTCCTTCATTTTGATGCTCATTTTCTCCTTACGATCAACATATCCTTCGTTACAATGCAGATTTCCTTCATTTTTATGCTCGTTTTATCGTCAAGACTAATATTTCCTTCATTTCGATGCATATTTCCTTCATTTTAATGCTCATTTCTCATTACGTCAACATTTGCTTCGTTATGATTCATCTTTCTTCATTTCTATGCTATTTTTCTAATTACGACAAATATTTCCTTAGTTTTGATGAATAATCCTTGATTTTGTTACTCGTTTTCTTTTTACGATCAACATTTCCATTGTTTCGATGTATATTTCCTTCATTTTGATGCTCTTTTCTTGCTACGATCAACATGTCCTTCGTTTCGATGGCTATTTCCTTCATTTTATGCATATTTTCTCGTTGCGATCAACATATCCTTCGTTTCGATGCATATTTTCTTTATTTTGATGCTCATTTTCTCGTTACGATTAACATTTCATTCTATTCGATGCATATTTACTTCATTTTGATGCTTATTTTCTCGTCACGACTAACATTTCCTTCATTTTTATGCATATTTCCATCATTCAGATGCTCATATTCTTATTATGTTTAAGATTTCCTTCGTTTCGATACAAATTTCCTCTATATTGATGCTCTTTTTCTCGTTACGATCAACATTTCCTTCTTTTCGATGAATATTTCCTGCATGTTGTTGCTCATTTTCTGGTTACGATCAACATTTTCTTCGTTTTGATGAATATTTCCTTCATTTTTATGCTCTTTACTCTTTACGTTCATCATTTCCTTAGTTTCGCTGCATATTTCCTTCATTTTGATGTTCATTTCCTCGTTACGATCAATATTTCCATTGTTTCGACGCATATTTCCTTCATTTGATGCTCTTTTCTCGCTACGATCAACATGTCCTTCGTTTCGATGCATATTTCCTTCATTTTTATGCAAATTTTCTCGTTGCGATCAATATTTCCTTCGTTTCGATGCATATTTCCTTCACTTTGATGCTCATTTTCTCGTTACGATAAACATTTCATTCTATTTGATGCATATTTACTTCATTTTGATGATCATTTTCTCATTACGATTAACATTTGCATCTTTTCGATGCATATTTCATTCATTTTCATGCTCATTTTCTCATTACGATCAACATTTCCTTCGTACGATGCATATTTCCTTTATTTTTATGCTCGTTTTCTCGTTACTACCAATATTTCCATCGTTTGATGCATATTTCCTTCATTTTCATGCTTTATTTTTCTCGTTACGATCAATATTTTCTTCGTTTTGATGCGTATTTCCATCATTCTGATGCTCATGTTGATGCTCATTTTCTGGTTACGATCAACATTTCCTTCGTTTTGATGCATATTTCCTTCATTTTGATGCTCATTTCCTCTTTACGATCAATATTTCCATTGTTTCGATGAGTATTTCCTTCATTTTGATGCTCATTTTCTCCTTACGATCAACATATCCATTGTTACAATGCAGATTTCCTTCATTTTTATGCTCGTTTTATTGTTAAGGCCAATATTTTCTTTATTTTGATGCACATTTCCTTCATTTTGATGCTCATTTCTCATTACGTCAACATTTGCTTCGTTATGATGCATCTTTCTTCATTTTTATGCTATTTTTTCTCATTACGACAAATATTTTCTTCGTTTTGATGAATAATTTCTTGATTTTATTACTCGTTTTCTTTTTACGATCAACATTTCTATTGTTTCGATGCATATTTCCTTCATTTTGATGCTCTTTTCCTGCTATCAACATGTCCTTCGTTTCGATACGTATTTCCTTCATTTTATGCAAATTTTCTCGTTGCGATCAATATTTCCTTCGTTTCGATGCATATTTTCTTTATTTTGATGCTCATTTTCTAGTTACGATTAACATTTCATCCTATTCGATGCATATTTATTTCATTTTGATGCTTATTTTCTCGTTACGATTAACATTTCCTTCGTTTCGATGCATATTTTCTTCATTTTGATGCTCATTTTCTCATTACGATCAACATTTGCTTCGTTATGATGCATATTTCCTTTATTTTTATGCTAGTTTTCTCGTTACGACAAATATTTCCTTCATTTTAATGCATAATTCCTTATTTTGTTGCTCGTTTTCTCTTTACGATCAACATGTCCTTCGTTTCAATGCATATTTTCATCATTTTTATGCAAATTTTCTCGTTGTGATCAACATTTCCTTCGTTTCGATGCATATTTCCTTCACTTTGATGCTCATTTTCTTGTAACGATAAACATTTCATTCTGTTCGATGCATATTTACTTCATTTTGATGTTCATTTTCTCATTACGATTAACATTTGCATCTTTTCGATGCATATTTCATTCATTTTCATGCTCATTTTCTCATTACGATCAACATTTCCTTCGTTACGATGCATATTTCCTTTATTTTTATGCTCATTTTCTCGTTACTACCAACATTTCCTTCGTTTGATGCATATTTCCTTCATTTTCATGCTTATTTTTTTCTCGTTACGATCAACATTTTCATTATTTCGATGCATATTTCCTTCTCTTCGATGCTCTTTTTCTCGTTACGATCAACATTTCCTTCGTTTCGATGCATATTTACTTCATTTGGATGCTTATTTCCTCGTTACGATCAACATTTCCTTAGTTTTGTTGCATATTTCCATCATTCTGATGCTCATTTTCTTATTATGATTAAGATTTTCTTCGTGTCGATGCATATTTCCTCTATATTGATGCTCTTTTTCTCGTTACGATTAATATTTCCTTCATTTCGATGGATATTTCCTTCATGTTGATGCTCATTTTCTTGTTGCAATCAACATTTCCTCCGTTTTGGTGCATATTTCCGTCATTTTGATGCCCATTTCCTCATTACGATTAATATTTCCAATGTTTCGATGAGTATTTCATTCATTTTTATGCTCATTTCTCCTTATGATCAACATATCCTTCGTTACAATGCAGATTTCTTTCATTTTTATGCTCGTTTTCTGGTTAAGACCAAGATTTTCTTCATTTGATGAATATTATTTTGATGCTCATTTTCTCATTACGTCAACATTTGCTTCGTTATGATGCATCTTTCGTTCATTTTTATGCTAATTTTCTCGTTACGACAAATATTTCCTTCGTTTTAATGAATAATTCTTTGATTTTGTTACTTGTTTTCTCTTTACGATCAACATTTCCATTGTTTCGCTGCATATTTCTTTCATTTTGATGCTCTTTTCTCGCTACGATCAAAATGTCCTTCATTTCGATGCATATTTCCTTCATTTTTATGCAAATTTTCTCATTACGATCAACATTTTCTTCGTTTCGATGCATATTTTCTTTATTTTGATGCTCATTTTCTCGTTACGATTAACATTTCATTCTATTCAATGCATATTTACTTTATTTTGATGCTTATTTTCTCGTTACGATCAACATTTCCTTCATTTTGATGCATATTTCCATCATTATGATGCTCATATTCTTAATAAGATTAAGATTTTCTTCGTTTCGATGCATATTTCCTCTATATTGATACTCTTTTTCTCGTTAAGATCAACATTTCCTTCGTTTCGCTAAATATTTTCTTCATGTTGATGCTCATTTTCTGGTTATGATCAAGATTTCCTTCGTTTTGATGCATATTTCCTTCATTTTGATGCTCGTTTACTCTTTATGATCATCATTTCCTTCGTTTCGCTGCATATTTCCTTCATTTTGATGTTCATTTCCTCGTTACGATCAATATTTCCATTGTTTCGACGCATATTTCCTTCATTTTGATGTTCTTTTCTCGCTACGATCAACATGTATTTCGTTTCGATTCATATTTCCTTTATTTTTATGCAAATTTTCTCGTTGCGATCAACATTTCCTTCGTTTCGATGCATATTTTCTTCACTTTGATGCTCATTTTCTCGTTACGATAAACATTTCATTCTATTCTATGCATATTTACTTTATTTTGATGATCATTTTCTCATTACGATTAACATTTGCATCTTTTCGATGCATATTTCATTCATTTACATGCTCAATTTCTCGTTACGATCAATATTTTTTAAATTACGATGCAGATTTCCTTTATTTTTATGCTCTTTTTCTCGTTATTACCAAAATTTCCATGTTTGATGCATATTTCTTTCATTTTCATGCTTATTTTTTTCTCGTTACGATCAACATTTCCATTGTTTCGATGCATACTTCCTTCTCTTCGATGCTCTTTTTCTCGTTAAGATCAACATTTCCTTCGTTTCGATGCATATTTACTTCATTTTGATGCTTATTTTCTCGTTACGATCAATATTTCCTTTGTTTTGATGCATATTTCCATCATTCTGATGCTCATTTTCTTATTATGATTAAGATTTCCTTCGTTTAGATGCATATTTCCTCTATATTGATGGACTTTTTCTCGTTACGATCAGCATTTCCTTCATTTCGATGCATATTTCCTTTATGTTGATGCTCATTTTCTTGTTATGATCTGCATTTCCAACGTTTTGATGCATATTTCCTTCATTTTGATGCTCATTTCCTCGTTACGATCAATATTTCCGTTGATTCAATGAGTATTTCCTTCATTTTGATGCTTATTTTCTCCTTACGATCAACATATCCTTCGTTACAATGCAGATTTCCTTCATTTTTATGCTTGTTTTATCGTTAAGACCAATATTTCCTTCATTTCGATGCATATTTTCTTCATTTTAATGCTCATTTCTCATTACGTCAACATTTGCTTCGTTATGATGCATCTTTCTTTATTTCTATGCTATTTTTCTCATTACGACAAATATTTCCTTCGTTTTGATGAATAATTCCTTGATTTTGTTACTCGTTTTCTTTTTACGACCAACATTTCCATTGTTTCGATGCGTATTTCCTTCATTTTGATGCTCTTTTCTTGCTACGATCAACATGTCCTTCGTTTCAATGCCTATTTCCTTCATTTTATGCAAATTTTCACGTTGCGATCAACATATCCTTCGTTTCGATGCATATTTTCTTTATTATGATGCTCATTTTCTCGTTACGATTAACATTTCATTCTATTCGATGCATATTTACTTCATTTTGATGCTTATTTTCTCGTTACGATTAACATTTCCTTCATTTTGATGCATATTTCCATTATTCTGATGCTCATATTCTTATTATGATTAAGATTTCCTTCATTTCGATACGTATTTCCTCAATATTAATGCTCTTTTTCTCGTTACGATCAACATTTCCTTCGTTTCGATGAATATTTCCTGCATGTTGATGCTCATTTTCTGGTTACGATCAACATTTCCTTCGTTTTGATGAATATTTCCATCATTTTTATGCTCATTTACTCTTTACGATCATTATTTCCTTCGTTTCGCTGCATATTTCCTTCATTTTGATGTTCATTTCCTCGTTACGATCAATATTTCCATTGTTTCGACGCATATTTCCTTCATTTTGATGCTCTTTTCTCGCTACGATCAACATGTCCTTCGTTTTAATGCATATGTCCTTCATTTTTATGCAAATTTTCTCGTTGCGATCAATATTTCCTTCATTTCGATGCATATTTCCTTCACTTTGATGCTCATTTTCTCGTTACGATAAACATTTCATTCTATTCTATGCATATTTACTTCATTTTGATGATCATTTTCTCATTACGATTAACATTTGCATCTTTTCGATGCATATTTCATTCATTTTCATGCTCATTTTCTCATTACGATCAATATTTCCTTCGTTACGATGCATATTTCCTTTATTTTTATGCTCATTTTCTCGTTACTATTAATATTTCCATCGTTTGATGCATATTTCCTTCATTTTCATGCTTTATTTTTCTCGTTACGATCAACATTTCCTTTGTTTTGATGCATATTTCCATCATTCTGATTCTCATATTCTTATTATGATTAAAATTTCTTTCATTTCAATGCATATTTCTTCTATATTGATGGTCTTTTTCTCGTTACAATCAACATTTCCTTCGTTTCGATGAATATTTCCTTCATGTTGATGCTCAATTTCTCGTTACGATCAACATTTCCTTCGTTACGATGCATATTTCCTTTATTGTTATGCTCTTTTTCTCGTTATTACCAACATTTCCATGTTTGATGCATATTTCTTTCATTTTCATGCTTATTTTTTTCTCGTTACGATCAACATTTCCATTGTTTCGATGCACACTTCCTTCTCTTCGATGCTCTTTTTCTCGTTACGATCAACATTTCCTTCGTTTCGATGCATATTTACTTCATTTTGATGCTTATTTTCTCGTTACGATCAACATTTCCTTTGTTTTGATGCATATTTCCATCATTCTGATGCTCATTTTCTTATTATGATTAAGATTTCCTTCGTTTCGACGCATATTTCCTCTAGATTAATGCTCTTTTTCTTGTTATTATCAATATTTTCTTCATTTCGATGCATATTTTCTTCATGTTGATGCTCATTTTCTTGTTACGATCAACATTTCCTACTTTTCGATGAGTATTTCCTTCATTTTGATGCTCATTTCTCGTTACGATCAATATTTCTATTGTTTCGACGAGTATTTCCTTCATTTTGATGCTCATTTTCTCCTTATGATCAACATATCCTTCGTTACAATGCAGATTTCCTTTATTTTTGTACTCGTTTTCTCGTTAAGACTAAGAATTTCTTCATTTTGATGCATATTTCCTTAATTTTGATGCTCATTTTTTCATTAAGTCAACATTTGCTTCGTTATGATGCATCTTTCATTCATTTTTACTCTAATTTTCTCGTTACGACAAATATTTCCTTCGTTTTGATGAATAATTCCTTGATTTTGTAACTCGTTTTATCTTTAAGATCAACATTTCCATTATTTCGATGCATATTTCCTTCATTTTGATGCTCTTTTCTCACTACGACCAACATGTCCTTCGTTTCGATGCATATTTCCTTCATTTTTATGCAAATTTTCTCGTTGCGATCAATATTTCCTTCGTTTCGATGCATATTTTCTTTATTTTGATGCTCATTTTCTCGTTACGATTAACATTTCATTCTATTCGATGCATATTTACTTCATTTTGATGCTTATTTTCTCGTTACGATTAACATTTTCTTCGTTTTGATGCATATTTCCATCATTCTGATGCTCATATTCTTATTATGATTAAGATTTCCTTCGTTTCGATGCATATTTCCTCTACATTGATGCTCCTTTTCTCGTTACGATCAACATTTCCTTCGTTTCGATGAATATTTCCTTCATGTTGATGCTCATTTTCTGGTTACGATCAACAATTCCTTCGTTTTGATTCATATTTCCCTCATTATGATGCTCGTTTACTCTTTACGATCATCATTTCCATCGTTTCGCTGCATATTTCCTTCATTTTGATGTTCATTTCCTCATTACGATCAATATTTCCATTGTTTCGACGCATATTTCCTTCATTTTGATGCTCTTTTCTCGCTACGATCAACATGTCCTTCGTTTCGATGCATATTTCCTTCATTTTTATGCAAATTTTCTCGTTGCGTCAACATTTCCTTCGTTTCGATGCATATTTCCTTCACTTTGACGCTCATTTTCTCGTTACGATAAACATTTCATTCTATTCTATGCATATTTACTTTATTTTGATGATCATTTTCTCATTACGATTAACATTTGCATCTTTTCGATGCATATTTCATTCATTTTCATGCTCAATTTCTTGTTACGATCAACATTTCCTTCGTTACGATGCATATTTCCTTTATTTTTATGCTCTTTTTCTCGTTATTACCAACATTTCCATGTTTGATGCATATTTCTTTCATTTTCATGCTTATTTTTTTCTCGTTACGATCAACATTTCCATTGTTTCGATGCATACTTCCTTCTCTTCGATGCTCTTTTTCTCGTTACGATCAACATTTCCTTCGTTTCGATGCATATTTACTTCATTTTGAAGCTTATTTTCTCGTTACGATCAACATTTCCTTTGTTTTGATGATATTTCCATCATTCTGATGCTCATTTTCTTATTATGATTAAGATTTCCTTCGTTTTGATGCATATTTCCTCTATATTGATGCTCTTTTTCTTGTTACTATCAACATTTTCTTCATTTCGATGCATATTTTCTTCATGTTGATGCTCATTTTCATGTTACGATCAACATTTCCTACGTTTCGATGAGTATTTCCTTCATTTTGATGCTCATTTCCTTGTTACGATCAATATTTCTATTGTTTCGACGAGTATTTCCTTCATTTTGATACTCATTTTCTCATTATGATCAACATATCCTTCGTTACAATGCAGATTTCCTTCATTTTTGTGCTCGTTTTCTCGTTAAGACCATGTTTTTCTTCATTTTGATGCATATTTCCTTAATTTTGATGCTCATTTTTTCATTACGTCAACATTTGCTTCGTTATGATGCATCTTTCATTCATTTTTACTCTAATTTTCTCGTTACGACAAATATTTCCTTCGTTTTGATGAATAATTTCTTGATTTTGTTACTCGTTTTCTCTTTACGATCAACATTTCCATTATTTCGATGCATATTTCCTTCATTTTGATGCTCTTTTCTCAATACGATCAACATGTCCTTCGTTTCGATTCATATTTCCTTCATTTTTATGCATATTTTCTCGTTGCGATCAACATTTCCTTCGTTTCGATGCATATTTTCTTTATTTTGATGCTCATTTTCTCGTTACAATTAACATTTCATTCTATTCGATTCATATTTACTTCATTTTGATGCTTATTTTCTCGTTACGATCAATATTTCCTTCGTTTTGATGCATATTTCCATCATTCTGATGCTCTTATTCTTATTATGATTAAGATTTCCTTCATTTCGATGCATATTTCCTCTACATTGATGCTCCTTTTCTCGTTACGATCAACATTTCCTTCGATTCGATGAATATTTCCTTCATGTTGATGCTCATTTTCTGGTTACGATCAACAATTCCTTCGTTTTGATTCATATTTACCTCATTATGATGCTCGTTTACTCTTTACGATCATCATTTCCATCGTTTCGCTGCATATTTCCTTCAATTTGATGTTCATTTCCTCATTACGATCAATATTTCCATTGTTTCGACGCATATTTCCTTCATTTTGATGCTCTTTTCTCGCTACGATCAACATGTCCTTCGTTTCGATGCATATTTCCTTCATATTTATGCAAATTTTCTCGTTGCGATCAACATTTCCTTCGTTTCGATGCATATTTCCTCTATATTGATGCTCTTTTTCTCGTTACGATCAATATTTCCTTCATTTCGATGCATATTTCCTTTAAGTTGATGCTCATTTTCTTGTTATGATCTGCATTTCCAACGTTTTGATGCATATTTCCTTCATTTTGATGCTCATTTCCTCGTTACTATCAATATTTCCATTGTTTCAATGAGTATTTCCTTCATTATGATGCTCATTTTCTCCTTACGATCAACATATCCTTCGTTACAATGCAGATTTCCTTCATTTTTATGCTCTTTTTATCATTAAGACCAATATTTTCTTCATTTCGATGCATATTTCCTTCATTTTAATGCTCATTTCTCATTACGTCAACATTTGCTTCGTTATGATGCATCTTTCTTCATTTCTATGCTATTTTTCTCATTACGACAAATATTTCCTTCGTTTTGATGAATAATTCCTTGATTTTGTTACTCGTTTTCTTTTTACGATCAACATTTCCATTGTTTCGATGCGTATTTCCTTCATTTTGATGCTCTTTTCTTGCTACGATCAACATGTCCTTCGTTTCAATCCGTATTTCCTTCATTTTATGCAAATTTTCTCGTTGCGATAAACATATCCTTCGTTTTGATACATATTTTCTTTATTATGATGTTTATTTTCTCGTTACGATTAACATTTCATTATATTCGATGCATATTTACTTCATTTTGATGCTTATTTTCTCGTTACGATTAACATTTAATCATTTTGATGCATATTTCCATTATTCTGATGCTCATATTCTTATTATGATTAAGATTTCCTTCGTTTCGATACATATTTCCTCTATATTGATGCTCTTTTTCTCGTTACGATCAACATTTCCTGCATGTTGATGCTCATTTTCTGGTTACGATCAACATTTCCTTCGTTTTGATGAATATTTCCTTCATTTTTATGCTCATTTACTCTTTACGATCATCATTTCCTTCGTTTCGCTGCATATTTCCTTCATTTTGATGTTCATTTCCTCGTTACGATCAATATTTCCATTGTTTCGACGCATATTTCTTTCATTTTGATGCTCTTTTCTTGCTACGATCAACATGTCCTTCGTTTCAATGCATATGTCCTTCATTTTTATGCAAATTTTCTCGTTGCGATCAATATTTCCTTCGTTTCGATGCATATTTCCTTCACTTTGATGCTCATTTTCTCGTTACGATAAACATTTCATTCTATTCTATGCATATTTACTTCATTTTACTGATCATTTTCTCATTACGATTAACATTTGCATCTTTTCGATGCATATTTCATTCATTTTCATGCTCATTTCTCATTACGATCAACATTTCCTTCGTTACGATGCATATTTTCTTTATTTTTATGCTTGTTTTCTCGTTACTATTAATATTTCCATCGTTTGATGCATATTTCCTTCATTTTCATGTTTATTTTTCTCGTTACAATCAACATTTCCTTCGTTTTGATGCATATTTCCATCATTCTGATGCTCATATTCTTATTATGATTAAAATTTCCTTCATTTCGATGCATATTTCCTCTATATTGATGGTCTTTTTCAAGTTACGATCAACATTTCCTTCGTTTCGATGAATATTTCCTTCATGTTGATGCTTATTTTCTGGTTACGATCAACATTTACTTCGTTTTGATGCATATTTCCTTCGTTTTGATGCTCGTTTACTCTCTACGATCATCATTTCCTTCGTTTCGCTGCATATTTAATTCATTTTGATGTTCATTTCCTCGTTACGATCAATATTTCCATTGTTTCGACGCATATTTCCTTCATTTTGATGCTCTTTTCTCTCTACGATCAACATTTCCTTCGTTTCGATGAATATTTCCTTCATGTTGATGCTCATTTTCTGGTTACAATCAACAATTCCTTCGTTTTGATTCATATTTCCCTCATTATGATGCTCGTTTACTCTTTACGATCATCATTTCCATCGTTTCGCTGCATATTTCCTTCATTTTGATGTTCATTTCCTCATTACGATCAATATTTTCATTGTTTCGACGCATATTTCCTTCATTTTGATGCTCTTTTCTCGCTACGATCAACATGTCCTTCGTTTCGATACATATTTCCTTCATTTTTATGCAAATTTTCTCGTTGCGATCAACATTTCCTTCGTTTCGATGCATATTTCTTTCACTTTGATGCTTATTTTCTCGTTACGATAAACATTTCATTCTATTCGATGCATATTTACTTCATTTTGATGATCATTTTCTCATTACGATAAACATTTGCATCTTTTCATTGCATATTTCATTCATTTCATGCTCATTTTCTCATTACGATCAACGATGCATATTTCCTTTATTTTTATGCTAGTTTTCTCGTTACTACCAACATTTCCATCATTTGAAGCGTATTTCCTTCATTTTCATGCTTATTTTTTATCGTTACGATCAACATTTCCATTGTTTCGATGCATATTCCCTTCTCTTCGATGCTCTTTTTCTCGTTACGATCAATATTTCCTTCGTTTCGATGCATATTTACTTCATTTTGATGCTTATTTTCTCGTTACGATCAATATTTCCTTTGTTTTGATGTATATTTCCATCATTCTGATGCTCATTTTCTTATTATGATTAAGATTTTCTTCGTTTAGATGCATATTTCCCCTATATTGATGCTCTTTTTCTCGTTACGATCAGCATTTCCTTCATTTCGATGCATATTTTCTTTATGTTGATGCTCATTTTCTTGTTTTGATCTGCATTTCCAATGTTTTGATGCATATTTCCTTCATTTTGATGCTCATTTCCTCGTTACGATCAATATTTCCGTTGTTTCAATGAGTATTTCATTCATTTTGATGCTCATTTTCTCCTTACGATCAACATATCCTTCGTTACAATGCAGATTTCCTTTATTTTTATGCTCGTTTTATCGTTAAGACCAATATTTCCTTCATTTCGATGCATATTTCCTTCATTTTAATGCTCATTTCTCATTACGTCAACATTTGCTTCGTTATGATGCATCTTTCTTTATTTCTATGCTATTTTTCTCATTACGACAAATATTTCCTTCGTTTTGATGAATAATTCCTTGATTTTGTTATTCGTTTTCTTTTTACGACCAACATTTCCATTGTTTCGATGCATATTTCCTTCATTTTGATGCTCTTTTCTTGCTACGATCAACATGTCCTTCGTTTCAATGCCTATTTCCTTCATTTTATGCAAATTTTCACGTTGCGATCAACATATCCTTCGTTTCGATGCATATTTTCTTTATTATGATGCTCATTTTCTCGTTACGATTAACATTTCATTCCATTCGATGCATATTTACTTCATTTTGATTCTTATTTTCTCGTTACGATTAACATTTCCTTCATTTTGATGCATATTTCCATTATTTTGATGCTCTTATTCTTATTATGATTAAGATTTTCTTCGTTTCGATACATATTTCCTCTATATTGATGCTCTTTTTCTCGTTACGATCAACATTTCCTTCGTTTCGATGAATATTTCCTGCATGTTGATGCTCATTTTCTGGTTACGATCAACATTTCCTTCGTTTTGATGAATATTTCCTTCATTTTTAAGCTCATTTACTCTTTACAATCATCATTTCCTTCGTTTCGCTGCATATTTCCTTCATTTTGATGTTCATTTCCTCGTTACGATCAATATTTCCATAGTTTCGACGCATATTTCCTTCATTTTGATGCTCTTTTCTTGCTACGATCAACATGTCCTTCGTTTCAATGCATATGTCCTTTATTTTTATGCAAATTTTCTCGTTGCGATCAATATTTCCTTCGTTTCGATGCATATTTCCTTCACTTTGATGCTCATTTTCTCGTTACGATAAACATTTTATTCTATTCTATGCATATTTACTTCATTTTGATGATCATTTTCTCATTACGATTAACATTTGCATCTTTTCGATGCATATTTCATTCATTTTCATGCTCATTTTCTCATTCGATCAACATTTCCTTCGTTACGATGCATATTTTCTTTATTTTTATGCTCGTTTTCTCGTTACTATTAATATTTCCATCGTTTGATGCATATTTCCATCATTTTCATGCTTTATTTTTCTCGTTACGATCAATATTTCCTTCGTTTTGATGCATAATTCCATCATTCTGATGCTCATATTCTTATTATGATTAAAATTTCCTTCATTTCGATGCATATTTCCTCTATATTGATGGCCTTTTTCTCGTTACGATCAACATTTCCTTCGTTTTGATGAATATTTCCTTCATGTTGATTCTCATTTTCTGGTTACGATCAACATTTCCTTCGTTTTGATGCATATTTTCTTCATTTTGATGCTCGTTTACTCTTTACAATCATCATTTCCTTCGTTTCGCTGCATATTTCCTTCATTTTGATGTTCGTTTCCTCGTTACAATCAATATTTCCATTGTTTCGACGTATATTTTCTTCATTTTGATGCTCTTTTCTCGCTACGATCAACATGTCATTCGTTTCGATGCATATTTCCTTTATTTTATGTAAATTTTCTCGTTGCGATCAACATTTCCTTCGTTTCGATGCATATTTCCTTCTCTTTGATGCTCATTTTCTCGTTACGGTAAACATTTCATTCTATTCGATGCATATTTACTTCATTTTGATGATCATTTTCTCATTACGATTAACATTTGCATCATTTCGATGCATATTTCATTCATTTTCATGCTCATTTTCTCATTACGATCAACATTTCCTTCGTTACGATGCATATTTCCTTTATTTTTATGCTCGTTTTCTCGTTACTACCATCATTTCCATCGCTTGATGCATATTTCCTTCATTTTCATGCTTATTTTTTTCTCGTTACGATCAACATTTCCATTGTTTCGATGCATATTTCATTCTCTTCGATGCTTTTTTCTCATTACGATAAATATTTCCTTCATTTCGATGCATATGTAGTTCATTTTGATGCTTATTTTCTCGTTACGATCAATATTTCCTTTATTTTGTAGCATATTTCCATCATTCTGATGCTCATTTTCTTATTATGATTAAGATTTCCTTCGTTTCGATGAATATTTCCTCTATGTTGATGCTCTTTTTTTCGTTACGATCATCATTTCTTTCATTTCTATGCATATTTCCTTCATGTTGATGCTCATTTTCTTGTTACGACCAACATTTCCTACGTTTTGATACATATTTCCTTCGTTTTGATGTTCATTTCCTCGTTACGATCAATATTTCCATTGTTTCGATGAGTATTTCCTTTATTTTGACACTCTTTTTCTCCTTACGATCAACATATTCTTCGTTACAATGCAGATTTCCTTCATTTTTATGCTCGTTTTATTGTTAAGACCAATATTTCCTTCATTTCGATGCATATTTCCTTCATTTTGATACTCATTTCTCATTACGTCAACATTTGCTTCGTTATGATGCATCTTTCTTCATTTTTATGCTATTTTTCTCATTACGACAAATATTTCCTTCGTTTTAATGAATAATTTCTTGATTTTGTTACTCGTTTTCTTTTTACGATCAACATTTCCATTGTTTAGATGCATATTTCCTTCATTTTGATGCTCTTTTCTTGCTACGATCAACATGTCCTTCGTTTCGATGCGTATTTCCTTCATTTTATGCAAATTTTCTCGTTACGATCAACATTTCCTTCATTTTGATGCATATTTTCTTTATTTTGATGTTCATTTTCTCGTTACGATTAACATTTCATTTTATTCGATGCATATTTACTTCATTTTGATGCTTATTTTCTCGTTATGATTAATATTTCCTTCGTTTTGATGCATATATTCCATCATTCTGATGCTAATATTCTTATTATGATTAAGATTTCCTTCGTTTCGATACATATTTCCTCTATATTGATGCTCTTTATATGTTACAATCAACATTTCCTTCGTTTCGATGAATATTTCCTTCATGTTGATGCTCATTTTCTGGTTACGATCAATATTTTCTTCGTTTTGATGAATATTTCATTCATTTTGATGCTCGTTTACTCTTTACGATCATCATTTCCTTCGTTTCGCTCCATATTTCCTTTCTTTTGATGTTCATTTACTCGTTACGATCAATATTTCTATTGTTTCGACTCATATTTACTTCATTTTGATGCTCTTTTCTCGCTACGATCAACATGCCCTTCGTTTCGATGCATATTTCCTTTATTTTATGCAAATTTTCTCGTTGCGATCAACATTTCCTTCGTTTCGATGAATATTTCCTTCACTTTGATGCTCATTTTCTCATTACGATTAATATTTCATTGTATTCGATACATATTTACTTTATTTTGATGATCATTTTCTCATTATGAATAACATTTGTATCTTTTCGATTCATATTTCATTTATTTTCATGCTCATTTTCTCGTTATGATCAACATTTCCTTCGTTACGATGATATTTCCTTTATTTTTATGCTCGTTTTCTCGTTACTACCAATATTTCCATCGTTTGATGCATATTTCCTTCATTTTCATGCTTTTTTTTCTCGTTACGATCAATATTTCCATTGTTTTGATGCATACTTCCTTCTCTTCAATGCTTTGATGCTTTTTTTCTCGTTACGATCTACATTTCCATTGTTTTGATGCATATTTCCTTCATTTTGATGCTCGTTTACTCTTTACGATCATCATTTCGTTCGTTTTGCTTCATATTTCCTTCATTTTGATGCTTATTTTCTCGTTACGATCAATATTTCTGTTGTTTCGATGAGTATTTCCTTCATTTTGACGTTTATTTTCTCGTTACGATCAACTACGGAGTTTGCACATGGAAATTGAATTAACTCATAAAACTTTCATAACCCTAGAATTACTGCAGTGGTTCTAGCCCATGATTAATCTAAGAACAATCATAGCTAGTCGGTATGATCTTACTTGACTCGCCTGACGAACCTCTCCTCACGACTCCTTCTGATGATAGTAGGGCTTGGTTAAGGATGGATGATGAATGCTTGATATCTATTCTCTTATGAAAACTCTTCTTTTATACTTATAAATTCTTCTTATGGGCCTTTGGGCTTCTTGAGCAAACACACGCACTGAAGGTGTAAAAATACAAATTTGGTAAGTTTTCGTATGTTGATTCAACCAAACACGTTGGTCGAACTCATCCACGCAGGTTGAATCCCTGGTCGAACTCCTCTGTAACTTGGCTTCTGATCCTGGATTCGACTAGAGTGTTGGTCGAACTAGACATTTTCTGGTCGAACAGGTACTGCTTCTGTTTAGGCTTCGAGTTCGACCTCGAGTTCGACCAAGTGGTTTGGTCGAACTCGACTGGTCGAACTTGACTTTTCCAAGCTTAATTCGACCAGAGGTGCTGGTCGAACTAATTTTTTCTTAGTCGAATCCACCCCCTGCGTGGTCGAATCCATCCCTATTTCTTCCTCTTTCCGAATTCGATCACTACCAACTTGTTTTCCATTGAAAATCAGCTCAAATAGCCTTGTAAAACCCCGATTCGTGACTTTCCACCAAGTATAGCAATTCACATCAAATTACCATCATTAATTACACCATAAGTACAAGAATTTGGGCTCGAAACTAGTGAATTTACACACTCATCAACAATCTGACTAATGACCCAATGCAAATTCAATAAGATTAATATTTCTAAAAAAAAATTGTGTACCTTCATTCTTTTACACATTGGAAAATCTTCTTTTACGATATTCTTAGGAATAATCAACCAATATTATATCGTAACAATGAGCATAATTTCGTTTTAAGATTGTTGGGTATATTTGGATTTCGGTATAACATATTGACTAGAAAAATGTGATAAAAATAATAAGAATGGAATTTGAGTCGAGTCAAGAGTTACATTATTTCTTCTTAAGATGAAATTGCCCCATTTTGATGTTTATGGTTCGACGGCAATCATCTCCAAGATACAACGACTCAAATCTTGTGATAATAGCACTACAATCACAAGATACGGCGAACCAACTGATATTATGAACTCACCTTAGAAATAGAATGACTTGAGAATACACTATGAATCAGTTACAACGACAAAACTTTATTGGATTTTTCGGACATCCACGACCTTGTGACAAGTGCTTAAGTAACTCAAGTAAAATTCAATGTGTAGGAGTCAAGTTCTAGTGACCTTCGAGTACTTCGAAGTATGGAACGGAAGGGTCTATTTATAGATTTCTATGCATTTTTTCGTGAACTGATGCAACCTTTGAAATGAATTTCAAATTTAAATTCAAATTTCTTTTATGAAAAGACAAAATTTAATTATAATTCACACCCTCTTGTCGCATCTTTTCACAGACACACTTCAATCTAATAGACACAATTTTAAGGTGACTTTTTCATTCACCTTAATTTTCCAACATAATTAAATTATTTTATATGTATAAATACATTATTTCTTACTTATTAAGTTTCACACATTTTCTGATAATAATAATAGTAAAAAAATGTTCATGTATGTGTATTAATTTATAAATGTATTATATTTAAATTATTAAGGATTACACGTATATTAATAATGGATAATAATAATAATAATATATAGGAATTATAATAATTAGATAAGGTAGAAAACATATCACTCATCACCCATAACATGTGTACACGTTAATCCATAGGAAATTGTTGATCAAATTATGTAGTCAAATTGATATACATTAAATTTGACTAGTGTGATAGGTGGATACGTGGCCATTTTATTTACCATATTCACAAACCTTTAACCTCAATATATACTCATGGGTTATTAACCCATTTGAAGTAAGTGAAAGAAGCAGCACCTAGTTTAAAAAGAGAGAGAGAGAGGGGGGAGGGAGGGGGAGAGAAAGAAGAAAAATAGAGAGCGTGCCAGAACGGAACATAGGAGATTAGTTACAATTCTTCACGAGGTTTATATTACTGTCAGAGTCCAGGTAAGTACAAGTCCAACAATGCATAAACATGTATTGTGTGTGATTATTTGTGATTAATGTGTTATGAAGTATTTGTGATTAGTTTAATTATGTCATGAATTATTTGGGATTAATTTGTGATACAAGTTGTGGATTTATATGATTTGACGTAAGTAGGTATTCATATGCAACTAAATATTATTTTTAAATTATTTGTGATACAAGTTGCGAATTTATATGATTTTAGATAATATCATTGTCTTGTATAGATCTGTGTGATCGAAAACTATTGAATATAGATCTGTGTGATCTGAGAAAATATTATCCAAGGTGAATTTGTTATTCTAAAGGTGGATCTGTGTGATTCGATGTGATGTTTTTGTCCTAGTAGTGGATTTTGTGAACTAAAATTTAATTGTTATTCTATTTGGATTAAATGTTAATATTGATGTTGTAAATAAATTGTGAAGCATATTTAATTATCATTGTCGCATACCATGCACAATCATAAAAAGCATTTTCTCCAAAATTAATAAGATATTAATGGTGTGTGCGGCCACTATATATACACTCTTTTAGAGATCACAGAAAATTGATTCGACACTTTGTGTGTCACTTTAATCAGGGATCGTAGAAAATCGATCCGACACTTTGTGTATCACTTTATTCAGTATCGTTTATCGGTAGGACATTGTGTGTGTCCATTGAGCTCATTCGGGTGCATATAATAAGTGTGTCGTGGGGATCCCGAAATGTGAAAAGTTTTCAAAATATAAAAGACAACTAGAAAGATTAGAAAATAGGTGATAAAAAATTAAATGCATTTTCATGCATTATCATACATGATTCTACTTACTGAGATTTTATCTCACTAGTTTATGTATTGTAGGTGAGTCTGCTTTTGATTGAGTTATGTGGTGTGTTATGCAAGTCGTGAAGCTCCTTCAGAATTTTGAGCAGATGTACATAGATGACGACCTGTTGAGCTAGGTCGTGGGTTTATTTTGTTCCCGCTGATATTTTTGTTATGTAATATAATAAGTATTGTCATAAGTTTATGTGGATTGATGTTGTGTCAGAAATTGATGACATATATTAAACAATGATTTTGGTTATAAATATATCATGTGAGAAAAAAATATGCAGGTTGTACAACGATGGTGTTTGTGTTAATTAATATTTGAATTAGAAGTTATGTAAGATGTGTCGTGTCAGAAACACACTCCATAATCCATACTGCAAACTGATTTGGAAACCCAAGACCTTTCAACACGCTTCTAGGAACTTCCAGTCGACGGAGTCATAAGCTTTTTTAATATCCACCTTAATGGTCATCCAAGGAGTGATTCTTCGAATAACCTATTCATAATGTCGAACAATCTCTTGAGCTGGTAGAATGCAATCTCTGATCCGCCTAGCCTTCACAAACCCAAAGTGATTGCTTCCGAAAAGCCAAGGCATCAAATTACTCATCCGGTTTACAATAATTTTTGAGATTATCTTATAAAAGACATTTCAATATGAGATCAGTTGGAAGTCTTTCACTGTAGGCTCAAAACTCTTCTTGGGAATAAGAGTGACAAATGTGGCATTAATTTGTTTCAAGAGTTTTCTTGACAAGAAGAACACTTTGACTGCACCACATACCCTTCGCCAATTGTACTCCAAGTAGCTTTAAGAACTCGGTGGTGTAACCATCAGGACCCGGAGACTTATCCCCATAAATGCTTAATATGGCATTTTTTAATTCCTCATCCATATCCTGGCTAGTAAGATCGCCAGCATGATCACCATTGAGTGTAGGAACAATTTGGAAGATATCGTCTTTAACATCCATTCTACCCTACAATGTGGATCCAAGGAGATCTTTATACAAATCCACAAACTCGGAAGTCATTTGAGCACGAGAAGTCATCGGCCCTATTGGAGTGAACACCTTAGTAATCTCATTTCTGGCCTAGGCTTTCCAGATAATACTATGGAAGTATTTCGAGCCCCTATTTTAGAATTGGATATGCTTGTTCTTAGATATTTTGGCAAAGAAGGATGCTTCAGCATTACTAAAGAAAGTTGTTTTTTTCATTTTCTCTTCATAATTTTCCAATCTTGCTCATTATCAGGAACATCATGGCAAAGTTTCTAGAGGGTCGAGATCTCTTGCCTCACTCTGTTTGCTTGTTCAGATATGTGAAAGAAGTTCTTCGTATGTAACTCTCTAAGTTTTCCTTTTAACAATTTCAATCTTTTACAGAAGACATACTATTTGGTGCCTGTGAAGTTTGTGGTCCATACTGCCTTGACAATGGGGAGAAATTCAGCATGCGATGACCACATATTAAAGAATCTAAAGGGTCTGATACCTTGTTGTCCGACATGGAAGAGAGACGTAATACTAGGTGATGAGCATTTTCTCAACACATAATATTAATCCCCTAGTGTTAAGGATGCTATTGTAGATTTGATAAGCGACCAAGTGATTATCGAACCCAAGAGACGTATTATTATCAATTTAATTATTGACTAACTTATTAAGACTAATATGGAAATAAAGTTGTGATGATCTAGTAACAAATAAACAATTAATTAAAATAACAATTAAATAAATAACAGTAGAGAATAAATGAGAGTTTGTTCAAGTGAGAAGATAGGTAGCTCTTCGGACCATTTAGTTTCACTAGTTAATCTCCCTTCCGTATGTCAATGTTCGACTCTGCCTTATGGAATATGGGCGCATCGCTAAACCATGCAAATCTACTCTATAGACACAAGCGGACAAGCGGGTAACATGTGTAAATTACTTTGGAGCAAGAGATATAATTACACCCTCTTTCTAGGTACTATCAGTATCAATTATTTCCCGTGCATTTAGTATTCTAACTCGATATGATCTACCTTTATAGGTACTATATAATTATCCTCTTTATCCTACTTACTAACCCGAATTCAATTCAATTAATTAGTATTTATATAAGATAATTCTAATTAGATTTCAAAGTTCCCTCACTTAGAATCATAATATGTAATCCTGCTCAGCAGTGAACGCACTCAATCAATATAACCAAAAGATGTATTCAGACTCTACATAATAGTTAAAGATGCACAAAATGACTCCGAGTATGAATTAATAAAGCATAATCTTATATAAAATAAACCACAAGTAGTGTTGTACGGAGTATACACACGGAAGTTTAATTAATTAAATAAAAACCTTCATAACCCTAGAACCACCAAAGTGGTTCTAGCTCATAACGCTTCAAAGAATGTTCATGGTGATTGGATAGATCTTACCCATAGTCTTGAAAATTACATGATAGATTAAGTTGCGAAGTAAACCCTAGATGTGGGCACCGTCACTTCTCGCTCCGTCTTGAATCTTCACTTGGTTCTCACTTTACTCGCTGCCCAAATCTCTCTCTACCACTCCTGCGGATGGAGTTAGGGTTCGGATGTAGTGTAGGATGGATGTGGTATCTAACTCCCTTTTTGGTGTGATTGGCACCCCTTTTTATATTTTTTATTTCTCCTCGTGGACCTTTACTGGGCTTTTTTGTCGAAAACACACACATGCACGCACTTGGAGATGAAATCCTGACTTTTCAGAGCTGATACATCGCCGTTCGACTAGAATGTAATGGTCGAATGGGACCTTTTGGTCGAACGCTGGTCGAACGGCGCGACTATAAGCTGAAACCCATTTTCACGCTTACCGTTCGACTTGGCCTCTATTGTTTGACTTGAATTTGCTTGGTGGAACGGAACGTCTTAGTTGAACGACTACTCTATACGCTGAAAGCTCCTCCATTCGACTTATCTCCTTTGTTCGACCAGATTGAACTTGGTCGAACAGCCTTTTTAGGTTGAGCAAGCCTTGGAAATTGCCTCAAAAATCGTGTTTCTCAATTCCAAACACTTAAGACCTATTTTCATGTACAAATACGCTCAAATAGCCTCAGTAGCATCTGACTCGTGGATTTTTCACAAACATCCTGATTCGTCTTAATAGTAAACCAAATCGTACTCAATTTCCACATAAATCGGTGCTCAAAATATGTGAATTATCACTCTCATCAAACCCCCAAACTTACATGTTGCTCGTCCTGAGGAAACGTCTCAATTATGTGTTTAGGATAGTTCATTGAATTATTTCATCATACACTTCATGTGCATTAATTTAGAATGAGATAGAGATATCCTTTTAGATTTAGAACCATTTATAGAACATTTAATTGGCTGAATTGAGAGATTAGTTGATTAGGTGAGGAGACCCAAGCCATTAGTGAATTCATAATACCTTAATAGGGAATATTGCTATGATTTAGTACCTCATTAAGGAACTCGTAGAGTAATTAGTACCTAGCAGGAGGTGTTCACTTTGGTCTCGATCCTATGTGCTATTGGGAGTCTTATTGAGGGCCTACATCCTATCCATCTCGAGAGAGAGTTTAGACAGAATTAGTGATTGTTTCTATGCCATGTCCATGAGAGATTAAATTAATTGTATGATTCCTTTGTTATTTATGCCATGATTATTGCTAATCTCATCCTTGCATCATTTGGAACCCATTCATTCTAACATTTATTTTATTCTTGTTCTTGCATTAATTTACTTGCATTTATTTGCAATCTATTCTCCCTTTCGATCGTCCTTATAAAATCACGATAAACTTGAGATCGTTTAAACTCTAGCACGTTCCTCCCTTGGGTTCGATAAATTCTTTAATTGGTCATCCCGATTATTAACGACCAATCAACTGTACCAACTCAATGTAAGGTATCTTCAAAGACGACACAAGCATTATCCGGCAACCTATAGTGCTTCAATCGATGCCCATTCGCCGCTATGATGTCTCTATCTTTGTCCATGATTTCAAAACTCCACCCTCTGCAGGTTCTATGGCTAATGAACGGTCCCGTCCACTTTGATTTCAATTTTCCTGCGAAAATCTTCAAACGAGAATTAAAAAGTAATACCTCATTCTTTTCTTGAACTCCTTATAAGTGATCTTTGAATCATGCCATTTCTTCATTCTTTCCTTGTAGATCACCGAGTTCCTATAAGCTTGATTTCTGAACTCATCTAGTTGATTGATATGAATCATCCTCAACTCCTTTTGATTCTTAAGACACAAGTTCAAACTTCTCAATGCCCAAAAAGCTCTATGTTGAACCTCTACGGGTAAGTGGCACGGCTTCTCCTAGATAATTTGATACGGCGACATGTCAAGCACCACTTTGTACGCAGTTTGGAACCCCCATAAGACGTCGTCGAGCTTCATGGCCCAATCCTTCCTATTAGTTCCGACCACCTTCTCCAGGATTTGCTTCACTTGCCGATTAGAGACTTTCGCTTGCTCATTCGCTTGAGGATGATAGGGTGTAGTAACTCTATGCTTAACACCATAATCCTTGAGCACTCTTTCAAGAAGCTTGTTGACGAAGTGAGAACCTCCATCACTTACAAGTGCTCTTGGGACTCCATAGCAGACAAATATATGTTTCCTCAAGAAAGACAACACGGACTTTTAATCATTCATGCGGGTAGGAATGGCCTCCACCCACTTAGAAACATAATCCACAGTAAGTAGGATGTAGAGAAATCCATTAGATGGGGGAAACTGCCCCATAAAATCGATTCCCCATATATCAAAGATCTCAACAACAATGCTCGGCTGAAGTGGCATCTCATCTCTTCTACTTATATTTCCTATCCTTTGACATCTATCGCATGTTGCCACATAGGATTCACAGTCTTTAAACAAAGTAGGCCAACTCAGAGCGAATTGTAGTACCTTGACTGCAGTCTTTTGAGCTCCGAAGTGCCCCCTTTAGGTTGTGCATGACAAAAATCAGGAACACTCTCCATCTCTATCTCGGGCACACACCTACGGACGATTGAATCCATATAAATTTTGTATACAAATGGATTGTACCATATGAAAGTCTCAACATCTCTCTTGAATTTTGCAAGTTGATACCTATTGAGATTTTTTGGAATTTCACCTACGGCAATGTAATTGACGTAATCCGCATACCATAGATCCATTCATTGAGCAGCCACTACACAAGCTCTCTCTGCTCCTTCCACAAACACCGCCATGATCTTCTCATCCGGGAACATCACTTCAATGTATTCAAAAGAGTCATCACAATGTTTCCTTGTCTCTAACCTTGATAGGTGATCTGCCAAAACATTCTCCATTCCTTTCTTGTCTCGAATCTCCAAGTCAAATCTTGTAAAAGAAGGATCCATCGAATAATCCTAGGCTTCGCTTCCTTCGCCTCCGTAAAGTACCTGATCACAGAATGATCCATGTACACAATAGTTTTCATGTCAACTAAATACTGTCGAAACTTTTTAAATGCATACACAACCGTTAAAAATTCCTTCTCAGTGATAGTGTAGTTCTTTTATGCTGGATCAAAAGTTTTACTCGCATAGTAGATGGTGTAGAACATCTTTCTCTCAGCTACCCGAGCAGCACTCCAAGTGCTAGATCACTTGCATCACACATAAGTACAAACGGCTAAGTCCAATCCGGTGTGATCAAGATAGGTGCAGTAATAAGCGCCTCTTTCAAAGCCTGAAAAGTTGTTAGACATTCTTCATCAAAAACAAAAGGAACATCATTTTCAAGTAAGTGAGATAAGGGCTTGGAGTATTTTGAAAAGTCTTTAATAAATCTTCTATAGAAATCGGCGTGTCCAAGGAAGGACCACACTCCTTTCTCATATGTTGTGGTGGAAGCTTCTCAATCGCCACCACCACAGCTCTATCTACCTGCAATCCCTTGGCCGAGATATGATGACCAAAAACAATCGCATCTCTTACCATGAAGTGGCACTTCTCCCAATTCAAGACAAGATTAGTTTCTTGACATCTCTTCAAAACAGTAGCTAGGTTAGACAAACAAATATCAAAAGAGGAACCAAACACAGAAAAATCATCCATAAACATCTCCATGATTTTCTCTATCAACCCATCAAATATGGCTATCATGCAACGCTGAAATGTAGCAGTTGCATTACATAATCTAAAAGGTATTTTTCTAAAAGAAAAGGTTCTATATGGGCAAGTAAAAGTCATCTTTTCTTGATCCTCGGGCGCAATCATGATTTGATTATAACACGAGTACCCGTTCAAGAAATAATAAAACTCATACCTTGCTAGACGATCAAACATTTGATCCATGAAAGGAAGAGGGAAATGGTCTTTGCATGTATTTTCATTCAGTTTCCTGTAATTCGTACACACACGCCATCCCGTAGGAATCCTAGTGGCTAAGGTCTCGCCATCATTGGCTTTCACAATAGTCATGCCCCCCTTTTTAGCTACAACATGCAATGGACTCACATGGGGACTATCATTAATTGGATAAATAATTCCTGTATCTAACCACGTTAGGATTTGCTTCCTATTCACTTCTTGAATCGCGGGATTAATTCTCTGCTGATTCTGAATACTACTCTTAGCTTCATCTAGCAACCTAATCTTATGCATGCAATATGATGGACTAATACCCTTCAAATCATCAAGAGTCCAACCAATAGCAGACTTATACTTCCTAAGCACATCTAACAACTCTACGAGTTGATTATCAGTAAGAGAAGAAGATACAATTACCAGATAAGCTTCATTATCGCCTAGATAGGCATACTTCAAGTGCTCCGGTAGTGGTTTCAACTCCTCCTTCTTTTATTTCCTTCGATGTGCTTTCTCTATCCAATGGTAGGTATGTCCTAGTCCATTTGACTTCTTCAAGCTTAGTTCTTTTCGATTCATAACTATCATCACCCAAAGCAAGTAAATTTTCAAGAAATTCAATACATACCTCATTAGAAAGCCCATCGAGCTCCGTGGTAGGAAAAGTAAGAGACTCAGCCAAGCATGTCTCCAAGGGATCCTTTGACAGGATCAAGGACATATCTTCTTTCACGATCTCCTTTACCACATCAATGCTGTGACATTACGTCTCCATTGGCATCTTCATTGCCCTATCCAGGTTGAATTGAACCTCTTCTTTATCCATTCTCAATCTAAGCTCCCTTTTTGGACATCAATCATAGCTCCAGTTGTGGCATGAAATGGCCTTCCCAAAATAAGAGGAACATTATCCTTGTCATCTTCCATCTCTAGCACAAGAAAATCCATAGGAAAGACAAGCTTATCCACTTTGACAAGTACATCCTCTATCACACCCTTCGAAAAAGTCATAGACCTATCAGCTAATTGTAGAGCCACTATTATGGGAGCAAGCTCCCCCAAACTTAGCTTCTTAAATATAGATAAGGGCATCAAGTTGATGCTTGCTCCAAGATCGCATAGAGCTTTACGTGCTGGTCCCTTTCCAATTTCACATAGAATAGTGAAGCTCCCCGAATCCTTCAACTTCTATGGTAGCTTTCTCTGATGATCAAGCTGCAGTTTTCTGATAGATTTACTGTCGCTACTCCGTTCAGGCTTCTCTCTTTCAATATGATATCTTTAAAAAATCGGACATAGTATGATATCTCCATGATTGCTTCGGAGAAAGGAATGCTCAAGCTTATCTTGTTCATTATATCTTGAAATCTCTTGAACTTATCTTCCAATCCCTTTTTCACTATCCTAAAGGGGAACGGAGAAGGTATCTTTGTTTTAGATTCCCCATTCATCACGTTCCACCTCCTTCGCTTTATCCTTATTGGCTTTCAATCTCTTGGATCTTTCCCACTTCTTCTATACTATAAGCTCAGTATTTTGCTCTTTGGATAGCTTTGGAGTATTCTAAACAATGGGTGTAGCATTTGGTATCAAAACAGGAGGTGCACAAGAGTGGTCTGGTCGAACAACATGAGTGTGGTCGAATGAGGTCTCTAAAGTCAGTTTTAGCTTGTCCACTGCTAGTTCGACCATAGTCCGACCAAAATATTATGGTCGAACGGGATGAGTCTGGTCGAATGACGACCCTATAATCTGAATGCGATCCTCCATCTCTACAAGTGCTTGTTTGACTATGGTTCGACCAGAGTGATCTGGTCAAACAAAAGTTTCTTGGTCGAATGGCGGGGAAGAAAAAAGAGTATTAAAACTCTATTTTTCCGAAGGCTATTCGACCTCAGATCGAACTTCAGTTCTGGTCGAACGAGGTAGCGCTGGTCGAACAGTGCTACTTCTTTCTTCATTTTTGCTCACCAGCTTCATCGGGCCTTCGTACTACGTATCGGACCTCAATGTGATGGCATTACAAGACTTAGGGTTCGTAATACTTTGTGATGGAAGCTTTCCTTTCTCAATTGTTTATGTTAATGGTTTACGCTCCCCGCCATCTGACCTATCAACAATGTTAGTTCCTTCATCTACTTTGACAATTCTTCATGATTTTAATCAATTTTTTCTTCCAAACGATCCACCCTAGCATCATTCTTAGCCACATATCGGTTCATCGTATCCTCTAAACCTGGCATTCCTTCTTTCGTCTTAGCACCAGGATTAACATCAATAGGAGGTTGCATCGCCGCATTTGGATTGCTCCACAAAAATTTTGACCTCCTTGGTTGTTGATAGTTACCCGAGGGACCAAGATTATTGTAGCTCCCCTGATAATTCATATTTCCTTGATTATTTAGATACCTTGTTCCTTGAATGCTTTGACCCATAGCGTAATTCGCTTCTTCCAATTCCTCTTGATTAGTTCCTTCATAACCGACGTCCTGATGCATCATTGGCACTCACTGTGCTATATCAGTGATCTGTTTTTCCTGAGACTCAAGTAACTTGTTGATACTAGCCAAACTAGAGATGATTTCATCTTCTCTACTCGACTTAACCATAGTGTGCTCAATCGCACTACTTTTCCAAGAACATAAGTGCCTCTTACTCTATCAGTTGGCCGATCACTTGAATTCATTGAAATATCCTCAAAGAGCTTTTCGACCTCTACTGATGACTTTGTAAGCAATGCTCCATTAGAAGAAGCATCAAGTAAAACTTGAGAATCACAGTCCAATCCATTATAGAAAATACTAATGTATTGAGCTTTAGATATCCCATGTTGTGGACACTTTCGAAGCGTGTCATTGAATCGGTCCCAAGCCTCATGAAACTTCTCATTACCATTGGTAGCAAGTTGATTGATTTCTTATTTCATCTTAAACACCTTTGATGGTGGCATGTATCGCTCCAAGAACTTCAATTTCAATTGCTCCCAGGTAGTGCATTCAGCGGCATCAAGATTATCGTACCAATCTCTCGCCTTTTCATTAAGTGAGAACTTAAACAGAATAATCCTCCTTGCATCCTCATGAGTTCCTGCATCCTTTTGTGTATTTGCATAACTAAGAAACTTATTCAGATGTTGCTGATGATCTTCAAAGGTTCCCCAAGAGAAGGGACTCCTTTCAATCATGCTGATCAGAGCAGAGTGAAGATCAAAATCAGCTCCGGCCCCTCTTGCTCCTAACATGCCCACATTGCCTCCTCCGTTGTTCTTAAAGAATTCACGGATGGCAAGATTATCTGGATTCACCGCCATGTTGACTTCTTCTGCTTCAAAGTTAATCTAGGTTGCAGTTTCAGTCACTTCGAGTTCAGCTCGCCAACTTCAACTCCTAAACTAAGAGCCTCAGTTGGTTCTACGTTCTTGTTCTTGTTCTTCTTTTTCTTCCTCGACGATGCTCCAATCTCTGGATTATAAGGTACTAAATTTCCTACCTTTGATCTAGTGAGCATACACCTAAGAAAAATAAGTGTTAGAAAATCAAGACAAGAATAAAGTAGTCTCAATTAAACTAGAAATAATAAACTAATAATTAATGTCATCCCCGGCAATGGCGCCAAGAACTTGATGAGTGTTTTCTCAACACACAATATTAAACCCCAAGTGTTAAGGATGCTATTGTAGCTTTGATAAGCGACCAAATGATTATCGAATCCAAGGGACGTATTATTATCAATTTAATTATTAACTAACTTATTAAGACTAATATGGCAATAAAGTTGTGATGATCTAGTGATAAATAAACAATTAATTAAAATAACAATTAAATAAATAACAGTAGAGAATAAACAAGAGTTTGTTCAAGTGAGAAGATAGGTAGCTCTTCGGACCATCCAATTTCACTGGTTAATCTTCCTTCCGTATGTCAATGTCCGACTCTGCCTTATGGAATATGGATGCATCCCTAAACCATGCAAATCTACTCTATAGACACAAGCAGACAAGCGTGTAACACGTGTAAATTACTTTGGAGAAAGAGATATAATTACATTCCCCTTTCTAGGTACTATCAGTATCAATTATTTCCGTGTACTTAGTACTCTAACCCGATATGATCTCCCTTTATAGGTATTATATAATTATCCTCTTTATCCTACTTACTAACCCAAATTCAATTCAATTAATAAGTATTTATATAAGATAGTTATAATGAGACTTCAGAGCTCCCTCACTTAGAATCATAACATGTAATCTTGCTCATTAGTGAACGCACTCAATCAATGACCAAGAAATGTATTCAGACTCTACATAACAGTTAATGATGCACAAAACGACACTGAGTATGAATTAATAAAGCATAATCTTATATAAAATAAACCACAAGTAGTGTTGTACGAGTCTACACACGGAAGTTCAATTAATTAGATAAAAACCTTTATAACCCTAGTACTACCAAATTGGTTCTAGCCCATAACGCTTCGAAGAACGTTCATGGTGATTGGATAGATCTTATCCATAGTCTTGAAAATTACAACATAGATTAAGTTGTGAAGGAAACCCTAGATGTGGGCGCCGTCACTTCTCGCTCCATCTTGAATCTTCACTTGGTTCTCACTTGATTCACTGTCTGAATCTCTCTCTACTGCTCCTGCAGATGGAGTTAGGGTTCGAATGTGGTGTAGGATGGATGTGGTATCTAACTCCCTTTTTGATGTGATTGGCACCCCTTTTTATACTTGTTACTTCTCCTCATAGACCTTTACTGGGCTTTTTCATCGAAAACACGCACATGCATGCACTTAGAGGTGAAATCCCAACTTTTCGGAGCTGATACGTTGCCGTTCGCCCAGAATGGAATTGGTCAAATGGGACCTCTTGGTCGAACGGCGCAACTGTAAGCTAAAACCCATCTTCACGCTTACCGTTCAACTTGCCCTCTGTTGTTCGACATGACTTCGCTTGGTCGAATGGAACGTCTTAGTCGAATGACCATTGTGTATGCTGAAAGCTCCTCCGTTCGACTTATCTCATTGGTTCGACCAGTCTGAACCTGGTCGAATAGCCTCTTTAGGTCAAGCAAGCCTCGGAAATCACCTCGAAAATCATGTTTTCCAATTCTGAACACTTAAGACCTGTTTTCCTGTACAAATATGCTCAAATAGCCTCAGTAGCATCTGACTCGTGGATTTTCCATAAACATCTGGATTCATCTTAATAATTAATCAAATCATACTCAATTTCCACATAAATCGGTGCTCAAAATACGTGAATTATCATTCTCATCACTAGGCAAGTAATTCGAGAACTCCCTGGGATGAAGGAACTCTACTTCCACAACCCACTCAATTCGACTCCACTCATACTTGATGAGGACCCTATCCAGCTCACTCCCAGTCTCTCAATTGCTCCAAGTATAAAACAGACCTTTGAAAGGTGCATCGACTAGGTCTAGCACCGAATAAGTATTTTCTAGATCAGCCCTATGCCAATAGAAAGAAGATGAGCTATCATTCGATCACTCATTGCTGGATATAACCACATTAAAGTCTTTCATAATGATCCATGACTTGACAATAGTCACATGAACTGTATTCAAGAACTCCCAAAGAAAATGTCATTTTACCACACGGTTATCCCCATAAACCTCCATGATGGTGAACGATTTAGAGGTAGTTTCACATGTAAAATCCACTAAAATAGCTTGGGAATGAGCCACAATATTAGAGATTGACACTAGATTGGGATCCCATGCAATAACCACTCTAGCTTTCTCACAGTAGTCAATGTTAGATAAAAATTTCCAACCGGGACAATTAGATAAAAATTTCCAACCGGGACAAACTTGAGACATCACATAATCAATATTATTGCCAGATATTTCAACTAGGTTAATAATACTAACCTTCCACTACCGCACCAAGTTTTTCACTGCTCACTGGCTGGGTGCATTAATCATCCCACGAACATTCCCAGTGATGCACTTCATTGATCAACCTTTGATTGTGGTTTCTTTCCCATATTAGTTAATAGAAACATCTCCTCAATCTCTTCTTTAGTCAGGAGAATAATTCTAGGAGGGTGATATCCTTATTCCCTTACATTATTTCTAGCAGTACTCATCACCACAGGGTGTCGGCTAGATTTAACTCCACTTATTCCCTCTTGCAATGCTTTCGGAATCAAATCAGATACTTTCTCTAGGTTTTCCATAAGGACATCATACCTTCTTGATGAGGAGGAAATATTACCATCTATCTTATCAAGTTGAGCTTTTTTGTTCCCCCATGGTGTCTTAAAACCAGTTTTCTAATTTTGATTATTCAGTTTGTGGTTCTTCTGACAAGGTTGAAGGAAACCTCTTGTCATGCTATTTGGGTCACTAACACCATCCACCTTGGTTGTTCCATTGTCAAGTTTGAATACTCTTTTTCTATGTTCGATTCCCCTACAAACTGAACAAAACGATGGGGCAAACTTATACATGATTTTCTGAACAAACTCCCCACAGTCTGTTTCTGCATTCAGTTCTTTAAAAAGAGGTTCAGAGACGTCAAATTCAACCATGAGTCTAGTATACGAGGTACAAATACTCATTGTTGTTCCCACATCTAATTGCAATGGGACGTCAACAGGCATTGGTGAAGGGTGGACGGGATAGCTCCGAAGGCATGGATTAATGGGTGCCCCAGTATACAGTTGTAAGTAGAGGCTTGATCTACAACTTTGAATGTTAGCTGTTTCTGCATCCGGGTCATACCGTCTGAACCTTCCAACTAGATGGATAAATCAACTTCCATGGTCGGACTAGTCAACGTATTACTGAATCCTTTGATCTCGTCACTACAGGGTCTCACCTTGTGGTGACTCTCTTCTCTCAGATTTTCAAATACCTCCTTAAAGATCACATTGGCATACGCCTCGGTATCTACCAAACATCTATGAACTTTGACTCCCGACAGCACAGGTGAAATGACTAAGGGGTCAGAATGAGGAGTTCTTACCCCATAGAAATCCATTTCTGTGAAGACGATGTCAGCTTCCGTTATCCCTTGCGTCTGCAAGGTCAGCTACCATACTTGAGGGATTTGTTGGCTTAAATCTCTCAGCTCTGCCTTTCTTCTTCTTTTTGATGTAGGTCAGCGCTTGATAGGTTCTGACATAAGGAATCTCTTTTACGGGCTCCATCATGTGTATTTCTCCGGGTCAGTCTCCCCTTGGGGTTTTCCCTCCTGTCCTATTGAACACTGGTAGCCATCCTGGAGGCGGAGGGGGTAGAGGCATTACTTTTCCATTCCGTCCTCTATCTGGGGACCTCTGTCGACCCTGAGGAAGAGGAAGATTAGCGTCTCTCCAATACACCCTCGGCATTTCTCTCAACTTCCCTTCCTTGAATAGCTTCCACAATTCCGTGATTAAGTCTCGGCACTGAACAGTATTGTGTCCATGCGTCTGATGGTACATGCAATACTTTCGAGTATTGGTGAGTTCTGATGTTCGTAGGACTAGTCTCGGTGCCCGAAGAATCTATTGATCTTTGACGTAGTAAAAGACTTCAACAATGTTTAGATTGGTGCTCGACTTTAGTTCTTCGTACATTTGTTGTACCTCGGTATCCACTATGAAAGATTTTAACGTGGCAGGTGTTCTGTATTCCTTCACCCCTCCTATGCTTACTTTCTTCCTACCAGGCTATGCCGAGGTGCTTTGATTGCTCGCCTTCTTCGCCATCTTGGAAATATCCTCGGCTTGGATGTATTCATTTGTCATGACCATGAAGGCCGCGTAGGATGCGGGCGCTTAAGCTGTACCGCTTTCCACAAGCTAGTCTCTGGGTGAAGTGCTCCTATCACCGTGATGATGCATGCTTCGTCCCCCATGACTTTCCCCATTGACCTCTGCTCGTGGAACCTCTTCAGAAAATCTCGCAAGCTTTCTGTCGATCCCTGGCGAATGTTAGCCAGATTGTGTTTCGGCTCTTTAGGTGCCCCAAGGTACAAATACTGAATCAGAAAAACCTCCATTAGTTCTCCCCAGCTCTTGATGGATGCTGCCGGAACCGCTCTAAACTAGGTGTGGGCCTTGTTTGAGGGAACATCCTACACGATGTGATATCCTTCACGCCTTGAGCCTTCATCCACATCAGATATTTTTCAATATGAGAGTAGGGATCATAATGACAATCGAAAATTAGGCTGGAGGGAAACTTGATTCCTTGTTGCCGAGGGGCATTACTGATTTCTGCCATGAAAGATGAGGGAGCCATCGCTGATTGGAAGACTCCTCCTATTCTGGACATCTTCCTTTCCAGGTCCGCGAAGCGCTTATTCACCTCCTCGTTAATCAAGGCTTGTAGGTCCTTGGCTGGGGCATTTGGAAATGCTCCTCTATTCTTCGACCACATTTTCATTCGGGTCTCCATCATCTCGTCCCTCTTCGTGAGGCGGGTCTTTGGTTCCTTCCGTTCCGTGGTAAGGATAGCTCAGTCGTGGGTAGATCTTCCCACGAGGGATCTCTGTTCTCCTGTGAGTAGGTGTTGAAGATGAATAGGATCTGTGATTCCTTGGCCTTCTGCTACGGTTATGCCTCCTTTGAAAGACATAAGGGGTTCTTCGTGGGGCTTCGTCTTCCACTGTCACTTCCCGGGTTACGGGTCGACCTCTCCTTTGGTTTTGCAGGCGAGGTTGGTGAGATCCTTCTTCTCTCGACCTTTCCCTAGGTGGGGGGTGCCCAGCCTCATGATTTCGTCCGAACCGTGGTTGTTTTCGAGCATCATTCCCCACGAATACCTTCGGGGGTGGGGGATTCCTCATCCCATGATTCCTTCCTAGTTGCGGTTGCCTTTGAGCTCCCGTTTCCGGTCGTTGGAGGTATTCACTGCGCCTTCCTTCTGCTGGAGTTTCGTTCACGCTCTCCCATTCTCCGGCGTTCCTCCTCCGTATGAAGTTGATAGTTTCTCTTGCATCTCCTCCGATGTGTTCTTTCCTGGCGTCCTTCCTTCTCTTGAGATCCTCCCGCAGATCGCCGTGGAGCCCTATAAGGGCCGCTAAAGCTCAACCTCGCTAGTTGAACTGGGGGAGCTTCCACAGCGTACTCGTCAATCACCCTTAGAATCCTTTCATTCATTTCTTTTGTTTTCTGGGGGTCGCCTAAATTTGGGACAGGAATAGACCTCACGGGGGTGGGCACCTCTATTGCCGGTGCGCTGATTTGGACATTATTTCCACTCATGGTCACGTTTTACTGAGCTCTGGAATATTCTCCTCTCTCTTCATTTATAGGGGTTGTAAATCCTTCACCTCCCATCTCAAAATAAAGAAACAGAACAATGATCCAAGGATTTTTCTCAAAGAACTAAACCAAGAATTAAAAAACAGAACAGGGACAGCTAATCATAGCGATTCCCACAGACGGCGCCAACTGTTGATGTGTGTTCTTGGCTAGTTAATTTGTGTTTAAGAGGTAAAGATTATTGTGTAACTGAACCAAGAACGATCACAATCAAACAAGATAAATCCATAAATAAGAGATCGAAACCAATAGAAGACTGAATTCCCACCAAATAACTCATCCAATTTTTATTACTCTCCACAAGAACAACACTCATAAAACCTTCCAATTACAAGTGTAGTGTCAAGTGTGAGAATGAGTAACCTGCTTCTCTCCTGTGAGAGAACTATTTATACTACCAACCAAACCCTAATGTCATCCAATCTCGTGGTGCCACCTGGATGAAGACAAGTTGCCATCAATGAGTGCTGCAGGTACATCGGCAACTTTTAGCAGTCGGTGCAGGGTGCCGCCAGACGATTCACAGCATGTAGTAGGTCCTTCTCCCCTTTGCTGGCTTCCTATTGGTGGATTACGAAAGGCATGCCTGTTGTGTGTTGTCTTCTAGTGTAGGGATTGTTGCCCAAGACATATCTCCCTATCGTTATTCTTGTCTTTTAGCATGTTGCCACTAGTTATCCCTGCAGTTGTGTCTGTATTTTGCCCCGCAGACCTGATAACCCTTCCGGTCATCGGCCAGGTGTGTTTCCGAGGTTTCCTTGCTCGTCCGAACCCAGGAGTGCTCTCTTCGGCTTTGGATTCAGGTACTCTGCCGAGGGGTCTCGGCCTCATATCCCTTCATTAGGCTTTCTAGCCATTGGTCCTTCCGCTCTCCGGGCTTCGACAATGGGCTCATCCTTCTAGTCCATCCTTGGCTATTTCTCGAGATGTGTCTTCTAGGTTTGGGCTTATTCCCTTGTATCGTGGTTTGTTGGGCTTCCGGCCAAATGGGCATGGGGTATAATACCCATAACAACGCTCAAGGACCAGGAACAACGCCCCGTCTTTTTCGGGAAAGTGGATCGAATATGGCCACACCATCATAGTCTTCAATATCCAGAAGGAATCGATGCTAAACCTTGTTTTCCGTCGGTAGGTTCTGAACGATTATATTTCTATTACAATTTCTAGACTAGTATTGGGATTTTGGATTCTAGTATTTTCCTTTAAGCCTGTAATATTCTAAAATTGAAATTTAAGTTTGATTTAGTCTGGATTCCTTCCTTTATTTACTGTCAGCAATGAAAACAAAAGTTAAATTCGAAGCCATTTTCGATTTTCAGAAAGCTTTTATTCACCAAAAGAGTTGTTCAATGTTTTCTTGCGCAGGGATGTGACACTCATTATTTTGGATTCGACTCCTGGAATCGACGATGAGATATTCTCCACTCTTATGAATGGTCTAAGAACTTTGATTCAATTTAATCAACTCTTTCCTTAGAAATAGAGTGGAACACTTTCTTGTGTTGAATTGTTTCGTATGCTAATACTCTTGTTTTGCTTGGAAAGCATTTGTCTTTCTCTGTTGATGCAGATGTGTTTGTGTATTTGCACGTGTTTGTAACAATTCACTTATTGTAGTTTGTAGATGGTGATTTTATCCTCTCTGAACTAGTATTAGAACTTCTATGATATCATTTATTTAGTACAATAGTTAAAAAGTTTCAGTTTTTCACTTCTTAATGTAAAGCTGTTTGAATGAGGAATAGAAATGAGGTTAAACTTTTGTACTTAAAATCTTGTAAGTAGGTTTGGTAAAACTTCTGTAAAGCTGCAATCTTGCATTGAATGTTATGCAATCTATTTGATTTGTGATCAAGTACTCCTAATTTTCTCAGGTATTGGGAACTTACCTATATTGATGGAAATGAAGCTTATCTTATGAAGAAATTCAGTGACTTGGGAAATAAAGCAGGTAATAACTTCTGGATGGAATCTCATTTTTCTGTTCAAGTATATTTACGGGATGTTTGGATAAAATTATGGAATGGAAATGGGAATCCCTTTGATAGTAGAGGGGTATCACTTTGATTCATCTCAATTTTGGGAGTTATGACCCATTTTCATAAACTTGGGAATCAAATCACTTTTCCATTCCCATTCCCTAGCACCAAAATTAATACAAAATTTTCCAGATTGTTTCCAGATTGTATCTAATTCAATGCGGTGCTATATAAACTCTTTTTCTCGCCCAATTAGGTTACCATTTTATTCTATTATTTCAAAATTTTCTTTTAACCAATAAATAGTTATACAAAATTACAAGCACTCTACCCTATTCATATCCCATTGCAGTAGTGCAATTTTATATGAAGAAAGCTGCATAAGAAGAAATGCGGAGGCCTCCTAAAGCTTCAAAAGATGAGATGCCACCACCTGCCTCCCTCCAAGGTTAAGTTTCAAACCATTCTTTCTTTTAGAAACTTGTGTCTACTACTAGTTTGAAAATTGTTTGTGACAAAAATATGAATATTTTTTCTTATGCAATTCTTTGCACAGGTCCTAATAGAAAAGAGGCATCATATGGGCGACTATATTCCTGCTAAGGAGCTTGAGAAATTCTTACCTACATGCAATAATGTATCTGCCCAGAAATGTGCGAGATGTTGCAGAGATGACTAAAATTCAGGCTGGTGATGTTGGTGTGGCTTGGGTATCGTCAAAGACCAAATTCTTTGGTATGGCTTTTATAGTGGTTGTCATTACTGATATATGTTTTCATAGGGACTTAAAAATATCTCAAGAGTCATATCTAATACATCTTTTCTGGCACTTTTGCTTATTAACGCATGGAAAGCTTATTATTGAGAATGATTACATGCATGTAATCAGAAATCTTTGGAGCTGAAGGCGCTTGTTTTTTGTATTCCCTTGATATCTTTTGCAACTGCTACCTGTATAGACATTATATTATGTTTTATCTATTTTATCTGGGCTAGCTTTGCTTCCATCTCTTTAAGTTCTTTAGTAGATGACTGTGTTTGTTGGTTTAGAAAAACCTGAAGAATTTATCCCTTTTTCGTCAGAATTAATACGAGAATTTTTTTATTTTTTCTTTTAAGAGATGAAATTGATTTATTTATTTATAAAAGAATGAATGTGTCTAATCGAATAGGAACTAATCTTAGCACTAATTGTCAGAATCAATTCGATATTCATCAAGACATTTGTGGTCTCTCATAATTTTATATTTATCTGATTGTATTAGTTTTTCTATTATATATATGTTTTTGATAATTTTTCTTGCACAATCACAATTCTCTCCTAAGGTTTTGAATATTTTGTTGTTTAAAATGATCATGTCATATATAATTTTCTATTCAGTTTATAAATGAAGAGAATGTGTGTGAACCTTGTTTTACAGATGACGAGGTGCTATATTTATAAGAAAACAAAAGAATATTTATTTATTGGCCTGTTTATTAATTTATCATTTTAATTTATTTGTTGTTTGATTTGTTTTCTTTTTGCAAGAGCAGATTTTAAAGTGGTAGGCTTTGTTAGGAAAAATTAATTTGAATATGTGAAGATCATGTTAACAACATTTATAGGACTATGGCGGGAAGTGTTATTTTTTGTTGTTTACATCCCTAATGTTTAGTATTTCATATAGAAGGTGTTGAATATGGCAGGAACTTGTTGTTTAGTTTTATTTTAGGTTTTAGCAAAGTATGTAGGATATGATACTTAGACTGCAAAAGGCAGCTTCCACAGCCTAGCACCAGGTATCGGTCAACTGCATAGATTCGCTACTGGTTTTTGTGTACACTGCATCTTGGAAGATAGGATTTTAAGAACTTTTGGCTGCATGGATTAGTGTTGTTGACTGTTGATCATGGGATTTTTCCATGTTTGCTACTGCTTTCTAATTTTTCAAGGTTGGGAACTTCCTTAATAATTACTATATTGGTATTCTCTATTTTTAATTCTGGATTGCTTTAGTAGTCGCTGGACATTAATTCTGATGATTGTTCTGGCTCTGCTTTAATGGTTATTGGATATTTTTTCTGTTCTGATTCCAGACGAGCACATGGTGGTCTTGTTGGTTTTGTTTGGTTTTGGTATGTAATTTGTTAATTATTTGTTTTTTTTTTGCTATGCTAGTCTAACCTTCTCAATTTGTGTGCTCAATTGTTGGTTATTGTTATTTTGTCTATATTAGTACTTCCTTTGGTTTGTTCTGCCTTAGTTTTCGCTAGTTCTATCTAGTTTGGCCCAAAGGATTTTCTGGGATTTTTCTAAGAGTGGTTGTTCTACTATTGATGATTTTTCGTTGCATGCTGCATATGTACCATAAGGTGGTTCTGTATTTTTTGGTATTTGCTGCTATTTGTGAGAATCAGCTTGGTGACATTTCTGGAGACCAATCTCTCCTAGTAGTTTTGTTTGGCGGCTAGCTAATCTATAATTGTTAGAATGTAGATTTCTAATTCGGCATACAATGTTAATGTCTTCATCTGGATGCAACTGAATCAGAATTCAACTTGGTTCAGCTTTTTTTTTAACTTTAAACACTACTTAGTATACAATTTTGGTGTTGTTTACTAGTTTGATTAATATCAATTTAGCAATTAAAAGTTGTACTTAAACAAGACATTGACTAGATTTTTCTCCAAGGGATTGTTTTTATAATATCTTATACTATGGTGATTTGGATGTATTGTACTTTGTACTATTATTTGTCAAATGTATTTATCATTTTTAGATGCAATAATGATATGATTAAATTAATATCATATAGATATTATATTGAGTTTTGATTTTTGAAATAGACTATATAGACTCATAGTTTGTCGATTATTTTTTTTTATATTTTTTTAACAGGATTATTTGAATAATCATTGTGTAAGTATTGATTTACAGACTTATTGGTCTTTAACACGTGTTACTGATTGTTTTTCATTCTTTCAAATTGTTAGTAAAGTAGTCTACTTAAGTATTTTAATTATTTTAAAGGGTTTATTAATTATAGGTACGTATATTTACAACCTAATTATTAATAAATACATTAATATAATATAATTATTGTGGGATACATAACGATTTTTTTCTCCCAACATTACCCTTGTTCACAACGTTTAATATTCAATTTTTATACAGAACAATAATTTTGTTGAACACTAATGTACACTACATCAAAACTAATATTCAACGTTTAATATTAGTGTACACTAATGTACACTAATATTCAACGTTTATACAGAAATACCTTTCTTTTGTCAGTATACATCGATGTACACTATTATTATACTTATCACTCGAGATTTTAGGAGAGGTAATTTAGGAAAAAATTATTTTTCTAACTCTCTCTGCAGTCACTTTCTTTTATTCCTCTCTCTAAATGCACGCTGATGTACAGATTTTAAAAGATATAATTTATGAAAAAATCGTTTTCCTAATTATCTCTACGGTCTCTTTCTTTATTCATCTCTCTAAATGCAAGTTGATGTACATATTTTGAAAGAAATAATTTAAGAAAAAATCGTTTTACTAATTCTCTCTGCAGTCACTTTCTATTATTTCTCTCTAAATACACGCCAGTGTACATACTCCCTCCGTCCCATAATAATGCTTACGCTTCCTTCGTAATTTACAAAGGAAGCGTAAGTATTATTGCGGGACGGAAGGAGTATTTGTCTTCGTTCTTCTAATTGTGACTACATTCTTCATTTTGTGACAAGTTTCCAATTAATTAATCAAAGTTCAGATTGATTAAGTACATTGTGCACACGTGTGTACAAATTAATGTTGTATTCAATGACTCTTTGACAATTATTTATCTCACCTAAATGTACATTGATGTATATTCATATAAATAGTTTATTCATTTTTTTCCCCAAAAATTATTTATCTCAAATGAGTGCACAGTGATGTATATACATATAAATACTTAATCATGTTTTTTTTTAATTTGCTTCACACGATGCACACTGATGTTCAGTAAGCATGGGTTATATGGGGGAAAAAATTAAATTTTGTATCTGTACTTAATTTTCTATAGCGAATATACGAATTAGTAATATCTAAATACATTTTGTACCTAATATTTATTGACCCTATTTTAAATTATCTTAAATGTGAAAAGTTATTAATATTGTTATTAAATAAAGTAATTTGTGGGGAAGAAAAGTATTAATAATGGAAATAATATATATATATATATATATATATATATATATATTTTGAAAATGAATAAAATTTAAATCTATCACATTTCCAAATCAAATTATTATAAAATTCACTTGGTGCATTAAGAATAGCTCGTCTTCTAATAAAAATTTGATGATTTCTATTTATTATCATATTAGCTAGATGTATAGTGACATAATACGTTGTCACGAATTATATAAATTTTTGGTGACAAATTGATTTTCGTCATGTAAATATTTTTAATTATAACAATAAATTTCGTCACTAACTATTATAAAATTGTCATTGTCATTAAAGAATTACCCTCAAAGGTTTAAAAAAAGTATCCTTGAAAAAATTATGATGAAATTCATTTGTTGTGCTAAACTGTAACTCACATTCTAATAAAAAGATAACGAAATCTATTTACTGTCACTATAGTAAGATATTTGTGACATAAAAATGATGTCTTTAATTGTTTAAAATTTTTGTGACAATTTTATTTTCGTCAAGAATATATAACTTATTCATGATATTGGTGTTTGTCACTAATTAATGTAAATTTGTCATTAAAGAACTGACCTCCAATTTTTTATTTGAAAGAAGATATTGTTAAATAAAATCGTAATGCATTTATCAGCGTCGTCATGAAATAGAGTAAATAGTGACAAATAAAATTACTATAATGACAACAGCTGATTGCGTCGCTAAAAGAAACATTTTAGCGACAAAAGAAAAATTCGTCAATTTTAAATTACTAAAATGATGAAAATCTTGCGTCGCAATTTTTTTCGTCATAAAATGTATAATTTCTTGTAGTGTGATTATGTACATGATCAATATTGAGGCTCAAAATCTCACATGAGTTTTAACAATTAACAGAGCATTTTTCATGATAAGTAATATCCCACAAGTACACATAGAACATCATAGCACAATATAATTCAAGTACAATTCCTTCATCAATTTCAAGAGCATATGAATTTCAGACACAATTAAAACACTTCAAGCACAAAATGATCACAAAACCAAGACCTCAATCCTTCCACTCCTACTAATTAAAAGGACACATAAAAATAAGAATAAGGAAATAAGGGCACCTGATTTCTCCTTCAAAGTATGTACGAGCTCCTCGAGTTGTTCAACTCAGACAAGTCAAAGCCTCAGCGTAGAACTCATCTCGCCACTCTTTTATCTTTTCTATCATCAAAGCTCAAACACCTCATCATCACAGGATCCATCAATAATAATATAGGACATCAAAAAAATCAAAAAGAAAAAAAATTAAAAACTCGACCATTAACACTAGAAAACACATAAAAACAACACATTAAATATTAGGTAAGTTGTAAAAAATTGACATACCAACACCGGTTAAAATATTAATATGCCACAAAAAATCAACCCCCTAACAAACAAGCAACCAACGAAAGGACAAATATACCCTTAGTGCTCATAAGACGAAGTAGTACATCACACCCCCCCAAACTTAGTAAAAATATAAGTCGAAACTAAGTTTGCAAAGAGATGTAATTTCCTAGGCGTGACAACCTTAAATATAATAACTCCCCACTCACACAAAAGAAATAATAAAGCAATAAAATAGAAGGGCAAGCCCCCAACAGACGCTCATATTTAACGTTGGAGAGTCACGACGATATGCAGCCTTTTGAACTATTGGATCAGAGGGCGGTCTTCTCGCATCCTCATCTTCAAATACTTCCTTTCTCTCTTCTTGTCTACACTCAGCCCCTCACCTTTCTTAGTCACGAGTATATGATCCTTGGAATTTCTTTTCTCCCATGGTTGTCTAAACTCATCCTTCCCAATCTTTCACTCAAATTCATAACCATCTTTCCTAGCAAAATCAAGATTAAACAAGTTAGAAATCACATCTATGCTCTCGCATGATTGAGTCTCCATGGGCATCTTCATTGCTTTCTCAAGAGAGAAAATCACATCTTCATTATCTATCAGCAGTCTAAGCTTCCCTTCCTGAACATCTATCATGGCTCCAGCTGTGGCAAGGAATGGCTGCCCTAAAATAATGGGAATGTCATCCTTGTCATCTTCCATATCAAGTACAAGAAAATCCACCAGAAAGACCAACTTATCCACTTTCACCAGAACATCTTCAATCACTCTCATAGGAAAAGTCATGGATCTATCTGCTAACTGAAGAGCAGTTGTTGTTGGTGTCAGCTTCCCAAAACCAAGCCTTTTAAATATTTCACATCCAAAAATTCCATATATATAAATATAAAATTTTAACTGTTTAGGACATGACTAAATATTAATTTTTATCCAAAACATAAATTTTTTTAAAGTAGCGGAAGCTTAAAGGAAAAGATATATAAAATGTTATTAACACTAATAACTAAGCCTCAAATATATGATTTAAAATTGAAAATAAACCTAATGAAATTAGGTTTTAACAATAATCATATTATTCAAAATATAAAGACACCCTTTATCCAATAAATAGAATTTATAAAATAAAGAGATTAAATTTTCTAAAATGTAATTGTGTAAATTAAACTTGTTCAATTATTCTATTTCCATACCAATAAACAATCACCACCCATCGTCTCTCTCTACGTTCCATCTTTTAAACATTAAAATGATATGAAGTGATGGGATGAGCAAACCACAAGCTCAATGGAGAAACATACTTGACAGAATTAAATACTACATGCAACATCAATTAAGTAAAATAAATCATGTAGATGTAGATGTAAATGTTAATGTAAATGTACTGAACAACTGATTTCTCAATTATTCAGTAGTAAAAGTCTCGTTTATAAAGGTCATGAGACCTATATGTACATGCATAAACTCAAAGATACCACAAGTAGAAGTTAATAAAGACAAAGTAAGAATTTACACTCCTGGAATGAATGCCGTGGATGCATATGGATGTAATTGATTTTACTTGAATCCTTGTAATGTTCGTCATCTAACATGAAATAAGTTACTTTTAAATATATCATTAAATGTTGTTTGAGTTTTAAATAATTGAAATGGAATGATTTGAGTCTTAAATAAAGTAAAAGTGATTATGAGTAAAAGTATTTTATAAGTTTAAAACATCACAAATTGAATGGGAAGAAAATAAAAGTTCAAATAGAATGTTAAACATGCATAAATATTAATATTTAAATTTATAAATAGTAAAGTAATAATAAAAAATTGCACAAAACTTTACGTATACATACTAGACTTGCATTAATACAACATAGTCTAATTTCATTAAGTTTAAAGATGTATAACTATATGCTTAATATTTTCAAAACTGAAACTACAGAAGTTGGAATTTCTGACACATTATAATAAAATAAGCGTATCATAAATTATACATATGTGTAATCATTTAAAAATAATGTATGTTATACTGAATATATCATAATATAATATACCCAAAAATTATAATTTTTGGAGATCAGTACATAAGATTTTTATATTTTTAGAAAATAAATTAAGATTTACTTGAAACAAATTTTGAAATTGTATAAAAAAATAATCTATTCTTAACATTAACGTGAAATTTTGATATAATATGTTAAATCATATATTACAATATATATATATATATATATATATATATATATATATATATATATATATATGAAAATTAGAATATTTGGAATAGTTTCAATATTTGTTTTGTAATTTCAAATAAGCATTAAATCAAAAATCAAAACAAGACATGCTGATAATATAAAATTCATATATAAATTAATAAAGTGATCCAAATCAATTGAAATTATTCCTGAATATTATTAACATCATATGTCAAGGTATTTTCGAAAATGAAGATTTTTAGACAACTTTAAATTTGACTTTAAAATTCATAAACATGAAACAACATACTTTTGAAAGAACAATCAGAAGCTTTGTAAAAATAATATAAATTAATATAAATTTAATTTAAATCTTATAATTTTACTGAACATTCTAAAATATACGAATTATGAGATATCCAAAATTCAGTAGATTTGGAAAACTATAACTATAAATTTTGAATTTTCTAATCAAATACGCATGCAAATTTCAGATTCTGCAGGCAGAAGTATAAAATTTGTATAAAATAAAATACAATTTCAAAAATTATGAAATTTTAAATATAAGTCCAAAACTAAACAATAAATGACATATTAAAATTTCATGACTATTGGATCTAAATATATATGAATTTGAAAGACTAGAGATGAGTTACCTCAACTTTGCAAGTAAGTTTGACACTTTAAATTATACGTTGATTGATGAGAATGAATATAAGTGTGTTTGTATGTCCAATTTAACACATTTTGATGGGAATTGTTGTTATATATTAGCACAAGTGTCTTATATTCGATATATGTGAGAAAAAGGTGTGTTTGAGGTGTTTTATTAAAAAAATGATCAAAAGTGCAAAGTTGGAGAAAAGGTGTAACTTGAGCAAGAATACTGGAAAATGCACGACCAACTTGTGTAATTTTTTGTCGTGAATTTTTCAGTATTTGTATGGAGCTTAAAACTAGAATTGTGATACATGTTTAGAAAGCCACAGAAGAGAGGGTCGTTTTAGCGTAAGAAACACCTCAATCGAATTCAAACGAAAAAGTTATGATCAAAATGGTGACATCGCACAAGCTGTGCCGAATTGAACGGCTGTGCCATTTTACATGACTTGTTATACATTCAAATGTGGAAGTTTTTGTGAGTTATTTATATGGATGGAAAGCCAAGGAAGAGAGGATCGCGTGAGCGCAAGAATACTCAAATCGAAGTTTGAATGTGTAAGTTATACGCAAAACAGTGAGGCTACGCAAGCTGGTTCGACATCACTGAGCTAGTTTGACCTCACTGATCTAGTTCAAACACTGGTTCGTGTCGAACTAGGAACCTGAACACGTGTTATAGAGTTGTTCGACCTCCATGATCTGGTTAAACCAAGCCCAAAGGTCGAACCAAATGCCTGGGACAGCTCCAGATCCATGTTTTTACACCCCAGTGCATGTATTTTCATGTTTTTCCAATAAAAAGCCCATACAAGGTCCATAAGGAAAGCTTACAAGAATAAAAGGGGATGTAGATCACTCCAAGAAGAGACAACAATACAATCATCCTACGTCCCACAAGGGGGGATCACCCCGAACCATCATCCACATCCTTTCATCCATCCATCCATCACTTTGAAGATTCGTCTGTTGAATCAAGAGGAGAACCAAGAGGAGGATTCTAGACAGAGAAGGACGCGACGACTCCCGTATCTAGGGTTTTATTTGTTTCTTAATTTATCTTGTATTTTCCAGACATATGGGTAAGATCTATCCAACCCCCATAATTGATCTTCTCAACAGCATGGGTTAGAACCGTTTTGGTAGATCTAGGGTTTTGATGGTTTAATGAATTAATTAAACTCTCTTGTGTGTCTTCCATACAACACTACTTGTGGATTTATTTTATATATGATTGCACGTTTTTAATCCATATTCAGAGATGTTTTGTGCATCTTCAACAGTTATATAGTGTCTGAATATATATCTTGTTTGTTGATTGAGCGCGTTCATTGCTGAGAAGGATTTCATGTTATGATTCTAAGTGAGGGGACTCCGAGCTTCATTAGAACTTCCATATATAAATGCTTATTAATTGAATTGAATTTAGGTTAGTAAGCAGGATAAAGAGGGTAATTTTATAGTACCTATAAAGGGAGATCATATCAGGTTAGATTCCAGACGTGAGAAATAATTGATACTGATATTACCTAGAAAGTGGAGTAAAATTATATCTCTTGCTCCAAGGTTATTCACACGTGTTACACGCATATTTACTTATGTCTATAGAGTAGATTTGCATGGTTTAGTGATGAGTCCATAATCCATAAGGCAGAGTCGGCCTGCACTTGAGAGGGAAGTTAAGTATTAAAACTGGATTACCCTAGAGCTACCTATTCTCCATTCTTGAGCCAATTTAGTAGTTGTTAATTAAATCCACCAACCTTTATTATTTTGACTTAATTAATTAGTAAATAATTAAATTGATAATACGCCGTCCTTTGGGCTCGATATTTCACTTGGTCATTTGCTTAAACTACAATGATATTCTTAATACTTGGGGATTAAGTTTGCGTGCAAAGAAAATGTGATGAGAGTGTAAAATTCACGTAATTTGAGTCCTAATTTATGTGATAATGATGTATGATTTGATTATAAGTCGAGATGAATCGAGATATGTAGTGGAAAGTCACGAATCAGGTGTGTTTGAGGCCGTTTGAGCAGATTCTCGAAGAAAAATAGGACAGAAGTGCTCGGAATCAGAAGAGGAACACGAAAGCACCTGGTTCGACTAGAACACGAGTGGTTCAGCCACTGGTTCGGGTCGAACAAGCCACCTGAAGATGTGTTTCAACAGGTTCGACCACGACATCATGGTTCAACCAGGCATGATGGTCGAACCGTGGTCGAACCAAAAGCCTGAAGAGTTGCAGAGGTGATTCGACCACGAGCTTCTGGTTAGATCGGTGGTTCGAGTCGAACCAGTCACCTGCAGATCCATTACAGGCCGATTCGACCAGGCCATGAGTGGTTCGACCAATGGCCTTGGTCGAATCGATAAGTGGGAAGATTCCAAATCCATATTTTTACACCTTCAGTACGTGTTTTTGCTCGAAAAGTCCATCCAAGGTCTATAAAGAGAGCTTACAAGTATAAAAGAAAGACCCTACGTAGGAGAAAAGGAGCCATTCATCACCTTCATTCTACACAACATCCAAAACTCTACATCATCCTACGGAGCTGTGGAGAAAGATTTATCTATCGAATCAAGTGAAGATTTAAGAGAATAGAGATGCGACGGCGCCCGCACCTAGGGTTTACTTCGCCTTTTAATTTATCTTGTAATTTTCAAGACTATGGGTAAGATCTATCCAACCATCATGATTGTCCTTCGATCAATATGGGCTAGAACCGCTTCGGTAGTTCTAGGGTTTATGAAGGTTTTATGAGTTAATTGAACTTCTATGTGTATACTCCGTACAACACTACTTGTGGTTTAATTTATATAAGACTATGCCTTTTTAATTCATACTCAGAGTTATTTTGTGCATCATTAATTGTTACGTAGAGTCTGAATACATATCTTGATTATTGATTGAGTGCGTTCACTGCTGAGTAGGATTACATGTTATGATTCTAAGAGAGGAGACTCCGAAGTATCATTAGAACTATCTTATATAAATACTTGTTAATTAAATATGATTCGGGTTAATAAGTAAGACAAAGAGAATAACTTCATAGTTATAAAGGAAGATCATATCGGGTTAGAGTACTGATCGCTATTTTCTTTCGAAAACATGAATCTCACCCACAAGCATAAGGGAACAATTGTAGTGCATGTGTGACCAAGTTAAATTATCGAACCCATGGAATAGTGTCAGAGTGACAAATAAATCTAATATGACTATTTCAATTTAAGACAAACTCAATTTATGAAAATTAATTATTAAATAATAAAATAAAATAAGATACGCTGCCGAGAAAAAATCAAGTATTCCAATATAAGAGACTAATAACGCTAAGGGCAATCCATCTTAACCATGTGACTGATTATTCTAAACCCAAATTAATTACCTACATATATTTATAAGAGGATCGCTAAGCCTAGTTAGACCACCTTGATCAGGTAAGATCTAACACTTATAATGAGCTGCAAATCTTAGGATCGATAAGAAATTAACTATCTCTCCCTCTATAGGTACTTCATGCTAAATTCCATTAAAAGCTAGAGCACTAGATTTCCCTTTCTAGGTACGCAATTATTAACCCCTTTTGTCTCCTTACCAATTACCTAATAATGATGTTTTACCAAGTAATTAATATTCCAAATTGATTGTCTAACACTCTTAGGTATTATAGGCTAATCCCGTAAGACTGTCTCAGGAAACAACAACTATCATGCAGAAATAAATAATCATATTAACTATCAATCAGTGATACCATAATGAATAATTAAAGGAAATCAAGACTGAAAACACAATAATATGAAGTCTCAAAATATCTTCTTCAATAAAGAAATAAACATACTGCAGTATAAAAATCCAAGTCTAGAGCAATCAAATCACATAATCAAAATAGTATATAGCCCTAACAATACCAACAAGATACTTAGCCCATGGTGTTACAAGCAACAACCATGTCTATGGAAGAAAACTTACCCACGAGTCTAAAAACTAGAAAGAATAAAGTAAAGAATAGAAAACTTATTTGTTTGGTTCTCCTTCTTTAACTTCGTCCTCTCCAGATTCCCGTCTCCGATCAAGTAGACGAATACTCTCTCTTGAATCCTCTCCAGATGGTGGATGGCAGATGATGGGTAGAAGATGAAAGGCGGATATAGTGGACTAGGGTTTAAAACCCTAGGTAATGTGGTGGTGGTAGATTAGGCGGGTTCTCCACACCTTTATGTGGTGATGAGAATGGGGTATATATAGGTGTGAGAATAGAATAAAATAAGGAGTAAAAAGGATGTGGGATCTTGAAAAATTAGGAAAAATATAATTATGGAATATATGAGGGATATTATATTAGGTAATAACTTAGCCACTAAGAAAATAGGAAAAAGAGGGTAATTTTCGTGAATTTTCAGAATTCTCGCTGGCAGCTGCGCGACCTCACGGTTTTGAGCATAACTTCTTCATCTGATCTCTGATTGAGGTGATTCTTGTGCCCACGCGATACTCTCTTCAGTAACTTTCTAACCATATATCACTTGACCAATTTGGACTTCTACATGAATACAGAAAAATTACGAAATGCACTTCTCTGTTTCCTTGATATATTGCACAAATTCACCCTTCATTCCAACTTAGCATTTTTCATCTTTTTTCCTATCAAAACACAAAAAAAAACCTCTTAAGTATCTTTTAGTCAATAATCATTCAAAGTATTAAGATTTGTGTAAATAATAGTAATTAAACTATAATATCTTAGCTCAACTAGATTTTTTTTAAAAAGCCCAAAACCTATTTATTTATTTTTATGGCCCAAAAGACCAGCCCAATTAAGCCCAACTAGATTTTTTTAGAAAGCCAAAACCTATTTATTTATTTTTATGGCCCAAAAGGCCAGCCCTATCTTAGCCCAACTAGATTTTTTTTAGAAAGCCCAAACTTATTTATTTATTTATTTTGTGGCCCAAAGTTTCAGCCCACTTAAATGGCCTGATATATAATTATTAAGGCTAAAGTTAAAAAAAAGAGAGAGAGAAGAACGGAAGAAGAAAAACAAAAGAGGGGAAAGAAGAGAGTGAAGAGGAGAAACCCTTGTTGATCAAATTCTCCCTTACAACCCTTATCCTAGGTGGTTTCTAAGTTGTTTTGAGGTAAGTGGTGTGTTAATTAAGCTTCCTTCTTCCATGGTTTTGTAATTTTATAGTGTTTTTCTTTTTGGTATGTGGGTAATTCGCAGACTGTTCTAACTGATTTTGACTTAGCTATTGCCCTCGAAAGTTTGCAAACTTAATTTCTGTATGTAGAACTCGTTAGCTTTCCGTAGCCACTTGAAACGCCTCAATCCGATTATTCTACAATTAGTTATGATTTTTCTCGTAAACTGACGCTAGCTGGAAAATTTCAGAATTTTTATATCGAATTCAAACTTATTTTCTATCGTTTCGTTTAGTTAATGTATTGAAACGGGTTATGTGGGATTGGGAACTGATGTTAAGGAGTTACATGCCATTTTTATTTAATATCGACTCGTTCGAATTCGATTAGGATTTGTTTTTACCAATGAAAGGGATGTTATCGCTAATAGTTAGTTATATTTAATTTGTCTTTAATTGCTCATCTCCTTTCTAGGTAAAGAACCATCGACGAAGGGCAAAGGACCGACTTCAGATTCCGGAGAGAGTTAATCACTTCCTTGTGAGTTGATAATTCAGGAACGCCTTCTCTTGTGGGAAATGTGGACCCTCGATAAATATGCATTTATTTTAGTTTTAGTTAATTGATAAGAAAATTATTGGGTATTGTGTTATGTGGTAAAGAGCCTGATTGGCTCGATTGCTCTGGTTAGAGTCCTGTTAGCCATTTTATGAGTATTATTGATTTTAACTTATGTTGAAGAGCCTTGCTGGCTCGATATCTGATAGCATTTATTGTGAATTATTTGAGAATTGATTTCTGGTTATTATTGTGTGCCAATTAAGACTCTAACTTGAGTCGTTATTCATCTTATGATGCACATGCATATGTATGCCTGGTACCAAGGTTAAGTAGCCCGAATTGGTCACGGTTCGGGTGAGTTGGAGTGACATTGATTAAGTAGCCCGAATTGTCGCAGTTCGGGTGAGTTAGAGTGGCAACCAAGTTGCCCGTTGCTTGGCAAACCCGGGTGAGTTAGATCTAACGGGGCACCTGTCCATTTGCCAAATACTGATATTCTGGAGGGTGATCGTTAGATGGATCAGTCTATTATAGGCTCAGTCAACGTCACCGGTGTGGGACATGCATGTCATATATGTTTATATGTTTGATCATTTCAAGTATTCACGTCGATTTTGAATTGTGAACTTTAGCACTTTGCGTGTTGAGAAAGAATATTAATGTGCATTTTATCTAGAGTAACGGTGACGGGCTTGGACTGTCTCTCGACGGAGAGCTCAGTTCGAGGAGGATATTGACTACCCACGCGTCTTTTATGTGATAACATGTTGTTTGAACTAATTGTGTTATTCGTAAATGTGCACTAATGTTTTTATTTTCATTAATATGTACACTGAGTGAGAAATAGTTATTGTGGGACGAAATGTTGGATTTTATGTTATGAACCGTGAGTGGGAATACATGCTTCGTATAAGGGTCGGGGTGACCGGCTTATCACCTCACTGAGCTAGTGGTTTTGCTCACCCCCATCATGCTTTTCTTTTCAGGCTGTTGATATCGTTTTGGTTGGAGGTTTTCCTATCGTTTGCTCGTCATCCAATCAGTGTTTTGGGTACTTTCTCTTTTATGTAAATTGACGGATTCATTGGCGAGATTGTATAGTTTATATTTGGTGACCCCCTTGATGTTCTTTTTGTACCTTCGCGATGTTATATCGTTCATGTATATTTTCTTTAAACTAAGTTACACCGTTGTATTTTGTACCTTTGTAAATCCTTGTTGATACTTTATGAGATGATGTCCTCGGGTTGTACCCGTTGTTATCAGTTGTTCAGTTCTACAGGTACTTGATAGCAAGCCTTACGTTTTCTATAAACTTTGTGGAGTGGAGTGCACCCATTCTGCGAAATTTATGGTTAACGTGGCGGTTGTCGCGCTCTGTCTGGGGTCGGGGCGTGACATAAACACTCAAAGAGGTATCAAATCGTACCAAAAAATTCATGAATTTCCACTTTCATCAAGTACTAAGTGCACGGGAAATAATTAATACTGATAGTACCTAGAAAGGGGGTGAATTATATCTCTTGCTATAAGGATATTCACACATGTCACACACTTATTTATTTGTGTCATAGAGTAAATTTGCATGGTTTAGTGATGCGTCCATACTCCACAAGGCAGAGTCAGACAATGATACACGGAAGGGAAGTTAATGAGTAAAAATGGATAACCTGAAGAACTACCTAATTTCACACTTATTCACTTTCGTTCAATCTCTACTGCTTGTTTATTTAATTGCTATTTTAAATATTTTTTTTATTGGTTACTTAATCATCACAACTATATTACCATATTAGTCTGAATAAGTTAGATTACAATTAAATTGATAATAATAGGTCCTTTGGGTTCGATATTCACTTGGTCGCTTATCAAAACTACAATAGCATCCTTCACACTTGGGGATTAATATTGTGTGTTGAGAAAACGCTCATCATTGATATAGTGAGAATAATTTTTGAATAAGATTTTTTAGTCTTCTTCTGGATCATTAAAGGAGAGACGACGAAGAAATACGTTTCTCACTTTATTTTTCTGTATTTTGTAAACCCTAGTTTCTACGGTGCAGGAAATGAATAAATTAAAAGACCAGTATTTCTTTTTATATGATGGATAATTTGGACTTTAATATGGACTTGATATAAAAGTATATTTGGGCTTGGTTTGAATCCAAGAAAAATTAAAATACAACTGAAATGGAATTTAAAATTTAATACTTATAAAAATTTGACTAAAAGTTTTAATGTGCTTTAAATAAAAAATGATATATATTTATCTTTATTTTAAAAAGAAATAAATAAATATATTTATATTAATATTCTGGATATTACAATCTCCCCTTCTTGAAAATAATTTCGTCCTTGAAATTCAGAATATTATTTATAAAGAATGCTTGTATAAATAGATTTATGTATCATTTCGAATATAATTTGTAAATGTTTTAACAACAAAAATATATTTTTTTATAAGTTGAAATAATAAAACTCACTTATAATTTTAATGTAATCAAACTTGATTTCTAAATAAATTGAATAAGATGAATTGAAGCATTAAGAATGACTTATATTGAAAATTGCTATCCTCTAAAATAAAACCCTTGATTAGGATGTAAAATGAAATGATATAGCATTTTAAAAGTGGAGATGATGTGGGATGTGAATTTAAGTATGATTAATTTTTTAAAAAAAAATTAAACTTACATTAAAATAATGAAAACTTCAACTCTTTCTTTCTAAAATGAAGCATATGAAGTTTTGTAAATGAAATGTTTTAGAAAATTAGGAGTATTTTTAATGCCTCAAAATATACACAATGATAATTTAATGAAATATAAATTTGAGGCTAATAAAAAAATTAAACATGAATAATTATTATACTACAATAAAAAAAAGAATATGAAACTTTTTTTGCGTCATTTTATATAAAATGGTGAAGTCATCAAATATTTTTTTAAAAAAAATGATACATTAGAAAAATATTCTAACATGCAAGGATTCATGAAAAATTTTAATTAATTTTTCATGTAATGATATGAATGAAATACAAAAGGGTATAAACCTTGTAATTATCCTTTTGAAATACGTTGATCATGACATTAAAGTATCATACGCACGATATCTAGTCTTAAGATAATATATACACTTGAAAATATGTTCATGTCATTACACTTAGATCAATATGTTTTTTTATGAGATAAATAATGAATATATAACTTAAAAAGAATTTAAGAATTGATAAATAAATAAAGGGTTGACTTTACTGAAATATTTGTACAATTTTTTTAATAATAATAATAAACATTAAAAATAACAATTTGAAACTACTAGCTAGTCTTCTTTCTTCAAAGGTATTTGAAAATTTTGTTGATGTAAAATACGAAATCCCATAATTAAATTTTGTTTAAATCAAAATTATAGACATTGACTTTCTTTGATAAGGAAATTTTTTAAAGATAAATGTAAAACTCTAAACTTATACTTCGAAAATTTTACATATTAAATATGAGAAATGAATATGATTGTAGATTAAATTTTGTATTTAGAAAAAGAATATTATTGCTATCGAAAATATTTTTATAAGAATTGTGAAATCATTTAAATTATGCCTTAAAAATTATTTATGTCTTTAAAAAAATCTATTGAAAGTTAAAAAGTATGAGTAATTTATGAAAACTTAAAACAATATATTGATTTCAAAACTTGTGTTAATTAAAATCAATAGAAAATTTTAGGTTCCAACTTGTAAACCTTACCATTTGAATTATTTAAATTAAAATTTAAGCGATTAAATAATTAATTAAAATAATGGATCCATATAAAAATGTCAAATTCTTATGGCCAAACTTTTTTTTAAGTCTACTTATGAAATATAAACTTAAAAATAAACCCTCAAATATAAAATTTAATTTGTATACATGTGTATCTAATGATCATGTTTTCGAAATGAATGACTAAGAAAAACTTTGAAACAATTAGACTAAACAATTAGACTAGTAGAATATAGAAAATTAAAAATTTTTAGATTTAGAATTGTTTGAGAAATTGAAGATGATATTAAAATGATTATAATTTGAAGAATATAGATGTTCAAAATATTGTGGTAAGTTAAAATTAAGAATGCAAGACATGAAACAAGATTTGAAAAGATGAAAACATAAATAAGAATTGAATGAAAATATATTTGAGGTCCAGAAATTGAAGTAGGACTTTACATTTAGAAATTAGAACTCACTCATGAAATTTATTTATAAAGAGAGTAAGAGTCTTTAATTATAGTATTTTAAATAAGATTATCAAAATAAAGTGATTGATGAAGAATAAAATTTTCAATGAAACATCCCAAATGATCATTATAAGTACAATGTAAGATTAAATAAAAGAAATATTAGAGTGTGATCTAATGTTTATATATTATTTAATATGGTAATTTGTTTGAAACATATATAAATTTAAACTTATGAAGTTATAATTAATGGTTCCTCATTATATATGAGAGATTAGAAGTTAAAAACAAAATTATAACATCATGATGTGCATGATGAAATCATGTCCTATATTTCATGTCATGAAAGTGAAAATTGTCAATGTAAATGTGTAACTTCAGCATACTGTCTTTGAGATAAATGGATCATGAAATGGTAAATGTAAACACTTATTGATATATTGACAAAATCATGCTTTGATTGGAAGTTTGTAGTTAATGTAATATGTCATGCAGTTAATGAGGCATGAAATGTCACGTTTTGAATGATAAATTTGATTTGAATGAAAAATAAATAAAAACTTTAAATATCATGTATAATGAATGTACCTTTTTGAGATGGAACAGCAAAGCGGTGATGGGTGAATTAATACATATTAATCTATTATAGAAATTTAATTAAATACATTGAAAATATTATTATTATTGTTTTAATACAAACACGGATATACAGAAACGTAAACAATGCTCTGATACCACTCTGTCACATCCCAAAATTCCATATATATAAATATAAAGTTTTAACTGTTTAGCACATGACTAAATATTAATTTTTATCCAAAACATAATTTTTTAAAGTAACGAAAGCTTAAAGGAAAAAATATATAAAATATTTTTAACGATAATAACTAAGTCTCAAATATATGATTTAAAAGTGAATAAACATAATGAAATTAGGTTTTAACAATAATCATATTATTCAAAATAAAAAGTCACCCTTTATCAAATAAGTAGAATTATAAAATAAAGAGAATAAATTTTTATTATTCAAAATCAAAAGACACCCTTTTATCTTTTGATGTTTGCGTTGTTGTTTGCATTTTGGTCTTGGAGGTGGATTGTGCTTGTGAGAAAATGCATATTGAAGAAAAGGGGAAGTGCTTCATGGATTTGAGTAGGCATGTCTCACCACTTGTTGCAAACTTAATTCTCGACTCTTGTCTCGAGTTAAGTTTGGGGGGCTAGTGTGTGGTGGACATAACTTAATTCGTTAGAGGCGTTTACTTATCCACAATAAGATTGTCAATGGAAACTACAAGGATAAGTCCCACTATGTTTTACAAACTTAATTCTTAACTTGTGTCGATTTAAGTTTTGGGGGAGAGTGCGTGGTATGACTCACCACTTGAGTGTACTTGATACGATGATGATGAGAGATTTTCTTGGAAAATTGGGTCAATTTTAAAAAATTTCTCATGAGTTTTGGTTTGACTTTGGTCCGATTGGTGGTGTTGAAGTGCATGTTAGTCTATATTTTTATTATAATTGTTGAGCAAATGGTGTTTGATAAGTTTTTGAGCATGAATGAAGGGTATTGGAAGCACAAATTGAGCTCAGAGCTAACAACTTCCACTACCAAATTCCTATTGAGGGAGTTTACTTTACACTTTAACACTTCTAGTTTCTTGACACGAATTGATTTTAATTTGGATTGATGTGATTAACATGTTACTCCATTTGTTATGTTTTTGGAAGATTTATTTTGGTAATTAAGGATTTCTATTTAAATCAAAGGTTTGGATATTTGTGAGATTAATTGATCATGGATGATATGAATGTGTGCTTCATTGTCTATTGATGGATGTGTTTTTTATTTTTCATGTTATGTGTTTTTGGTTGTTTGTTGTTTGTTGTGTCTTTATTTTATGTTTTGTGTGTAGTTTTATTCTTGTTTAGGGATAATTTTGGTGGTTTATTTTTGGGATGTTGTAGTAAATTTTTTGAACACGAGTGATAATATGTCGTGGTGATAAGTGATAACAAATTATGATTAAGAATCTCTATACTTTCAAATTGTATCATGTTTTACTTAACTTGTTCAATTTTGAGATGAATGTGGTGTAATAAGTGCCTCAAGATCCGAGCATAAACTTGTAAGTATTTGAGCCTCAACCGTGCATACTTGATATTTTCTTCATGAGCAGATTGGTTGTGTTTGATAAGTTAGAATTGCTCAAGGACTATAAGAACGAGCCCGATTAATGGTGATTGATGATATGATCTAAGGTCATCCTTGTTATCTATGGTCATTGCCATATATTTTCCTACCATGAACATCATCCATAGTCAACCACTTTGAGCCTATAAGCCTATTTATTGTGAACTAAGCATAATACAAACCTTCACTACCCACATGAGCTTTATATATTTACCCTTTTGTGTGAGTAATTGAAGAGACGGTGGCTAGAAAGGTTTGTTAAGAAAGCAAAAGAAAATGAAAATGGTAAACAAGCAAGAAAAATGATGAAAAGAGAATAAACAAGAATGGACATGCAACCTCAAAATAAGGAAATGAGCAAAGAAACGATAATATGTTCAAGTACTTAAAAGTTCGAAGAAGGGAGCATGAATTAGGAAAAGCTATAAATCTAAGGAAAGTTGATGATTAGTGCTTGTGATTATAAAGATAAGAAAGGAAGAAAGAAAAGTTAAGATGTTGAAGAAATTGGCCATCTCTTCGATTACTTACACTTGATTTGTCACTCTTACCTATATTCTTCCTACCCTACCAAAGAACAGATCATTACATCCTAATGAAAAGTCCTTTTTTATCACTAATGGAAACTTTAGTAGGTTTGTGAATGTAGTCCACGAGCAAGTCTATAGCGAGTCGATCCAATCGATTGATGAGTGTTGTTTTACCTAATTGATAGAGTGAGTGAAATTGATATCTGATGAGAGGCTAGGGCCGGAAGGGACTATATTACATTTTATTCTCTTTGAATTGAACTTGGTAATATATATATATATATATATATATATATATATATATATATATATATATATATATATATATATATATGTTGCATGTTATGAGTTTAACGTACTTTGTAGTCTTATTGCTATTGATGTGTTATCTCTGATGTTCGTTTAGTCTTTTTCTAAGTGAAAATCTCTTCCCTTGGTTTATTATTTTTATTTTTCGGGGACGCACAACACTTTAAGTTTGGGGGTGTGATTAGTGATATTTTCACATAGATTTTAGTGTCTTTTTATATGTGTTTACGTATTATTTTTTCCATTTTTATGTACTATTTGGTTGTATTTTGTGTTTTTATGAAAATGTGTGAGAAAAAGATTAAAATTATGATTTCTAGGTAAAAATAGATTATAAACGCGAAAATAAAGATGTGAAAAAAAGCGGATCTCAATTCGGAGTTGAAACGAGGTAGAACGAGCCAAAACAGAAAGAAGAAAAATAGGAGAAGCACCAACATGGCCGGTCATGTTGGGTACACGAGCCGTGTTCCCACACACGACTCATGTTTCGAACACGTGCCTGTAAGGGGTGGTCGTGCTCCGTCATCAGAAACACTTACATGGCCACTCTGTGGCGTGTGCATGCACACGTGCCGTGTAGGTGCAGGGATCAGAAAAAATCAGAAACCTTCTAGAAGCTTCCCAAGGGATATAAATACTCAATACTTCAATATTTAATCAGATTTTTGGGTTTGAGGCTGCAAACACACATCACACACAAATCCTTCCATTTTACACTATCATCTTCATCCATTCACCATCCATTCCATCTGTTTTCATCCAACCATCAACTTCACCATCCATTTGAGGAAAAGAAGCAAGGAAGAGAGGATAATAGCAAAGAGAAGAAGGAGATCACCATTGGATCCATCCAAGGGAGTTTTCATCTATAATTTGTATTGAAACCTTATTGTTTATCATGTTTTGTAAGGATTTTAATGTCTATGTTGATTTCCTTTTGAATATGGTAGGCTAATCTCCCTTGTGAGATTAGCAACATGAGAGTTGTTGGATAATTTTGGAATTGATGTATTAAAATTCATATGTTGATTGGGTTAATTGATTTTCTATCATTGGTGCTTTAGATCTTAATGTTTATGATGATTTGTGTGGTTTGTTGTTTTAAACATGTGATTAGACTGAGAAGTCAATTGCATATTTAGGATAATTAATTGAATCATTTTATCATACGCTTCATGTGCATTATAAATTGTAAAGAGATTGAGAAATCCTTTGGAATTTAAAACCCTTTGATAGAACATCTGGTTGTTTAGATCGAGAGGTTGATTAATCATGTGAAGGGACTCTCATTTCAAGCTTAGTACCTAGTTGGAATTGTTTGAGTGAGAACCAATCCATTGAGCTATTTTGGGATTCTTAAATGGATCGAATTCCTATTCATCTCAAGAGGGAGTTTAGGTGAATTTAGTGTTGGCCCTTAGTCTTAAACCCATGATTCATTTGAATTTGATGCATTTGTCCTAGGATTTTCACTTCTTAATTGTTGTTAATCTCACTTTTACTTAATTTGGAAAGCCACTCTTCATCATTCTATTTTATTTGATTCATCATTGCTTGCTTGATTTTAATTACTTTTTTGAACAACCATCCCTTTGATGATTCGTCTCTATAAAATTACGAAAAATGTGATATCACTTAAGCTCTAGTGTCTTCCTCCCTGTGGTTTGATAAATTCTTGAATTGGTCAACTCGACTACAAGTTATGGCTAATCAAATTGCGCTGTTGTCGGGGAGGCAACGGTTTCTTGTAACTTGAAGAAGGATCGTTTCGAGTAATCTTAATAGGTACATTTTTATTTTATTTGTTTACTTATTATTTGTTTTTGTAAACCTCAATACTAACTTCTCTTCTTTGTGAAGGTGTATGCAAACCAGGTCAAGGGAGATAAAATCGGAGCCTATTGACTTGGTAATAGAACAAACTTTTCGAAGGAGGAAGGAGACCAAAACAAGGAAGAGTGATCAAATGGAGAATTTTCAATGTGATAATCGTGTGGAAATAGAGCATAATGGGGAAGGCGTGCAAAATGTACAAGAGCAACAATTCAATGCCAACCCTCCTCAACAAGCTTTTCAAAATCATGGAGCTTTCAACAATCAAGCTTTGCTTCAACAAATGGTTCAAGAAGCTTTACTTCAACAAGGACTTCCACAAGCTTATGCTCTACCACCACCACCTCCGGTGCAACATGGGGTTCATAATGATCAAAGGGTGATTTGGGATTTCTTTATGCTGAGGACTATGCCACATATGATGGGCCCACCAATAAACGCCAACAACTTTGAAATTAAAGCAGGCTTGATTTCTATGGTGAGAGACCAACAATTTGGTGGAACCCCAAATGAAGATCCTAATTCTCATCTAGCTCAATTCATTGAGATTTCTAACACCGTGAAGATGAATGAAGAAGAGTGAGGATTGTATAAGGATGAGGTTGTTTCCGTTTTCATTGAAGGATAAAACTCGAACATGGCTATCTACCATTACTCCGGGTACGTGTAACACTTGGGATGAGCTTGCACAAATGTTCTTGAACAAGTATTTTCCACCTTCCAAGATGCTTCAAATGAAGAGCTTGATTACTCAATTCAATCAAATGCCTTAAGAAAGTTTTTATGAAGCGTGAGAATGGTTTAAGGATATGCTTCGCAAGTGTCCACAACATGGATTCCCAGAAAATCAACAAGTTGGATTTTTCTATCAAGGATTTGTTAATGGTCAAAGAGTGTTTGTTGATGCTTCGGCTGGTGGATCCGTACTTGGAGTAACTCCACAAAGGGCAATAAGAATATTTTATGAGATTGCTACAAATGTTTACCAATGGCCATCAGAGAGAGTAAGTGGATGCTATGGTTTTGAGAATTTTGATTAAGGGCAACAGTTTAATGTCAAAAGTGTGAATGTTGAGCTACAAAAGCCAAGTGTTGAAATGATAGCGTGGGAGGTCTTGAGACAAATGAGCTTGGATCAAGGTGCTAATATGGTTGAAGGGAAAGTAGAGCAAGGTTTGCTACCTTCGAATATTGTGAGTGGAGAACAATGGGCCATGTCTATGCCACGTGTGGAGGACGTTTTGTACATGCAAGGAAGAAGTTACCAAGGGAATTACCAAAATAATTTCCAAGGTAATTTTCAACCAAGGCAAGGAGGTTATAATAATCAAAATGGTGGAAGTTCTTTTCCACAACTACAAATGAGGCAAGACAACTTTTCCTACTCCAACTCGAACAATACGGTTGCTTATCCTCCGAAATATCAACTGGGGTCTAAGGCACCAAAAAATGAAGGGAAATCATCGATCAATGAGCTACTTGAACAATTGATCGCATCAAACAAAGCTCAAGAGGCACCAAACCAAGCTCAAGATGAAGCATCGAAAAAAGCCAAAGAAGCAAATGAAAAAAGGCTCAAAGCTTTGGAGTATAATGTTGGACAAATTGCAAGTACTTTGAGTACTCAACAAAAAGAAAAGTTTCCGGTCACACCCGAGAATAATCTGAAAGCTCAATGTTTGTTAGTTGAGAGGAAAGAGGAAAGGATGAAGAAGGGTTGGTGGAATGCAAGGTTGTTGGAGAAATGGAAGAGATAAGTAAGAAAGAAGAGAAGGGGCCTAAATGGATATTTAAGTGGAAAAGGGTGCAAGAGGAAAACAAAGTGGAGGAGAAGGTCAAAGAAGAGGAGTACAATCGTGACTATTGGGGTATTCCGATCACTCCATTCCCTATTCCCTATCCACATATGTTTGTAAAGGAAGAAAAGAAAAAGAAGTTTGAGGAAGATGTCAAATCTCTCAAGAAGAAGTATGAAGAGAAAAAGAAAGAAGAGCCACTCGAAATAAGTGAATCAGTACAGAATGGGGGGCCTACAAAAGATGGTGATCAGGAAAACTTCATAATACCTTGTGATTTTGAAGGAAAAGACACTCTTGATGCATTGTATGACTTGGGGGCGAACGTCAATGTGATGTCTCATATTATTTTCAAGCACCTTGAAATTGGAGAGTTCAAGCCTACGACTATCCATTTTGAAGTGGTAAATGGTGAGGTTGTGAAGCCACTAGGAATTATTGAAGACGTGGAGGTGAAAGTGAAGGGTCTAGCTTTTCCGGTTGATTATATAGTGTTAGAAGTAAAGGCGGACCCTAAAGTTCCACTTATTTGGGAAAGTCATTTCTATCTACGGTAAGAGCAAAAATTGATGTTGGTAGAGAAGAATTATCTTTGAGCTCAAAAGGAAAGAGTGTCACATGCAACTGCCGAAGATCAAGTTTTCTACTGATTCACAGTTCATAAGGTGATTTGAAAACTGCTTTTCTAAAAACTCGACCGTGGCAGTTTTAAGTGCATATATCCACAAAATATAGAAATAGATTAATCATTCAATATGCTTTTAACCATATTCAATAAAGTACGATTATATCATTCTGCAGCACCAATATTGTGGTGCACGTGATATTTTGCATTAAACATTAATGCAAATTTTTCTTGTAATTTAATAATTGAGCATGATAATTCATCATATTTTTTATGAAATTCATCACTTCTTCCCAACTTTATAAATTTTCACTTTTCTATCTAATTTTCTCAATTTCATTAATAAATGTTTATCAAGCATTTATACAATGAGATTTTTCTTGCAAAGATAGATATAACCATAATGTGAAATTTTAAATTTAAAATTAAAAATGATGAAATATTATTATTTCTTTAAGAAATGTATTATCATAAGACTCACAATTAGCGGAGTAAACTATTATAAGAAGTTGTGTAGTTATCGTGGCTCTATTATTTATGTGTTTAGTTTACTTTTCTTTAATGCAATTCACACAAATATAAAGATCAGTAAAAGTCTAGATCATGAAAGACTTTTTATTTACTATTTTTTTAGAGCGTTACCTCAAACATTAATGTCACGTTTGGTATCAACTTTATTATTATTTCTTTTAAACGAACATAATGTTTAAATTCTGTCTTAAACCTTTCCTTTTGAACCAACATTAATTTCAACATTATGTGAATTTAATTCATATTTCATTCGTCCTTCTTATGGTTCATTTGGAACATGTCATACTTATAAGGTAGTGAGTTTGTAAACTGCACTAATAGTTTTCAATCATATTCATTATGGAAGGTTTAAATCTTGTTTCAATATTTGTTATCTTTAATGATAAGTTCATGTATGCCACGAGAACCATCAAACTTCATGGTGGTTAAGGTAGCCATTAATATCTCGACAAGAGGTTTATTAGTAATTTATGAATGATTTCTCACTAATCTCATAAATTCCTTGACACTTTTAACTTTAAGTATGATAGACTTAATTTCTTAGTCACATTTATTCGCATAAGCATTAGGCTCAGTCTGTTTGATCTAACACAAACATTATAGTCAGATAACTTAGTTTTTATTGCTAGTACAAGCAAAGAAACAATTTATCTTGAAGTGACAAATAAAATACAAAACACTTTGGTGAAATTAGATTTATTCTCACTAATTAAATTACATTAATCCATTTTGTAATGGAATAGACGCAGCATGCGAGTAGAGACTAATGAATATAAGTATTTTAAGATTAAGAATAATATAATTTATTCCACAAATACCTTGAGTAATTTAATAATATATTCAGGATCGAAGTCAATAAATGTATATCGAAGTTCTCCTTTGGGTGATACAACAATATACAATCATAATCATAATGAGGCTTGCAAATTTAACATAATTTGATAATTAAATATTATCATTAAAACTATTTTTTCATCTTTGGACATACAAAACAATTTGTCATAATATATTAATTATCAATTTATCTTCATATTCATGAATTATAAAGACTAGCAATCATCTTTGGGTGAATTTATAGTCTTATAATTATGAAATTTTTAATAACCCATATAATAATTTTCTTTATTCAAGCATCACATAAATATGAAAAATTAAAATTTAATTATACGATTTATCTTTATTATTCTTTCAGGTTAGACCACTTTGGTAATTTATAGGTCAACATTAAATAAATTTAAATCGTAAAATCATTCATTATAATCTTATCAAAGATTCACATAATAGATTATATTCAAAAGTAAGATGAATAATAATCAATGATTTAGTTACTTCATAAGATTTCATAAATATTCTATTAATTATTCATGAATAATATTTCAAGACATGAATTTCTTCATCACATAATATCTTTATCATTAGATGTGCATAATTATAATTATTCCATAGAAGACACATAATTATATTAATTTTATGGACATTAAGATTACAATTATAATAATCATCATTAAATTTTATCACAATAAAATGTTCATATACATAATAATATTATTATTATACTAGGCATGCACTTAATGTTGTCAATTGAACATTGCCTTATTTAAATGATAATTAATCTCTAATCATAAATCTTCATTAATGACGGACTATTTTAAATTACAATCCCATCAAAGTCATCATATTCGATTAATAACGAGAAAATATCCTCAATTATGCATAATATTTAATCTCATGATTTTTATTTTAATACATATTACTTAAATAAACAGCACATCATCATAATTAAAATTAAAATTTATTAAGTAAGAAATATTGTTAATTAATGCCAAAATTCTTTAAAATACGTAATCATTATATCTAAATTAACTCATATGGCAGTATTATTATTATTCAACTCAACAAATATGATAAAAGTAACATAATCATTTCTGATGGGATAGTGCTTGATTCCCAGAATAATTATTATGATGCATAAAATCAAATCAACTAATTTCATAAACATAATCAACTAATTTCATAAACATAATCTTGATTCGCATAAGTAACAATTATGGAATTTTGAAATAACATGCCTTGGGTTAATTAATTCCATATTAAAATACATAATAAACATTATTGTATGATTTTTCAATTATAGGAATAAGCATACTAAAAATTTATACGAAAAATCATGAGATTCAAAACCATGCTCTGATACCACATGTAAGCATGAATTCAACATAAACAATTAATTCATAATTGACATGGATCTTAGATCTTCATGATTTTTACATGTTTTTGTTGGCGTTCGATCATTTGGTTAACATGACCCGTTAGGGTTCCATACGTTTCTAACATGCAGTGGAAGCAAGTAAACAAGAAATGTATTACCTTTCACCAAGGTATGTTGAAGACGATGAATTCTCGCCACGAGCCTGTGCAGCCTCACTATTTTGGGCATAACTCTCTCATTCGATGTCGGATTTGAGTGATCTACACGCCAAAACTATCCTTTCTTCTGTGGCTTTCCGTCGTATATTACACGTCCTATTCTGAAGTCTATATAATTTTATAAAAATCATAGAAAGTAGCAGATAGTAGCAGGAAATAACCTTCCAGTCTTCTGTTGTATTCCCAAGTCCAATCTCGATGTCGTGTGGGTGACAATCCTCGAGATCTTCTCAATCTGCTGTTCTCTCACCCTCTTCACAGTGTTAGGTGTAATTAATCTCATAGATTAGGATTTCCGAACAGGTGAGATGACTTATATACGGGCTACAGCAGGGACCAGGAGAAGAAATTAGAGTTTGGCCTCCATTGGGCTTAAGTATCCAAGCTTAGCCCAAAGCTTATACTTAAGTCCAATAATAATAATATATACCACTAAAATATTATTACTGTACTACCGTTCTAATCCCATAATTATGTTATGGGCTCCTTATTATGAGCCCGTTAGTCTCCCCATGTTTAAGATATAAAATGCCCATTAATTAATTAAGTTACTGACAACTCCATTAATTAATATCTCATCCGAGAGTAGTACCACTCAACCTCATTATCATGCCGGAATAAATCCACCTACAAGGTTTACATGATAATCCTTATGAGCTCCTCAAGGGGACATCATCAACCTATGTCGGACATAGATTCCTTCTACAATCAACAACACACCATAGAGACAGCACTATTTCCCAACACACTGAGTTTGTTGATTTATTAACATGTAAATCTCACCCATTGATGAATCAAAGAAATACATACTGCCTTACGCGTCGAGGTTATTATATAGAGATTAAGAGCACGAACATCCATAATAACTGAGATTAATTTCTCCTATAAGTCAGTATAAGTCGAACGATCTCAAACGGTCCTGCTCAATACACAAAAATTGCACTAATGTGATTCTATAGCTAAGACAAGCTAATACCAAACCACACTACAACCATACCGATAGAGAGTCTCTATCTATCTAGGTTGTGAGCATCTGTTTATACTTTATAAGGAAACCGATAATATGATCTTCTGCATGTTGTCGCACAACATATTATCTACAGTATAAAGTAAGTGGACTACTACATCGAACATATAAATAAATTATAAGATGCAATCATTTGATCATATGATTCTCATTTTAAATTAATTGTTATAATATTGTTCATACTAAAGCTAGACTTTTAGTATACAATCCAACAATCTCCCACTTATACTAAAAGACTATGCTATCATGTCTTCTGCCATACATCTGATTCCCACTCCCACTACAAGACCACCAAAAGCTCTCGCTTTAAGGTTCTTGTAAATGAATTTACTAGGTTATCGTCCGGTGCAATCTAGGCGACAACAACCTTCCCTTCATCATACGATTTCTCGTAACAGGTGGTACTTAGCTCCATGTGTTTAATTGCCTTATGGACTTGTGATTCCTTCAAGTTTGCAACTGTACACTATTATCACAATAAATTGTGATAACCTTGGGCAAACTTAGTATCACTTTGAAGTCCATCATGAAGTTTCTAGAGTCATACAAATACTTTGGCTGCCTCTTAGGCACCATTATTATCATCTTCCCATGATGGAGTTCGGAGTCCGAAATATATTTCTATATAACACTCCACCATATTATGACTCAACTTCCTAAAATTAAACACATAACCTTTGAGGTGGATTTACTGTCGTCCCTATCTGTTTGAAAAATCTGAATCTATGTAACCCATAAGAAGCAGTGAATCTGTTCGGTAAGTCCACATATAATTTCTGGTCCTCTTCAGTTACATAAGTATATGTCTAACCACATTTCACCATTCTTGTTTTGGGTTACCTTGATACCCACTGTTCATGCCTTCGGCAAAATAATTATCCATACTCATGCATAACATTTCTTAGATTAAGTTTCCTTATTCGCCAAAGCATAAGGAACTGCTTTCATCACCAGTATCTTCTTTTTGTGTCTCAAGACACATTTCCTTAGATAAAGTCACATGCTAAACAAATAAGGATCGTATCATCTCATGAAGCTTGAGACAAGCATAACATCTTTTTTGTGATCCGTATTACCGTGATCAAAAGGATATATTTTGCTTCTCTTAAGTCCTTCATTATATACCGCTTTATTAACCATACCCATATGCCCGACAATACTCTTTCATTGTCTCCAATGAGCAAGATACTATCTATGTATAGTACAAGAGATACCACCACGTTTCCGTCACTCTTTTCAATACACAAGACACATCCGAGCTTTGAATAAATCCATATGACTGGATTTCCTCATTAAAACGGATGCTTCATAATCATGAAGCTTGCTTTAGTCCATCGATGAACACTTTTAAGCTTACTATCATAATGATCTTAGCCCTTTGTAATAAATCACTCTGGTTGCTTTACATAGATGTTTTCCTCAAGACTTCCAATCAGGAAAGCTGTCTTGACATCTATTTGTTATCTCTCATATTTCATATGAGTAGCAACAAATAAAAGAATCCAGATCAACATAGGCATAGCTATCGGCGAACAAGTTTCCTTATAATCGAACCTTTTCTTTCTGATTATACCTTTTCGCTACAAGTTTTGCTTCCAAGGTTTTCAGCTTACCGTATGATCCTCTTTTATTTTTATGACCACTTCCAATGACTTTAACACCATTTAGTGGTTCTACAAAATCCCAAATCTAATTTAGAATCCATTGATTCTATTTCAACATTCATTGTACTTTGCTAAGATTCCGCATCTCTATCTTGTAATGCTTCGTCGTATCTGTGGGTCGATTCCATGTTTACTAGGGACCAAGTCTCATGACTCTCTCAAAACATATATCTTATCAGGTTGTTGAACAACCCTCCCACTACGACAAGGCACCACACACAATTGTGTATCAGACATGACACCCATTGCAGTTTACCTTGTGGTATCTCCTCTTGTACAATTGGTACTAATACTTTGTGCTTTCCCTCTCACTTCCTTTTGAACAATTTATACATAGGTTTATAATTTAATACATAGTCATTTTCTAAAAATCTAGTGTTTGTGTTAACAATCACCCTTCGATATTTGGACTAAATCATCACCCATCATTTTTCTAGGATATCCCACAAACAGACAAGCTTTATACAACATGCTGTTTCTAGGGCATACCCATTAAATGAATTTAGTAATTTCAAATAATTCATCATCTATCTAATCATTTCCATGAGAGTCTTTCTCTTATCAAGATTAGAAGATGTATTATTAATTACTATTTGTTGCATCCGTGGGATAAACATGATTTAAGAGTACAAATTATCCACCAACTTACAACAATAGATTTATAGCTCCATGCCTCATCACTATGACCATGTCATTTAAATGAAATGGAGTATCCATCCGTAAATGCATAGAAATCGAAATCAAATTCTTTCTATGAAAAACATACGTAAAGATCATTTCTTAAAACCAAATGTTTATTCCGATCGTAAGATAAATAAACAACTTCCAGTGAAACAGTCACTACTCTCGTAGTATTACCCATGTATATTACAATCTCATCATCACTAAGTTGCAGGCTTTTTGTTATTCCGGTATCTACACACAATGTGTCAGTAGATGCCATAACTAATCATGCTTCAACGACTAGTGAATGAGATACTAGCCTTGTTCATACTTTGATGAAAATGGATTTCCTTTGCCACATGTTTTGTCAGAAGTTCCCTACTATATACAACCTCTTGTATTTCAGGCAGAACTTACTCAAAACACCTAGGCAAACTATGAAGAATAAATTGATTTAGGTTTCCCTTTCAATTTCTACTTCAAGTATTTCCAATTCATTCATCAAATTAACCATGACCTCCCGCCTATGAACCTTACTCAGGTATCCGAAGATTTACATTAGACCATCATATTTCTATGAACCTCACACCTCTCCACTAGAGACTTTAATTGGCGTCATTAGACATCCTTAGTGAGAACAAATATATTTTCCTAAGCATTAAAAATTCAAAATCAAGATTCTTTTCTAATCATCTAATCTTGGACAAGTAAATATGTTTCTTTTAGCAAATAATAAGCAAGATAAATCATTTTGAAAATTCAGAGAATCATAAATAAATACAGCGATCAAATCTTCAAATTTATCCATTTATATTGATTCCCTTAAAATAATATAAAATAAAATTCACCAACATCTCAAGCACCGTGAGTCTGCAAGCCACGTTAGTGTGGACGTTTACAAACTTGAACATTTACAAAAGAAGGTTTTACCCATTAATTTCATTCGTCAACCTAACCTCAGGACAAAATAATTAATAGTCGGTTCCTCTTTAGCCATGCAAATAATAGTAGTGACTCCATTGCGGAGGATATTAATTATTTACACCTAAGTGTATACCATTATTTGATCCCAAGTCCGCTGCTCAAGCTTATGTGCCTTACAGTTGGAGAAGTACACACGCACTCGAATAACTTCATACAATCATCGATTATATGTTTATACCAGTGAACCGCACATAAACTCATCCGTTAGGGAGGAAGGTCTATGCCAACACGCAAGTTAATATGCCACATTACAAACAATAATTATTTAATGAAGTCTGTACCAATGATCCGTGAATAAACTCATCCGTTAGGGAGGAAGACCTATTGCCAACACGCAAGTTTACTCACATCACTTACAAATCAATAATGGAGGCCGCGAGAATTTGTTACTAATCCCCTCTCCCACTTAGTTATTTAATACCGAGGATTTTTTCATGCATACAATATATTCTAAATATAAAATATGCAAATAAACATGTTATTATTACGGCAAATTAGGCAGTAAATCAAATAGCACATGTCATTCAAATATATAATAATAACTGACAAATAAAACAATTATAACAATTATATATAAGGAATAAAAATAATTGCTAAATAAAAGAAGTTAACTTGGTCAACAATTAAGCAACTAATAAGGTGTCTTGAACAAGAAGAAAGCAAATTTGTTCTCCAAATCACCCATCCTACACGCATCACAACTGGCCGGAGAAGCCACTCCAGTGATGCAAATGCCTTACGGTGAAACTGCCCACCGGATAAACATGGTATACCGGAGAACATGTCCTATGCCGGAAGCCCATCGAAGAGGCCTGTTCACGGCCGCTGCCGTGAAACCATCGACGATCTGCCATTGATACAGCGTTCTCTTGTGCACCAGCTCACCGGAAAACACTGCCGGCGCCAACCATGGACAGCTTGCAGCTATGGACCAGCCGCCAGTCGTCACTTCGCGAACCCACAGCAACACAGCCGATTCTCACCAAGCATTCACCCATCGGAAAATCTAGACACCCACCGGAACGATTGTTTCTCAGCCGGAATGGTCACCAATCGTCCTTAAGGTTAAGCCACAAGACACCTCCATCTAGCAGTGATCATCTGCTTATGGTGATAACTTTCTGCCGTGTAACTGCGTTCGACTGGAAAACACACTGCCAATCGTGTGACAGGACAGCAAATCCACGACTCGCCGGCGCCCCTGCCATGCTGCTTTTGCGCATGAAGTTTCAAGTGGTCATCGCTGGCTCCATCCTATGATCGCCAATGAAGATGGGTATGAGCTTGGTGCAGATCCGACAAACCCAGACCGAACGGAAGATGCAGACTCGCTCGGCTTCACCACAAACCCGACCAGAAATCATGAGCACCCGATTGGAAGTTGTGATGACCCAATCGAACCCCACTTGAGACCCGATTGGAACAACGTGTTGCTCACCGAACGTCCGTATGCCCGCTTCCAAAGCCGTCTATAAGGAACTCGCTGTCGTTGGGATCTTTCCGCCACCAAGTCTTCGTCCAAAATGGCCCAGCTACAGCCTAGCCATGCATGACATCAGCGCCACATCTCCTTTGGTTTCCCGATCAGTAGAAGAACAAACGCCGTCTGCTGCCGGCAACATGCCAGCAGCGGCTACCGACGACTGAACCTGCCGCTTACACAAACAACCCGCCATCCACGACTCTGTCTACCAACAGCGGTGCAACCCTAATAGCACCGTGTGCCACTCGCAACCCACCATCATGGCACCATGGTGCAGCCGCCACGTTTCGACGATCCAAAACATCCAGCGCTGTGTCACCATCGTTCAGCTAGCACTTTCAGGCGCCAGCCGTGCCACCATCGCATTAGATACTATTTTAGGCCATCATCCGGCACTGAGGTTCGCCCATTATCCATCACTGAATTGTGTCTTTCACCTCAACGACCATCATAAGCCGCCTCTTATCGTACATTCTCCACCGCGCTTCCATCGCCGGCCATGCCTTGCCATCGCCGCGATACTGTGCGGTGATGTGTGTGTACAATTAAGGTTTCAACAAGAATTAAACTCTAAACCCTAATATCATGTATTCCACTCAAACCCTAGTCTAACGTTTCACGCTTCACCACGAAACCAAAGCTCTGATACCAATTGTTGGCATTCGATCATTTGGTTAACGTGACCCATTAGGGTTCCATACGTTTCTAACAAGCAGCAGAAGCAAGTAAACAAGAAACGTATTACCTTTCACCAGGGTATGTTGAAGACGATGAATTCTCGCCCCGAGCCTGCGCAGTCTCACCGTTTTGGGCATAACTCTCTCATCTGATGTCAGATTTGAGTTATCTATATGCCAAAACGATCCGTTCTTCCGTAGCTTTCCGTCAGTATATCACAAGTCCTGTGCTGAAGTCTATACGATTTTATAAAAATCATAGAAAGTGGCGGACAGCAGCAGCAAACAACCTTCCAGTCTTCTGTTGTATTCCCAAGTCCAATCTTGACGTCGTATGGGTGACGATCCTCGAGATCTTATCAATCTACTATTCTCTCACCCTCGTCACAGTGTTAGGCGTGATTAATCTCATAGATTAAGGTTTTCGGACATGTGAGATGACTTATATATGGGTTACAGCAGGGACCAGGAGGAGAAATTAGAGTTAGGCCTCTATTGGGCTTAAGTATCAAGCTTAGTCCAAAGCTTATACTTAAGTTCAATAATAATAATATATACCACTAAAATATTATTACTGCACTACTGTTCTAATCTCATAATTACGTTATGGGCTCCTTCTTATTATTAGCCCGTTAGTCTCCCCATGTTTAAGATATACAATGTCCATTAATTAATTAAGTTACTGATAACTCCATTAATTAATATCTTATCTGAAGTAGTACCACTCAACCTCATTATCCTGCCGTAATAAATCCACCAGCAGGGTTTACATGATAATTCTTATGAGCTCCTCAAGGGAGCATCATCAACCTATGTCGGACATGGATTCCTTCTACAATCAACAGCACACCATAGAGACAGTACTATTTCCCAACTCACTGAGTTTGTTGATTTAATAACTTGTAAATCTCACTCATTGATGAATCAAAGAAATATATATTGTTTTACGTGTCGAGGTTATTGTATGGGGATTAAGAGTACGAACATCCAAAATAACTGAGATCAATTTCTCCTATACGTCAGTATAAGTTGAACGATCTCAAGCGGTCTTGCTCAATATACACAAAGTGCACTAATGTGATTCTAAATCCAAGACAAGCTAATACCAAACCACACTACAATAATCCTGATAGAGAGTCTCCGTCTATTTCGATTGTGAGCACCTGTTTATACTTTATAAGGAAATCGATAATATGATTTTCCGCGTGTTGTCGCACAATATATTATCTACAGTATAAAGTAAGTGGACTATTGCATCGAACATATAAATAAATTATAAGATGCAATCATTTGATCATATGATTCTCATTTCAAATTAATTGTTATAACATTGTTCATACTAAAGCTAGACTTTTAGTATACAATCCAACAGTTTTAATAAAATTAGAAGTCATACCTTGAGACGCCATGAATGACGATCCTCCTTTGATACATTCCTACGAATTACGCTGGAACTGATTTCTCTCTCCTCACCTCTTTCTTTATGGCACAGTATGTAAGACTTTATGTAATAGAGAATTTATAAAACTGTATCTTTTTTATAGGTGGAGAGATGATCAGATCGGGATATTAAATCTTTATCAAATCACATTCTGTGATTGCTATCCATAAATATATATAATCTTATTTATCTCATATATATTATTTTTTAAATCATATATTTATTTAAGATATTTTATCATAATAAATATCTTATATATTTAATTATTAATGGCACTAGACCATAATAATCTTACAATATTAATATTTCTAAATTTACATGCAAATAGTATCCAATCGGACAGATGGATTAATATTATTCAACGTTTACATATGAATTATGATCATCATGTTTTTATTTTTATCCCCCTAAACAAATCGTCTAGCTCCGTCCCTGCGTAAGAGCTTACGTGAGACAGCCAGAAAATGATAACTTTTATATAGGAAAGTGATAATAAATTAATGAAAAGTGATAATGTTATTTCATGAATAATTTATAGTATATAAATAAAAAATGATAACATTTTATAGCGAAAGTGACAATATTTTATAGCGAAAGTATAACTATTTTAAAAAGTGAAAAATGGTCTCAAGTGAGACCGTTTCACAGAAGACCTACCCTAGATTTTTTTAAATATTATTTTTTTTTAATAATAAAGTTGTTGGGATAACCAGATCTATATTCATTCCTAATGGACAAATAAAGAAGAATATAAAAAAGCAAAACACAAGAATTTACGTGGAAATCTCCAAAATCGGAGAAAAATCACGACCAGAGAAAATACCACTATGTGAAAAATTTTTACAATCACACAGAATTTCTCTCTCTCGACTCCAATCCCTACATTCTTACAAATCTTTAACTAATTCACTTGTTTCTTCTCATTCTCACAACAGAGAATCCAAGAAAGGAATTTAAGAAGAATCAAATACAAAGATTAAAGTGTATTTGATTGGTGCACTTGATATCAAGCCAAAGGGCCTCCTTATATAGCACCAATGATCCCTCCTCTTTTACTCTTTATTCAATGTGGGACAAAGAAAAAAAAAACTCCTTTTATTCTTGACAAATCCAACAAAAGTGCGCATTTAATAAATAGAGGTGTGCAGATAAGATGAGCCTTCCATTCCTAATTGAATTCAATCATGTCAATTATATCGTTATATATTTTGTGCACCCAAAAATACACAAGACCAACTTTATTTTGTTTCATTGGAGGCGAGTTTTGAACCAATGTAACCACAAGGGCGAACAAAGCACCAGAAGCACAGTTGGACCCTTTTTTTGGGGTTCTCAGGAGAAAGAGTCAAAGGCCCATTTCACTTAAAAGACGACAAAAGTAAATAAAACTAATAATTAAAAATAAATTGGAGTAGAAATAAAGAATAGAAAAGAGGACAAAAGTAAAGAAATACTAATAATTACTCCCTCCGTCTCACTTCAGATGACACACTTTTTATTTTGGGTTGTCCTATAAAAGTTTGTACATTCCAAAAAAAGCAAAAAGTAAAAAGCATTCACCCTTCCCCATACACATTAATTACAAAAAAATCATCTCTACCTACCATACTTTATCATTTATATATTACATAAAAATACTATTATACCCCTAAAAGTTATTATTTTTTTAATCTCAGTGCTAAAAAGAGGGGTGCAAGCTTTTTAGAGACGGAGGGAGTAATAAATTGAAATGAAAAATAATGAAAAGAGTAGAAAACATTGTGGTAGAGCAAAGAGAAACATTGACCCTTACAGGGTGTCCTTGTTTGTCATTTCCCCGAATTCTCACGTCCAGCATCGTCTTTTACAGAGAAAAATAATGAAAACCTGGCTCTTTTTTCTTTACATGGGTGGGACCCATCCCTCCAAAATTTTTAAACAATGAAAGAGGAGTTGCTAGGTCAGCAACTCTCAATTAAAATATTTTCAAATGCCTCTCCCTCTCTTTCTCTCACCCCACTTTCTTTAATCTCCTACTTCTCACCATCCTACACTTGTTGTACGATTTTAACTTGGCCCCAATACACCAATACTATCAATATTAACTACTCGCCTTCCAACTGAGCTTGGTAGCTACAGAGTAGGGGTTCGAATCCTGTCTTTGGCATGAATTTGGCCCCTTGTAAGCACAAGTTAAACAGTGAGCCCTCTCTATAAGTCACTTGAGGCACATCCTGCGATTTACCTCCTCCAACAATCCCCAAAGCAGGTGCGGTGGGGCCTTAATGGTGGGGTAAACCATTTTTATCAATATTAACTACTCTTGGGAATCATTTTACAACAAAGTGGTACATTCTACTCTCATTTTAATTTTTATACTACATATTTTTAATTAACAAAAAAAATTATAGAAACAGATAAAAAGGTAATAACATCATTAATAAAAAGTGATATATAATAGATAAAAAATAATAATGGTACAATGAACTATTTTATAAAAATTTATAATATAATATAAATTAAAAGTAACATTTTATAGCAAAAATAATAACGTTATAGCAAAAGTGATAATTAATTTTCGAAAGCGTAAAATGAACTCACCATGACACAATCTCATACAAGACTTGCCCTTTTAATTTGGGTGTCTTATTCAATCTCAATATTTTCATTTTTGGTAAATAGATTCCACACAAAAATATTACTCATATCTTTTAACATACTATATATAAAAATAAAAATATTATATTTATTAATCTCCAAGTAAAATGTATATGTAAACATTAAAATGGGACGGAAAGAGTATTATTTTAATGTACTCCCTCCATCTAGGATATTTATGACCATTTGTACCGCTACACAAATTGAGAAATGTTGTTTTTTTAAATATATGATGTAAAAAAAGTAGGATAAATTGGTAATTCAATGAGAATATATATATAAAGTTGTTATAAATGATGAATAAAATGTAAAAAAATAAAATAAAATTATTGTAATTGATGAATAAAATGTAAAAAATAAGTATTGAGTTTTTACCATTAATGAATAGTGTATAAATACAATGAACAACTCAAAAAAAAAAGTGCATAACTCTATACGTGTAATTGAGAAAGTATTTCTTTATCTCAGTATAATATTAGTTGTTTTATTTTTTTCCCAAAATTCAATTTGAATTATTGATAAATTGTGTTATACTATAACACTCCCAAAACTTTTAGTGTAATAATTTATTTGTGTGCAGCGTTATTTAAAAAATAAAAATAAATAAATAAATAAATAATAATAATAATATAAAGACAGGATCGCTTATAAGAATCATTGAGGACATTTTACAGAATGGAAATAAAACCGGCCTTATTATCAAAATTATGCCTTAAATATGTTGCTCTTGTTTTTAAGTCCCAGTTTTAGCCGATTGAAAGGCATTGTGATGGGCATGTTTGGAGGTTTTATTTGAGTATGATTTGAATAAAAAGTTACCAGTCTTATTTTCATTTTGTAAAATGTCCTCAATGATTCTTATTAGGGATCCTGTCTTTAGATGGTTAGATCTGTTTATAGACGGTATCAAAGCCATGGTAGTTATAATTGATATGTTATGGATCAACACATATTTTATCATGAATAATATCATGAACCTAATTAGTAAAAATACTAATATTAAGAATATTAGAAATGAGGATATGATATTTCAGAGAATTTAGATCTGCTTAATAAGTATATCTTCCCTAAAATAGAACCTAGATTAATATATCAATTAGGTACTTTTGAAAAAATAGGTTTAAAACAATTAGTCAAAACTACTGAAGAATCGATTTCCTTAGATAGTAATGATATAGTAATTAGATTATTATCTGAAAAAGATATAAATGTTTATAATCAGACACATAAATTCCTTCATATAGGATTAGTACAAATTACATTCAAACCTTTAACTTTAAAGGGATTACCAGAAAGCTTTATAGCAGCTTTAAGAGATGGTAGAAATCTGAATTGGAAGCAATTTTAAATGGGTATTATACAATCCAGTTTGGCTAATGGACCAGTTTATTTCAATGTTTATCCTAATTTACAATTGTCTTTATCTGATGTTAATATACTTGATGCTTTAACATTAAATGTTAAAACACATGGTTATAATTATATTCCTAGAATAGAAATTATATGTATCTGTTACAGAATATATTACAAACCATTGTATACACTGAATCCTCAATGTAACCGTATTGATAAAATGAAAAATGAGATAATAATTATTGAAACCAATTTTAGTAGGTCTAATATTACAATCAGAAGACCTATTAAATGGGATGAAATTAACTTTCCAGAAAATTGGATTATTGAACCAGCAGTTCCTGTACAATCCCAGGTAGAAAATCAGAATAATATTTCTGATATTCTTCAGAATAATGATGGAACAGTTAATATAAGATTTGAGTCTAATAAGTCTCTTCAAAGACATAATTCAATGAGAAATTATATTTCTCCAATAGATTACAAAGTGGAATTGCCACGATTTTCAAATTCTCAAATAAGAGAAGATACTAATTCTGAAATATTTACTCCTGTTACAGAAAGATTGTATATTAACAGGAATAATATTGTTAGAGAGGCAAATACTCGTAATATAAATGAGTCAGAACCGACAATGTCTGAAATGGACTTTTAATATAATTTTATGGAATTTTTTGAAAAAAATGATTTTAGTCCTAGTTCTTCAGCCAGAAAAATTATTTCTGAAGAATTTAAAAGTCAGGGTTATATATCTTTGAGAAAATGATTTTTTGAGAATTTTACTCAAAATGAGATTATGAGTTTTCAGGATGAGTTTTATAAAACTTGTGAAGAGAAGAATATGTTAATATGGTTTATGGAAACATATGTTAAATATTATATTTTTATTTTAGAAAGAAATTATAATTTGCAAAATGGTATTTTTGTGACAGAGATATATCCTCCACAATAATCTTTTCATATTGAAAAAAATGGACAGATTTATAATTTTTTAGCTTTTGTTAAACTCATAGAAGATAATACAATACAAATTACTTGTAAACATATAAATATTATGTTTAAAAATCAGAATTATACAAATTTATTTCTGAAAGTATTAGGAGAACAAATCCAGTCTATTCATGATAAACTGGATATGATAATATCAGTTATTAATAAAAAAGTCAACCCACTGTAATAGTTACAGAGAAGGAGAAAAAAGTTTACCAAATTTCCAACCTGTAATAATTACAGAAAAGGGTAAAGAGGCATTGCCTAGCTTCCAACCGCTTCCAATAATATTTAATTTTAAAATCAGGCCATTATATGAGCTTGAGAAATATATTGAAGAAAAGTTTAATAAACTTAGCATAAAAACTCTTGATAAAGAGTTATATGATAATATTATAGAAAATCCTGATTATAGGCAGGTTTTTAAAAATCAGATCAATAAGATCAATACTAAATGGGTGATAAACCAATTCAGAATAAGTTTTATTACAATAGACCAATACCCATGGATGTATTACATGAAGAATATAATGATACTATTGATATCAGTTATTCTGGTAATAAAATCTATGAGTGGAATATTGTTGGCTATTCTAATAAACAGATCTATAATACAGTACATAGAATGCTTATGTACTCAACTATTTGTAAAAATAGCAATAATTCTGATAAGGTTATTGCAGCAATGATAATTGTTGGATTTACTGGACAACTTAAAGGTTGGTGGGATAATTATTTATCTTTAAATGATAGAGATAATATTCTCAACATGGTTAAATAAGAAGGTAATAATACTACAGAAAATGATTAATAATCTTGAAATTCCTGATGATATCAAGAAAATTATAGTACAGACTCTTGAAGAAAATCTGAATTTGAGAAATTAGAGTCAGAATTTTCAACTACTTCTGAATCAGAAGAAGAAATCATCAATAATTTAGTTGATGGAGACATTTCTGAATCAGAAGAATGTGAAACTTGTAAAGAAGGTCCTAATGAGAATAATGATATTGATAATAATCAATTTGAGTTTTATAAAATTATGTCACAATTTTCAATAAATGTTTTAGATTCTAATAATATTTTTAAATTATTAAAAATGATTAAAGATCCTAGACTAAGAACTCAGATAATAGATGAGATCGGTAATGACAATAGTGTTTCCTATTCTAATAAAGAAGAAGATTTGACTCAGGACATTCTTAATAAGAATAAATCTTATAACATGACAGAGGTCATGAACCAGTTAAGAAGCAAATATAAGGTTCAAAGAGATATATCTCTACAAGATCTTCATAAAGAAGTTAATAATCTCATAGAAGAAATAAAATTATTAAAGAATAAGAATCTTATTCAAGAATCTAGAATATCTAGATTGGAGGAATTTTCTAAAGGAAAAAATATTTCACATGAGAATATTTCTCAAAATATTGAGTTAATAAACTTAGTATGTTTAATGACACATTTTTTTCTACTATTGAGATGGTTATATCCCAAAAATTGTATATTAAAATATCACTATTGATTGATAATCATTATACAAAAATATTTACTGCTCTGGTTGATAGTGGTGCAGATTTAAATGTTATACAGGAAGGATTAATACCTACCAGATATTTTCATAAAATAAGTCATACATTATGACATGCAGGAGGTGATAATAACAAATGTATTTCGCAAAGTTTTATACTTGCAAAAAATATTTCAAACCAGGTTATACTTGGTACTCCATTTTTTAATAATATTTACCCTATAAAAAAGATTGATAATAAAGGTATTATTGGTACTTTTAAAGGAGATGATATTTTCCTTGAATTTATTATTGAGTCTTTTACAAAAGTTTTGCATAGTCTTTATGATAATATTAAAGTTAAGCAAAATCAAATTAATTTTTTAAATAAGAGATTAATATTATTACCCTTGATGATCAATTGAAAAATCCTAGATTATAGGATAAAATTAGTCTTTTGAAAATCCATTTTCATTAGAAATTTGCAATGATCATACCAATGCTTTTTGGGATAGAAAAAAACATATTATTTCTTTACCTTATGAAGATTCTTTTGATGAAAAGAATATTTCTTATGAACATATTATTTCTTTACCTTATTTCTTTTGGGCTAGACCTTGTCAAATGAATTCAGAGTATTTAGAATTGTGTAAAAAGAGATTGACTCTTTATTACAAATAGGACTCATTAGTTATTCTCAATCTCTGAGGTCATGCACTGCATTTATGTAAATAAACATTCTTAGATTGAAAGAGGTATACCAAGATTGGTTATTAATTATAAACCTCTGAATAAAGTTGTAAAATGGATCAGACATCCAATTCCTAATAAAAAGGATTTATTGGGTAGACTTTATGATAGTCTAATATTTTCGAAATTCGATCTTATGTCAGGATACTAGCAAATACAGATTAATAAATCTGACAGATATAAAACAACATTTAATATTCCAATAATATATTATGAATGGAATGTGATGTCATTTGGTTTAAAGAATGCTCCTTCTGAATATCAGAAGATTATGAATGATATTTTTACTCCTTATAGTGAGTTTATAATTGTTTACATTGATGATATTTTGGTATATTCAAAATCCATTGAAATGCATTTTAAACATCTGCATATTTTTAAATTATTAATTATTCAGAATGGATTAGTAATATCTAAACCAAAAATGGAATTATTCCAGACTAGAATTAGATTTCTAGGATATTTTATTGAAAAAGAAAATATTTTTCCTATTAATAGAAGCGCAGATTTTGCGGATAAATTTCCTGATAAGATAATTTATAAAACTTAGTTGCAGAGATTTTTAGGAAGTCTTGATTATATTACTCCTTATTATCATAATTTGGTTAATGATATAGCTATTTTATATGATAGACTTAAGAAGAATCTTAAACCATGGACTAATAGTCATACTGATGCTGTTAGGAAGATTAAATCCAGAGTTAATACTCTACCTTGCTTAATGATTAGTAATCCAAATTGGAAAAATATTATAGAGACAGATGCCTCTAATATAGGATTTGGTGGTATATTAACTCAGATTAATCCTGATAATATTGGATTCATTCAAAATGTATATAGAGAAATAATATTTCTGTTAGAAGAAAGAGATTTAAAATGGATCAATGACCCTTGGACTCTAATGCAAAGATATATGGATAATAGTTCCATGCAAATGAGGACTTATAAGTCAAGATATCTATGTTAACAGATATTACTTCTAACTAGTTCTTATTAAAAAGGTAATATCCTTGGAAGATTCGAGAATTTCTCCATTAAGAGAAAAAGATGTTATGAATAATAAAGGAGTCCCAATGAAATATAATTATTGGGACTATTGTGATTCTTTTATGAAGGTACTTAATTATGAGAATGATAAAAAGAAACATACTTGGTTTATCAAGATATGTTCAAATATTTATAAGGATGATATCTCACACTGGTTTATAAATTGGTTATGGCCCCACTTCAATTATTTTACCTGAAAATATGAAAATTTCATTTGATAGATGGATGGATATATCCCCACAATTTTTAAAAAATCAAGAATTAAAATTATACATTGAGGATATAACATCATACTACTTTTTTTATTGAATTTCAATACCATGGATCTTTAAATGGTCTCCAAAAGTAGGTAATACCGAAACAGGAATCCCATGTATATACAAGACATTTTATACTAAATTTTAGGATAAAATGTTATGTATAGAACCCAAAACATATCAGATTTATGGGATAGAAACAATAGAACTCTTGGAGAAGAAATTGAAATTATATAGTAATACTTATAAAGAAGTTCATACTCTTTCTCCATTCGATCATATTTTGAGACAATCCGAAATGAAGTCAGAAAATCTGACAAGAGAGCAGATGATAGCTGCCTACATTGAGAAAATGAAGAGTGTTCTAATAAATGAAGGAAATATGCATCGAAACAAATGTAATATTGATCAAAACGAGAAAATGAGAATCAAAACGAAGAAAATATGAATCGAAACATAGGTAGTGTTGATTGTAACGAGAAAATAAGCATAAAAATGAAGGAAATATACATCAAAACGAAAGAAATGTTGATCGTAATGAGAAAATGAGCATTAAAATGAAGGAAATATTCATCAAAACAAATGAAATGTTGATCGTAATGATAAAAGGAGCATCAAAATTAAAAAATATGCATCGAAACAAAGGAAGCATTGATCATAACGAGAAAACGAGCATCAATAAGAAGGAAATATGCATAATAACGAATGAAATGCTGATCGTAACAAGAAAAGGAGCATCAAAATGAAGGAAATATGCATCGAAACGAAGGAAATATTGATCATAACGAGAAAATGAGCTTTAAAATGAAGGAAATGTGCATCGAAACGAAGGAAATGTTGATCGTTATGAGAAAAAGAGCATCAAAATGAAGGAAATATGCATCGAAACAAAGGAAATGTTGATCGTAACGGGAAAAGGAGCATCAAAATGAAGGAAATATGCATCGAAACGTAGGTAATATTGATTCTAACGAGAAAATAAGAATCAAAACAAAGGAAATATGCATCGAAACAAAAGAAATATTGGTCGTAACGAGAAAACGAGCATCTAAAAGAAGGAAATCTGCATCGAAACGAATGAAATGTTGATCGTAAGAAGATAAGGAGCATCAAAATGAATTAAATATCCATCGAGATAAAGGAAATATTGATCGTAACGAGAATATGAGCATCAAAATGAAGGGAATATGCGTCGAAACAAAGGAAATATTGATCGTAACGAGAAAAGGAGCATCAAAATGAAGGAAATGTGAATCGAAATGAAGGAAATGTTGAACGTAACGAAAAAAGGAGCATTAAAATGAAGAAAATATTCATTGAAACGAAGGAAATACTGATCGTAGTGAGAAAAGGAGCATCAAAATGAAGGAAATATGTATCGAAACAAAGGAAATATTGATCATAACGAAAAAATGAACATAAAAAAGAAAGAAATCTGCATCGAAACGAATGAAATGTTGATCGTAACAAGAAAAGTAGCATCAAAATTAAGGAAATATGCTTCGAAACGAAGGAAATGTTGATCGTAACGAGAAAATGAGCATTAAAATTAAGGAAATATTCATCGAAACGAAGGAAATATTTATCATAATGAGAAAATGAGCATCAAAAAGAAGGAAATCTGCATCAAAACGAATGAAATGTTGATCGTAATGAGAAAAGGTGCATCAAAATGAAGGAAATATGCATCGAAACGAAGGTAATATTGATCGTAACGAGAAAATAAGAATCAAAACGAAGTAAATAAGCATCGAAATTAAGGAAATATTGATCGTAATGAGAAAACGAGTATAAAAAAGAAGGAAATCTGCATCGAAACGAATAAAATGTTGATCGTAACAAGAAAAGGAGCGTCAAAATGAAGGAAATATGCATCGAAATGAAGGAAATGTTGATCGTAACGAGAAAATGAGAATTAAAATGAAGGAAATATTCATCAAAACGAAGGAAATATTGTTCGTAATGATTAAAGGAGTATCAAAATGAAGGAAATATGCATCGAAAAGAAGGAAACATGATCATAATAAGAAAACGAGCATCAAAAAGAAGGAAATATGCATTGAAAAGATGAAATGTTGATCGTAAAAAGAAAAGAAGCATCAAAATGAAGGAAATATTCATCGAAACGAAGGAAATGTTGATCGTAACGAGAAAAGAAGCATCAAAATGAAGGAAATATGCATCGAAACAAAGGTAATGTTGATCAAAACGAGAAAAAGAGAATCAAAACAAAGAAAATATGCATCGAAACATAGGTAATGTTGATTGTAACGATAAAATGAGCATCAAAATGAAGGAAATATGCATCGAAACGAAGGAAATGTTGATCGTAATGAGAAAATGAGCATTAAAATGAAGGAAATATTCATCGAAACAAAGGAAATGTTGATCGTAATGATAAAAGGAGCATCAAAATGAAAAAAATATGCATCGAAACAAAGGAAACATTGATTATAACGAGAAAACGAGAATCAATAAGAAGGAATTCTGCATCGAAACGAATGAAATGTTGATCGTAACAAGAAAAGGAGCATCAAAATGAAAGAAATATGCATCAAAACGAAGGAAATGTTGATCGTAATGAGAAAAGGAGCATCAAAATGAAGGATATATGCATCGAAACAAAGGAAACATTGATCCTAACGAGAAAATGAGCAACAAAAAGAAGGAAATCTGCATCGAAACGAATAAAATGTTGAACATAACAAGAAAAGAAGCATCAAAATGAAGGAAATATTGATCGTAACGAGAAAATTAGCATTAAAATGAAGGAAATATGCATCGAAACGAAGGAAATATTGATCATAATGAAAAAAGGAGCATCAAAATGAATGAAATATGCATCGAAACAAAGGAAACATCGATAAAAACAAGAAAACGAGCCTAAAAAAGAAGGAAATCTGCATCGAAACGAATGAAATGTTGATCGTAACAAAAAAGGAGCATCAAAATGATGTAAGTATTCATTGAAACGAAGGAAATGCTGATCGTAACTAGAAAAAGTGCATCAAAATGAATGAAATATGCATCGAAATGAATAAAATAATGATCGTAACGAGAAATTGAGCATCAAAATGAAGGAAATATGCATCGAAACGAAGAAAATGTTGATCGTAACGGGAAAAGGAGCATCAAAATGAAGGAAATATGCATCGAACCTAAGGTAATATTGATTGTAACGAGAAAATAAGAATCAAAACGAAGAAAATATGCATCGAAACAAAAGAAATATTGGTCGTACGAGAAAACGAGCATCTAAAAGAAGGAAATCTGCATCGAAACGAATAAAATGTTGATTGTAACATGAAAAGGAGCATCAAAATGAAGGAAATCTGCATCGAAATGAATGAAATGTTGATCGTAACAAGAAAAGGAACATCAAAATGAAGGAAATATGCATCGAAATGAAGGAAATGTTGATTGTATTGAGAAAATGAGAATTAAAATGAAGGAAATATTCGTCGAAACGAAGGAAATGTTGATTGTAAAGAGAAAAGGAGCATCAAAACAAAGGAAATATGCTTCAAAAAAAGGAAACATGATCATAATGAGAAAAAGAGCATCAAAAAGAAGGAAATATCCATCGAAATAAAGGAAACATTGATTATAACGAGAAAACGAGCATCAAAAAGAAGGAAATTTGCATCGAAACGAATGAAATGTTGATCGTAACAAGAAAATGAGCATCAAAATGAAGGAAATATTCATCGAAACAAAGCAAATATTGATCGTAACGAGAAAATCAACATCAAAATGAAGGAAATATGCGTCGAAACGAAGAAAACATTGATCGTAACGAGAAAAGGAGCATCAAAATGAAGGAAATATGCATCGAAAGAAAGGAAACATTGATAATAATGAGAAAACGAGCCTCAAAAAGCAGGATATTTGCATCGAAACGAATGAAATGTTGATCGTAAAAAGAAAATGAGCATCAAAATGAAGTAAAAATGCATCGAAACGAAGGAAATACTGATCATAACTAGAAAATGTGCATCAAAACGAAAGAAATATGCATCGAAACAAAGGAAATATTGATCGTAACGAGAAAATGAGCATCAAAATGAAGGAAATATGCATCGAAACGAAGGAAACATTGATCGTAACGAGAAAAGGAGCATTAAAATGAAGGAAATATGCATCGAAATGAAGGTAATATTGATCGTAACGAGAAAATAAGAATCAAAACTAAGGAAATATGCATCAAAACAAAGGAAATATTGATCGTAACGAGAAAATAAGAATCAAAACTAAGGAAATATGCATCAAAACAAAGGAAATATTGATCGTAACGAGAAAAGAAGCATCAAAATAAAGTAAATATGCGTCGAAACGAAGGAAATTTTGATCGTAATGAGAAAATGAGCATTAAAATGAAGGAAATATGCATCGAAACGAAAGAAATGTTGATCGTAATGAGAAAAGGAGCATCAAAATGAAGGAAATATTCATCGAAACAAAGGAAACATTGATCATAACGAGTAAATGACCATCAAAAAGAGGGAAATCTGCATCAAAACGAATGAAATGTTGATCGTAACAAGAAAAGGAGCATCAAAATGAAGGAAATATTTATCGAAACGAAGGAAACATTGATCGTAACGAGAAAATGAGCATTAAAATGAAGGAAATATGCATCGAAACTAAGGAAATGTTGATCGTAATGAGAAAAGGAGCGTCAAAATGAATGAAATATGCATCGAAACAAAGGAAACATTGATAATAATGATAAAACGAGCCTCAAAAAGAATGAAATCTGCATCGAAACTAATGAAATGTTGATCGTAACAAGAAAAGTAGCATCAAAATAAAGGAAATATGCATCGAAACGAAGGAAATGTTGATCGTAACGAGAAAATGTGCATTAAAATTAAGGAAATAATCATCGAAGTGAAGGAAATATTGATCATAACTAGAAAATGAGCATAAAAAAAGGAAATTTGCATCGAAACGAATGAAATGTTGATCGTAACGAGAAAAGGAGCATCAAAATGAAGGAAATATCAATCGAAACGAAGGAAATTTTGATCGTATCGAGAAAATGAGCATTAAAATGGAGGAAATATTCATCGAAACGAAGGAAATGTTGATCGTAATGAGAAAAGGAGCATCAAAATGAAGGAAATATGCATCGAAATAAAGGAAACATGATCATAATGAGAAAACGAGCATCAAAAAGAAGGAAATATGCATCGAAACAAAGGAAATATTGATGTTAATGAAAAAACGAGTATAAGAAAGATGGAAATCTGCATTTAAAAAACGAATGAAATGTTGATCGTAACAAGAAAAGTAGCATCAAAATGAAAGAAATATGCATCGAAACGAAGGAAATGTTGATCGTATCGAGAAAATGAGAACAAAAATTAAAGAAATATTCTTCGAAACGAAGGAAATATTGATCGTAATGAGAAAAGGAGCATCAAAATGAAGGAAATATGCATCGAAATAAAGGAAACATGATCATATTGAGAAAACGAGCATAAGAAAGAAGGAAATATGCATCGAAACAAAGGAAATATTGATCGTAACAAGAAAAGGAGCATCAAAATGAAAGAAATATGCATCGAAACGAAGGAAACGTTGATCGTGATGAGAAAATGAGCATCAAATTGAAGGAAATATTCATCGAAACAAAGGAAATGTTGATCGTAATGAGAAAAGAAGCATCAAAATGAAGGAAATATACATCAAAATGAACAAAACGAGCATCAAAAAGAAGGAAATATGCATCAAAACAAAGGAAACATTGATCATAACGAGAAAACGAGCATAAAAAAGATGGAAACTGCATCGAAACGAATGAAATATTGATCGTATCAAGAAAAGGAGCATCAAAATGTAGGAAATGTTCATCGAAACGAAGGAAATATTGATCGTAACGAGAAAAGGAGCATCAAAATGAAGGAAAATTGCATCGAAACGAAGGAAATATTAATCATAACGAGAAAACGAGCATAAAAAAGAAGGAAATCTGCATCGAAATGAATGATATGTTGATCGTAAAAAGAAAAGGAGCATCATAATGAGTAAATATGCATCGAAAAGAAGGAAATGCTGATCGTAACGAGAAAAAATACATCTAAATGAAGGAAATATGCATCGAAACAAAGGAAATCTTGATCGTAACGAGTAAATGAGCATCAAAATCAAATGATGGAAATATGCATTGAAACGAATGAAATGTTGATTGTACGAGAAATGGAGAATCAAAATGAAGAAAATATGCATTGAAACAAAGGTAATATTGATCGAAAGGAGAAAATAAGAATTAAAACGAAGAAAATATGCATCGAAACATAGGAAATGTTGATTGTAACGAGAAAATGAGCATCAAAATGAAGGAAATATGCGTTGAAACGAAGGAAATATTGATCGTAACGAGAAAAGGAGCATCAAAATCAAAATTAAGAAAATTTGCATTGAAACGAATGAAATGCTGATCATAACGAGAAAAGGAGCATCAAAATGAAGGGAATATGCATCGAAACAAAGGAAATATTGATCATAACGAAAAAATGAGAATCAAAACGAAGGAAATATGCATCAAAACATAGGAAATATTGATCATAACGAGAAAACGAGCATAAAAAAGAATGAAATATGCATCGAATCTAATGAAATGTTGATCGTAACATGAAAAGGAGCATCAAAATTAAGGAAATATGCATCGAAACAAAGATAATGTTGATCGTAATGAGAAAATGAGCATTAAAATGAATGAAATATGCATCGAAACAAAGGAAATGTTGATCGTAATGAGAAAAGGAACTTCAAAATGAATGAAATATGCATCGGAACAAAGGAAACATTGATAATAATGAGAAAAAACGAGCCTTAAAAAGAAGGAAATCTGCATCGAAATGAATGAAATGTTGATCGTAACAAGAAAAGGAGCATCAAAATGAAGTAAATATGCATCGAAACGAAGGAAATGCTTATCGTAACTAGAAATAATGTATCAAAATAAATTAAATATGCATCGAAACGAAGGAAATAATGAACGTAACGAGAAAATGTGCATGAAAATGAAGGAAATACGCATTGAAACAAAGGAAATGTTGATCGTAATGAGAGAAGGAGCATAAAAATGAAGGAAATATGCATCGATACGAAGGTAATATAGATTGTAACGAGAACATAAGAATCAAAACGAAGGAAATATGCATCGAAACAAAAGAAATATTGATTATAACGAGAAAACGAGCATCAAAAAGTAGGAAATCTGCATCGAAACGAATGTAATGTTGATCGTAACAAGAAAAGGAGCATTAAAATGAAGTAAATATGCATCGAAACGAAGGAAGATTGATCGTAACGAGAAAATGAGCATCAAAATGAAGGAAATATGCGTCGAAACCAAGGAAATGTTGATCGTAATGAGAAAAGGAGCATCAAAATGAAGGAAATATGCATAGAAACAATAGAAATATTGAACTTAACGAGAAAACGAGCATCAAAAAGAAGTAAATCTGCATCGAAACGAATTAAATGTTGATCGTAACAAGAAAAGTAGCATCAAAATGAAGGAAATATGCATCGAAACGAAGGAAATATTGATCTTAACGAGAAAATGAGCATTAAAATGAAGGAAATATGCATCAAAACGAAGAAAATGTTAATCGTAACGAGAAAAGGACATCAAAATGAAGGAAATATTCATCGAAACGAAGGTAATATTGTTCGTGACGAGAAAATAAGAATCAAAACAAAGGAAATATGCATCGAAACAAAGGAAATATTTATCATAACAAAAAAACGAGCATAAAAAAGTAGGAAATCTGCATCGAAACGAATGAAATGTTGATTTCAACAAGAAAGGAGCATTAAAATGAAGTAAATATGGATCGAAACTAAGGAAGATTGATTGTAACGAGAAAATGAGCATCAAAATGAAGGAAATATGCGTCAAAACGAAGGAAATGTTGATCGTAACGAGAAAAGGAGCATCAAAATGAAGGAAATATGCATCGAAATAAAGGAAACATGATCATAATGAAAAAACGAGCATCAAAAAGAAGGAAATATGCATCGAAACCAAGGAAATATTGATGTTAATGAGAAAACGAGTATAAGAAAGATGGAAATCTGCATTTAAAAACGAATGAAATGTTGATCGTAACAAGAAAAGTAGCATCAAAATGAAAGAAATATGCATCGAAACGAAGGAAATGTTGATCGTATCGAGAAAATGAGAACAAAAATGAAAGAAATATTCTTCGAAACAAAGGAAATATTGATCGTAATGAGAAAAGGAGCATCAAAATGAAGGAAATATGCATCGAAATAAAGGAAACATGATCATATTGAGAAAACGAGCATAAGAAAGAAGGAAATATGCATCGAAACAAAGGAAATATTGATCGTAACAAGAAAAGGAGCATCAAAATGAAAGAAATATGCATCGAAACGAAGGAAACGTTGATCGTGATGAGAAAATGAGCATCAAATTGAAGGAAATATTCATCGAAACAAAGGAAATGTTGATCGTAATGAGAAAAGGAGCATCAAAATGAAGGAAATATACATCAAAATGAACAAAACGAGCATCAAAAAGAAGGAAATATGCATCAAAACAAAGGAAACATTGATCATAACGAGAAAACGAGCATCAAAAAGATGGAAACTGCATCGAAACGAATGAAATATTGATCGTATCAAGAAAAGGAGCATCAAAATGTAGGAAATGTTCATCGAAACGAAGGAAATATTGATCGTAACGAGAAAAGGAGCATCAAAATGAAGGAAAATTGCATCGAAACGAAGGAAATATTAATCATAACGAGAAAACGAGCATAAAAAAGAAGGAAATATGCATCGAAATGAATGATATGTTGATCGTAAAAAGAAAAGGAGCATCATAATGAGTAAATATGCATCGAAAAGAAGGAAATGCTGATCGTAACGAGAAAAAATACATCTAAATGAAGGAAATATGCATCGAAACAAAGGAAATCTTGATCGTAACGAGTAAATGAGCATCAAAATCAAAATGATGGAAATATGCATTGAAACGAATGAAATGTTGATTGTACGAGAAATGGAGAATCAAAATGAAGAAAATATGCATTGAAACAAAGGTAATATTGATCGAAAGGAGAAAATAAGAATTAAAACGAAGAAAATATGCATCGAAACATTGGAAATGTTGATTGTAACGAGAAAATGAGCATCAAAATGAAGGAAATATGCGTTGAAACGAAGGAAATGTTGATCGTAACGAGAAAAGGAGCATCAAAATCAAAATTAAGAAAATTTGCATTGAAACGAATGAAATGCTGATCATAACGAGAAAAGGAGCATCAAAATGAAGGGAATATGCATCGAAACAAAGGAAATATTGATCATAACGAAAAAATGAGAATCAAAACGAAGGAAATATGCATCAAAACATAGGAAATATTGATCGTAACGAGAAAACGAGCATAAAAAAGAATGAAATATGCATCGAATCTAATGAAATGTTGATCGTAACATGAAAAGGAGCATCAAAATTAAGGAAATATGCATCGAAACAAAGACAATGTTGATCGTAATGAGAAAATGAGCATTAAAATGAATGAAATATGCATCGAAACAAAGGAAATGTTGATCGTAATGAGAAAAGGAACTTCAAAATGAATGAAATATGCATCGGAACAAAGGAAACATTGATAATAATGAGAAAAAACGAGCCTTAAAAAGAAGGAAATCTGCATCGAAATGAATGAAATGTTGATCGTAACAAGAAAAGGAGCATCAAAATGAAGTAAATATGCATCGAAACGAAGGAAATGCTTATCGTAACAAGAAAAAGTGCATCAAAATAAATTAAATATGCATCGAAATGAAGGAAATAATGAACGTAACGAGAAAATGTGTATGAAAATGAAGGAAATACGCATTGAAACAAAGAAAATGTTGATCGTAATGAGAGAAGGAGCATAAAAATGAAGGAAATATGCATCGATACGAAGGTAATATAGATTGTAACGAGAACATAAGAATCAAAACGAAGGAAATATGCATCGAAACAAAAGAAATATTGATTATAACGAGAAAACGAGCATCAAAAAGTAGGAAATCTGCATCGAAACGAATGTAATGTTGATCGTAACAAGAAAAGGAGCATTAAAATGAAGTAAATATGCATCGAAATGAAGGAAGATTGATCGTAACGAGAAAATGAGCACAAAATGAAGGAAATATGCGTCGAAACCAAGGAAATGTTGATCGTAACGAGAAAAGGAGCATCAAAATGAAGGAAATATGCATAAAAACAATAGAAATATTGAACTTAACGAGAAAACGAGCATCAAAAAGAAGTAAATCTGCATCGAAACGAATTAAATGTTGATCGTAACAAGAAAAGTAGCATCAAAATGAAGGAAATATGCATCGAAACGAAGGAAATATTGATCTTAACGAGAAAATGAGCATCAAAATGAAGGAAATATGCATCAAAACGAAGAAAATGTTAATCGTAACGAGAAAAGGACATCAAAATTAAGTAAATATGCATCGAAACGAAGGTAATATTGATCGTGACGAGAAAATAAGAATCAAAACAAAGGAAATATGCATCGAAACAAAGGAAATATTTATCATAACAAGAAAATGAGCATCAAAAAGTAGGAAATCTGCATTGAAACGAATGAAATGTTGATTTCAACAAGAAAGGAGCATTAAAATGAAGTAAATATGGATCGAAACGAAGGAAGATTGATTGTAACGAGAAAATGAGCATCAAAATGAAGGAAATATGCGTCAAAACGAAGGAAATGTTGATCGTAACGAGAAAAGGAGCATCAAAATGAAGGGAATATGCATCGAAATGAAGGAAATGTTGATCGTAACGAGAAAAGGTACATCAAAATAAAGAAATATTCATCGAAACGAAGGAATTACTGATCGTAATGAGAAAATGAGCATCAAAATGAAGGAAATATGCATCGAAACAATAGAAATATTGATCATAACGAGAAAACGAGCATAAAAAAGAAGGAAATCTGCATTGAAACGAATGAAATGTTGATCGTAACGAGAAAAGGAGCATCGAAATTAAGGAAATATTTATCGAAACAAAGGAAATGCTGATCGTAATGAGAAAGGAGCATCAAAATGAAAGAAATATTCATCGAAACGAAGGAAATATTGATCATAACGAGAAAACGAGCATTAAAAAGAAGGAAATCTACATCGAAACGAATGAAATATTGATCGTAACAAGAAAAGTAGCATCAAAATGAAGGAAATATGCATCGAAACGAAGGAAATGTTGACTGTAATGAGAAAATGAGCATTAAAATGAAGTAAATATTCATCGAAATGAAGGAAATATTGATCATAACGAGAAAAAGAGCATCAAAAAGAAGAAAATCTGTATCGAAACGAATGAAAGGTTGATCGTAACAAGAAAAGAAGACTCAAAATTAAGGAAATATGCATAGAAACGAAGGCAATATTTATCGTAAAGAGAAAATGAGAATCAAACGAAGGAAATATGCATCGAACCAAAGGAAATATTGATCGTAACGAGTAAAATGAGCATAAAAAAGAGGAAATTTGCATCAAAACGAACGAAATATTTATTGTAACAAGAAAAGGAGCATCAAAATGAAGGAAATATGCATCGAAACGAAGGAAATATTGATCGTAACGAGAAAATAAGCATTAAAATGAAGGAAATATGCATCCAAACGAAGGAAATGTTGATCGTAATGAGAAAAGGTGCAGCAAAATGAATGAAATATGCATCGAAACAATGGAAACATTGATAATAATGATAAAACAATCCTCAAAAAGAAGGAAATCTGAATCGAAACTAATGAAATGTTGATCGTAACAAGAAAAGTTGCATCAAAATAAAGGAAATATGCATCGAAACGAAGGAAATGTTGATCGTAACGAGAAAATGAGCGTTAAAATTAAGGAAATATTCATCGAAATGAAGGAAACATTGATCATAACGAGAAAACGAGCATCAAAAAGAAGGAAATTTGCATCGAAACGAATGAAATGTTGATAGTAACAAGAAAAGGAGCATCAAAATGAAGGAAATATTCATCGAAACAAAGGAAATATTGATCGTAACGAGAAAATCAATATCAAAATTAAGGAAATATCCGTCGAAACGAATGATATATTGATCGTAACGAGAAAAGGATCATCAAAATGAAAGAAAGATGAATCGAAACGAAGGATATTTTGATCGTATTGAGAAAATGAGAATTAAAATGAAGGTAATATTCATCGAAACGAAGGAAATGTAGATCGTAATGAGAAAAGGAGCATCAAAATGAAGGAAATATGCATCAAAATAAAGGAAACATGATCATAATGAGAATTTGAGCATCAAAAAGAAGGAAATATGCATCGAAACCAAGAAAATATTGATGTTAATGAGAAAACGAGTATAAGAAAGAAGGAAATTTGCATTTAAAAACGAATGAAATGTTGATCATAACAAGAAAAGGAGAATCAAAATGAAGGAAATATTCATCGAAACGAAGGAAATATTGATCGTAATGAGAAAAGGAGCATCAAAATGAAGGAAATATGCATCGAAATTAAGGAAACATGATCATAATGAGAAAACGAGCATCAAAAAGAAGGAAATATGCATCGAAACAAAGGAAATATTGATGTTAATGGGAAAACGAGCACAAAAAAAGGAAATCTACATCGAAACGAATGAAATGTTGATCGTAAAAAGAAAAGGAGCATCAAAATGAGTAAATATGCATCGAAAAGAAGGAAATGCTGATCGTAACAAGAAAAAATACATCTAAATGAAGGAAATATGCATCGAAACAAAGGAAATCTTGATCGTAACGAGTAAATGAGCATCAAAATCAAAATGATGGAAATATGCATGAAACGAATGAAATGTTGATTGTAACGAGAAAATGAGCATCAAAATGAATGAAATATACATCGAAACAAAGGTAATATTGATCGAAAGGAGAAAATAAGAATTAAAACGAAGAAAATATGCATCGATACGTAGGTAATGTTTAGTGTAACGAGAAAATGAGCATCAAAATGAAGGAAATATGCATCGAAAAGAAGGAAATGTTGATCGTAACGACAAAAGGAGCATCAAAATCAAAATGAAGAAAATTTGCATTGAAACAAATGAAATGTTGATCTTAACGAGAAAAGGAGCATCAAAATGAAGGAAATATACATCGAAACGAAGGAAATATTAATCATAACGAAAAAATGAGAATCAAAACAAAGGAAATATGCATCGAAACAAAGAAAATATTGATCATAACGAGAAAACGAGCATAAAAAAGAAGGAAATATGCCTCGAATCTAATGAAATGTTGATCGTAAGAAGAAAAGGAGCATCAAAATTAAGGAAATATGCATCGAAACAAAGGCAATGTTGATCGTAATGAGAAAATGAGCATTAAAATGAATGAAATATGCATCGAAACAAAGGAAATGTTGATCGTAATGAGAAAATGAGCTTCAAAATGTATGAAATATGCATCGGAACAAAGGAAACATTGATAATAACGAGAAAAAACGAGCCTTAAAAAGAAGGAAATCTGTATCGAAATGAATGAAATGTTGATCGTAACAATAAAAGGAGCATCAAAATGAAGTAAGTATTCATCGAAACGAATGAAATGTTGATTGTAAAAAGAAAAGGAGCATCAAAATGAAGGAAATATGCATCGAAATGAAGGAAATGTTGATCGTAATGAGAAAATGAGTATAAGAAAGAAGGAAATCTGCATCGAAACGAATGAAATGTTGTTCGTAACAATAAAAGGAGCATCAAAATGAAGGAAATATTCATCGAAGCAAAGGAAATATTGATCGTAACGAGAAAATCAATATCAAAATGAAGAAAATATGCGTCGAAATGAATGAAATATTGATCGTAACGAGAAAAGGAGCATCAAAATGAAGGAAATATGAATCGAAACGAAGGAAATTTTGATCGTATCGAGAAAATAAGAATTAAAATGAAGGTAATATTCATCGAAAAGAAGGAAATGTTGATCGTAATGAGAAAAGGAGCATCAAAATGAAGGAAATATGCATCAAAATAAAGGAAACATGATCATAATGAGAAAACGAGCATCAAAAAGAAGGAAATATGCATCGAAACCAAGAAAATATTGATGTTAATGAGAAAACGAGTATAAGAAAGAAGGAAATTTGCATTTAAAAACGAATGAAATGTTGATCATAACAAGAAAAGGAGCATCAAAATGAAGGAAATATTCATCGAAACGAAGGAAATGTTGATCGTAATTAGAAAAGGAGCATCAAAATGAAGGAAATATGCATCGAAATTAAGGAAACATGATCATATTGAGAAAACGAGCATCATAAGGAAAGAAATATGCGTCGAAACAAAGGAAATATTGATGTTAATGGGAAAACGAGCATAAAAAAGAAGGAAATCTACATCGAAACGAATGAAATGTTGATCGTAAAAAGAAAATGAGCATCAAAATGAGTAAATATGCATCGAAAAGAAGGAAATGCTGATCGTAATAAGAAAAAATACATCTAAATGAAGGAAATATGCATCGAAACAAAGGAAATCTTGATCGTAACGAGTAAATGAGCATCAAAATAAAAATGATAGAAATATGCATCGAAACGAATGAAATGTTGATTGTAACGAGAAAATGAGCATCAAAATGAAGGAAATATGAATCGAAACAAAGGTAATATTGATCGAAAGGAGAAAATAAGAATTAAAACGAAGAAAATATGCATCGAAACGTAGGTAATGTTGAGTGTAACGAGAAAATGAGCATCAAAATGAAGGAAATATGCATCGAAAAGAAGGAAATGTTGATCGTAACGACAAAAGGAGCATCAAAATCAAAATGAAGAAAATATGCATTGAAACAAAGGTAATATTGATCGAAAGGAGAAAATAAGAATTAAAACGAAGAAAATATGCATCGAAACTAATGAAATGCATCGAAACGAAGGAAACATTGATCGTAACGAGAAAAAGAGCATCAAAAAGAAGGAAATATCCATCGAAATAAAGGAAACATTGATTATAACGAGAAAACGAGCATCAAAAAGAAGGAAATATGCATCAAAACAAAGGAAACATTGATCATAACGAGAAAACGAGCATCAAAAAGATGGAAACTGCATCGAAACGAATGAAATATTGATCGTATCAAGAAAAGGAGCATCAAAATGTAGGAAATGTTCATCGAAACGAAGGAAATATTGATCGTAACGAGAAAAGGAGCATCAAAATGAAGGAAAATTGCATCGAAACGAAGGAAATATTAATCATAACGAGAAAACGAGCATAAAAAAGAAGGAAATATGCATCGAAATGAATGATATGTTGATCGTAAAAAGAAAAGGAGCATCATAATGAGTAAATATGCATCGAAAAGAAGGAAATGCTGATCGTAACGAGAAAAAATACATCTAAATGAAGGAAATATGCATCGAAACAAAGGAAATCTTGATCGTAACGAGTAAATGAGCATCAAAATCAAAATGATGGAAATATGCATTGAAACGAATGAAATGTTGATTGTACGAGAAATGGAGAATCAAAATGAAGAAAATATGCATTGAAACAAAGGTAATATTGATCGAAAGGAGAAAATAAGAATTAAAACGAAGAAAATATGCATCGAAACATTGGAAATGTTGATTGTAACGAGAAAATGAGCATCAAAATGAAGGAAATATGCGTTGAAACGAAGGAAATGTTGATCGTAACGAGAAAAGGAGCATCAAAATCAAAATTAAGAAAATTTGCATTGAAACGAATGAAATGCTGATCATAACGAGAAAAGGAGCATCAAAATGAAGGGAATATGCATCGAAACAAAGGAAATATTGATCATAACGAAAAAATGAGAATCAAAACGAAGGAAATATGCATCAAAACATAGGAAATATTGATCATAACGAGAAAACGAGCATAAAAAAGAATGAAATATGCATCGAATCTAATGAAATGTTGATCGTAACATGAAAAGGAGCATCAAAATTAAGGAAATATGCATCGAAACAAAGACAATGTTGATCGTAATGAGAAAATGAGCATTAAAATGAATGAAATATGCATCGAAACAAAGGAAATGTTGATCGTAATGAGAAAAGGAACTTCAAAATGAATGAAATATGCATCGGAACAAAGGAAACATTGATAATAATGAGAAAAAACGAGCCTTAAAAAGAAGGAAATCTGCATCGAAATGAATGAAATGTTGATCGTAACAAGAAAAGGAGCATCAAAATGAAGTAAATATGCATCGAAACGAAGGAAATGCTTATCGTAACTAGAAATAATGTATCAAAATAAATTAAATATGCATCGAAACGAAGGAAATAATGAACGTAACGAGAAAATGTGCATGAAAATGAAGGAAATACGCATTGAAACAAAGGAAATGTTGATCGTAATGAGAGAAGGAGCATAAAAATGAAGGAAATATGCATCGATACGAAGGTAATATAGATTGTAACGAGAACATAAGAATCAAAACGAAGGAAATATGCATCGAAACAAAAGAAATATTGATTATAACGAGAAAACGAGCATCAAAAAGTAGGAAATCTGCATCGAAACGAATGTAATGTTGATCGTAACAAGAAAAGGAGCATTAAAATGAAGTAAATATGCATCGAAATGAAGGAAGATTGATCGTAACGAGAAAATGAGCACAAAATGAAGGAAATATGCGTCGAAACCAAGGAAATGTTGATCGTAACGAGAAAAGGAGCATCAAAATGAAGGAAATATGCATAAAAACAATAGAAATATTGAACTTAACGAGAAAACGAGCATCAAAAAGAAGTAAATCTGCATCGAAACGAATTAAATGTTGATCGTAACAAGAAAAGTAGCATCAAAATGAAGGAAATATGCATCGAAACGAAGGAAATATTGATCTTAACGAGAAAATGAGCATCAAAATGAAGGAAATATGCATCAAAACGAAGAAAATGTTAATCGTAACGAGAAAAGGACATCAAAATTAAGTAAATATGCATCGAAACGAAGGTAATATTGATCGTGACGAGAAAATAAGAATCAAAACAAAGGAAATATGCATCGAAACAAAGGAAATATTTATCATAACAAGAAAATGAGCATCAAAAAGTAGGAAATCTGCATTGAAACGAATGAAATGTTGATTTCAACAAGAAAGGAGCATTAAAATGAAGTAAATATGGATCGAAACGAAGGAAGATTGATTGTAACGAGAAAATGAGCATCAAAATGAAGGAAATATGCGTCAAAACGAAGGAAATGTTGATCGTAACGAGAAAAGGAGCATCAAAATGAAGGGAATATGCATCGAAATGAAGGAAATGTTGATCGTAACGAGAAAAGGTACATCAAAATAAAGAAATATTCATCGAAACGAAGGAATTACTGATCGTAATGAGAAAATGAGCATCAAAATGAAGGAAATATGCATCGAAACAATAGAAATATTGATCATAACGAGAAAACGAGCATAAAAAAGAAGGAAATCTGCATTGAAACGAATGAAATGTTGATCGTAACGAGAAAAGGAGCATCGAAATTAAGGAAATATTTATCGAAACAAAGGAAATGCTGATCGTAATGAGAAAGGAGCATCAAAATGAAAGAAATATTCATCGAAACGAAGGAAATATTGATCATAACGAGAAAACGAGCATTAAAAAGAAGGAAATCTACATCGAAACGAATGAAATATTGATCGTAACAAGAAAAGTAGCATCAAAATGAAGGAAATATGCATCGAAACGAAGGAAATGTTGACTGTAATGAGAAAATGAGCATTAAAATGAAGTAAATATTCATCGAAATGAAGGAAATATTGATCATAACGAGAAAAAGAGCATCAAAAAGAAGGAAATCTGTATCGAAACGAATGAAAGGTTGATCGTAACAAGAAAAGAAGACTCAAAATTAAGGAAATATGCGTAGAAACGAAGGCAATATTTATCGTAAAGAGAAAATGAGAATCAAACGAAGGAAATATGCATCGAACCAAAGGAAATATTGATCGTAACGAGTAAAATGAGCATAAAAAAGAGGAAATTTGCATCAAAACGAACGAAATATTTATTGTAACAAGAAAAGGAGCATCAAAATGAAGGAAATATGCATCGAAACGAAGGAAATATTGATCGTAACGAGAAAATAAGCATTAAAATGAAGGAAATATGCATCCAAACGAAGGAAATGTTGATCGTAATGAGAAAAGGTGCAGCAAAATGAATGAAATATGCATCGAAACAATGGAAACATTGATAATAATGATAAAACAATCCTCAAAAAGAAGGAAATCTGAATCGAAACTAATGAAATGTTGATCGTAACAAGAAAAGTTGCATCAAAATAAAGGAAATATGCATCGAAACGAAGGAAATGTTGATCGTAACGAGAAAATGAGCGTTAAAATTAAGGAAATATTCATCGAAATGAAGGAAACATTGATCATAACGAGAAAACGAGCATCAAAAAGAAGGAAATTTGCATCGAAACGAATGAAATGTTGATAGTAACAAGAAAAGGAGCATCAAAATGAAGGAAATATTCATCGAAACAAAGGAAATATTGATCGTAACGAGAAAATCAATATCAAAATTAAGGAAATATCCGTCGAAACGAATGAAATATTGATCGTAACGAGAAAAGGATCATCAAAATGAAAGAAAGATGAATCGAAACGAAGGATATTTTGATCGTATTGAGAAAATGAGAATTAAAATGAAGGTAATATTCATCGAAACGAAGGAAATGTAGATCGTAATGAGAAAAGGAGCATCAAAATGAAGGAAATATGCATCAAAATAAAGGAAACATGATCATAATGAGAATTTGAGCATCAAAAAGAAGGAAATATGCATCGAAACCAAGAAAATATTGATGTTAATGAGAAAACGAGTATAAGAACGAAGGAAATTTGCATTTAAAAACGAATGAAATGTTGATCATAACAAGAAAAGGAGAATCAAAATGAAGGAAATATTCATCGAAACGAAGGAAATATTGATCGTAATGAGAAAAGGAGCATCAAAATGAAGGAAATATGCATCGAAATTAAGGAAACATGATCATAATGAGAAAACGAGCATCAAAAAGAAGGAAATATGCATCGAAACAAAGGAAATATTGATGTTAATGGGAAAACGAGCACAAAAAAAGGAAATCTACATCGAAACGAATGAAATGTTGATCGTAAAAAGAAAAGGAGCATCAAAATGAGTAAATATGCATCGAAAAGAAGGAAATGCTGATCGTAACAAGAAAAAATACATCTAAATGAAGGAAATATGCATCGAAACAAAGGAAATCTTGATCGTAACGAGTAAATGAGCATCAAAATCAAAATGATGGAAATATGCATGAAACGAATGAAATGTTGATTGTAACGAGAAAATGAGCATCAAAATGAATGAAATATACATCGAAACAAAGGTAATATTGATCGAAAGGAGAAAATAAGAATTAAAACGAAGAAAATATGCATCGATACGTAGGTAATGTTTAGTGTAACGAGAAAATGAGCATCAAAATGAAGGAAATATGCATCGAAAAGAAGGAAATGTTGATCGTAACGACAAAAGGAGCATCAAAATCAAAATGAAGAAAATTTGCATTGAAACAAATGAAATGTTGATCTTAACGAGAAAAGGAGCATCAAAATGAAGGAAATATACATCGAAACGAAGGAAATATTAATCATAACGAAAAAATGAGAATCAAAACAAAGGAAATATGCATCGAAACAAAGAAAATATTGATCATAACGAGAAAACGAGCATAAAAAAGAAGGAAATATGCCTCGAATCTAATGAAATGTTGATCGTAAGAAGAAAAGGAGCATCAAAATTAAGGAAATATGCATCGAAACAAAGGCAATGTTGATCGTAATGAGAAAATGAGCATTAAAATGAATGAAATATGCATCGAAACAAAGGAAATGTTGATCGTAATGAGAAAATGAGCTTCAAAATGTATGAAATATGCATCGGAACAAAGGAAACATTGATAATAACGAGAAAAAACGAGCCTTAAAAAGAAGGAAATCTGTATCGAAATGAATGAAATGTTGATCGTAACAATAAAAGGAGCATCAAAATGAAGTAAGTATTCATCGAAACGAATGAAATGTTGATTGTAAAAAGAAAAGGAGCATCAAAATGAAGGAAATATGCATCGAAATGAAGGAAATGTTGATCGTAATGAGAAAATGAGTATAAGAAAGAAGGAAATCTGCATCGAAACGAATGAAATGTTGTTCGTAACAATAAAAGGAGCATCAAAATGAAGGAAATATTCATCGAAGCAAAGGAAATATTGATCGTAACGAGAAAATCAATATCAAAATGAAGAAAATATGCGTCGAAATGAATGAAATATTGATCGTAACGAGAAAAGGAGCATCAAAATGAAGGAAATATGAATCGAAACGAAGGAAATTTTGATCGTATCGAGAAAATAAGAATTAAAATGAAGGTAATATTCATCGAAAAGAAGGAAATGTTGATCGTAATGAGAAAAGGAGCATCAAAATGAAGGAAATATGCATCAAAATAAAGGAAACATGATCATAATGAGAAAACGAGCATCAAAAAGAAGGAAATATGCATCGAAACCAAGAAAATATTGATGTTAATGAGAAAACGAGTATAAGAAAGAAGGAAATTTGCATTTAAAAACGAATGAAATGTTGATCATAACAAGAAAAGGAGCATCAAAATGAAGGAAATATTCATCGAAACGAAGGAAATGTTGATCGTAATTAGAAAAGGAGCATCAAAATGAAGGAAATATGCATCGAAATTAAGGAAATATGATCATATTGAGAAAACGAGCATCATAAGGAAAGAAATATGCGTCGAAACAAAGGAAATATTGATGTTAATGGGAAAACGAGCATAAAAAAGAAGGAAATCTACATCGAAACGAATGAAATGTTGATCGTAAAAAGAAAATGAGCATCAAAATGAGTAAATATGCATCGAAAAGAAGGAAATGCTGATCGTAATAAGAAAAAATACATCTAAATGAAGGAAATATGCATCGAAACAAAGGAAATCTTGATCGTAACGAGTAAATGAGCATCAAAATAAAAATGATAGAAATATGCATCGAAACGAATGAAATGTTGATTGTAACGAGAAAATGAGCATCAAAATGAAGGAAATATGAATCGAAACAAAGGTAATATTGATCGAAAGGAGAAAATAAGAATTAAAACGAAGAAAATATGCATCGAAACGTAGGTAATGTTGAGTGTAACGAGAAAATGAGCATCAAAATGAAGGAAATATGCATCGAAAAGAAGGAAATGTTGATCGTAACGACAAAAGGAGCATCAAAATCAAAATGAAGAAAATATGCATTGAAACAAAGGTAATATTGATCGAAAGGAGAAAATAAGAATTAAAACGAAGAAAATATGCATCGAAACTAATGAAATGCATCGAAACGAAGGAAACATTGATCGTAACGAGAAAAAGAGCATCAAAAAGAAGGAAATATCCATCGAAATAAAGGAAACATTGATTATAACGAGAAAACGAGCATCAAAAAGAAGGAAATTTGCATCGAAACGAATGAAATGTTGATCGTAACAAGAAAATGAGCATCAAAATGAAGGAAATATTCATCGAAACAAAGCAAATATTGATCGTAACGAGAAAATCAACATCAAAATGAAGGAAATATGCGTCGAAACGAAGAAAACATTGATCGTAACGAGAAAAGGAGCATCAAAATGAAGGAAATATGCATCGAAAGAAAGGAAACATTGATAATAATGAGAAAACGAGCCTCAAAAAGCAGGATATTTGCATCGAAACGAATGAAATGTTGATCGTAAAAAGAAAATGAGCATCAAAATGAAGTAAAAATGCATCGAAACGAAGGAAATACTGATCATAACTAGAAAATGTGCATCAAAACGAAAGAAATATGCATCGAAACAAAGGAAATATTGATCGTAACGAGAAAATGAGCATCAAAATGAAGGAAATATGCATCGAAACGAAGGAAACATTGATCGTAACGAGAAAAGGAGCATTAAAATGAAGGAAATATGCATCGAAATGAAGGTAATATTGATCGTAACGAGAAAATAAGAATCAAAACTAAGGAAATATGCATCAAAACAAAGGAAATATTGATCGTAACGAGAAAATAAGAATCAAAACTAAGGAAATATGCATCAAAACAAAGGAAATATTGATCGTAACGAGAAAAGAAGCATCAAAATAAAGTAAATATGCGTCGAAACGAAGGAAATTTTGATCGTAATGAGAAAATGAGCATTAAAATGAAGGAAATATGCATCGAAACGAAAGAAATGGTTATCGTAATGAGAAAAGGAGCATCAAAATGAAGGAAATATTCATCGAAACAAAGGAAACATTGATCATAACGAGTAAATGACCATCAAAAAGAGGGAAATCTGCATCAAAACGAATGAAATGTTGATCGTAACAAGAAAAGGAGCATCAAAATGAAGGAAATATTTATCGAAACGAAGGAAACATTGATCGTAACGAGAAAATGAGCATTAAAATGAAGGAAATATGCATCGAAACTAAGGAAATGTTGATCGTAATGAGAAAAGGAGCGTCAAAATGAATGAAATATGCATCGAAACAAAGGAAACATTGATAATAATGATAAAACGAGCCTCAAAAAGAATGAAATCTGCATCGAAACTAATGAAATGTTGATCGTAACAAGAAAAGTAGCATCAAAATAAAGGAAATATGCATCGAAACGAAGGAAATGTTGATCGTAACGAGAAAATGTGCATTAAAATTAAGGAAATAATCATCGAAGTGAAGGAAATATTGATCATAACTAGAAAATGAGCATAAAAAAAGGAAATTTGCATCGAAACGAATGAAATGTTGATCGTAACGAGAAAAGGAGCATCAAAATGAAGGAAATATCAATCGAAACGAAGGAAATTTTGATCGTATCGAGAAAATGAGCATTAAAATGGAGGAAATATTCATCGAAACGAAGGAAATGTTGATCGTAATGAGAAAAGGAGCATCAAAATGAAGGAAATATGCATCGAAATAAAGGAAACATGATCATAATGAGAAAACGAGCATCAAAAAGAAGGAAATATGCATCGAAACCAAGGAAATATTGATGTTAATGAAAAAACGAGTATAAGAAAGATGGAAATCTGCATTTAAAAATGAATGAAATGTTGATCGTAACAAGAAAAGTAGCATCAAAATGAAAGAAATATGCATCGAAACGAAGGAAATGTTGATCGTATCGAGAAAATGAGAACAAAAATTAAAGAAATATTCTTCGAAACGAAGGAAATATTGATCGTAATGAGAAAAGGAGCATCAAAATGAAGGAAATATGCATCGAAATAAAGGAAACATGATCATATTGAGAAAACGAGCATAAGAAAGAAGGAAATATGCATCGAAACAAAGGAAATATTGATGCTAACAAGAAAAGGAGCATCAAAATGAAAGAAATATGCATCGAAACGAAGGAAACGTTGATCGTGATGAGAAAATGAGCATCAAATTGAAGGAAATATTCATCGAAACAAAGGAAATGTTGATCGTAATGAGAAAAGGAGCATCAAAATGAAGGAAATATACATCAAAATGAACAAAACGAGCATCAAAAAGAAGGAAATATGCATCAAAACAAAGGAAACATTGATCATAACGAGAAAACGAGCATAAAAAAGATGGAAACTGCATCGAAACGAATGAAATATTGATCGTATCAAGAAAAGGAGCATCAAAATGTAGGAAATGTTCATCGAAACGAAGGAAATATTGATCGTAACGAGAAAAGGAGCATCAAAATGAAGGAAAATTGCATCGAAACGAAGGAAATATTAATCATAACGAGAAAACGAGCATAAAAAAGAAGGAAATCTGCATCGAAATGAATGATATGTTGATCGTAAAAAGAAAAGGAGCATCATAATGAGTAAATATGCATCGAAAAGAAGGAAATGCTGATCGTAACGAGAAAAAATACATCTAAATGAAGGAAATATGCATCGAAACAAAGGAAATCTTGATCGTAACGAGTAAATGAGCATCAAAATCAAATGATGGAAATATGCATTGAAACGAATGAAATGTTGATTGTACGAGAAATGGAGAATCAAAATGAAGAAAATATGCATTGAAACAAAGGTAATATTGATCGAAAGGAGAAAATAAGAATTAAAACGAAGAAAATATGCATCGAAACATAGGAAATGTTGATTGTAACGAGAAAATGAGCATCAAAATGAAGGAAATATGCGTTGAAACGAAGGAAATATTGATCGTAACGAGAAAAGGAGCATCAAAATCAAAATTAAGAAAATTTGCATTGAAACGAATGAAATGCTGATCATAACGAGAAAAGGAGCATCAAAATGAAGGGAATATGCATCGAAACAAAGGAAATATTGATCATAACGAAAAAATGAGAATCAAAACGAAGGAAATATGCATCAAAACATAGGAAATATTGATCATAACGAGAAAACGAGCATAAAAAAGAATGAAATATGCATCGAATTTAATGAAATGTTGATCGTAACATGAAAAGGAGTATCAAAATTAAGGAAATATGCATCGAAACAAAGATAATGTTGATCGTAATGAGAAAATGAGCATTAAAATGAATGAAATATGCATCGAAACAAAGGAAATGTTGATCGTAATGAGAAAAGGAACTTCAAAATGAATGAAATATGCATCGGAACAAAGGAAACATTGATAATAATGAGAAAAAACGAGCCTTAAAAAGAAGGAAATCTGCATCGAAATGAATGAAATGTTGATCGTAACAAGAAAAGGAGCATCAAAATGAAGTAAATATGCATCGAAACGAAGGAAATGCTTATCGTAACTAGAAATAATGTATCAAAATAAATTAAATATGCATCGAAACGAAGGAAATAATGAACGTAACGAGAAAATGTGCATGAAAATGAAGGAAATACGCATTGAAACAAAGGAAATGTTGATCGTAATGAGAGAAGGAGCATAAAAATGAAGGAAATATGCATCGATACGAAGGTAATATAGATTGTAACGAGAACATAAGAATCAAAACGACGGAAATATGCATCGAAACAAAAGAAATATTGATTATAACGAGAAAACGAGCATCAAAAAGTAGGAAATCTGCATCGAAACGAATGTAATGTTGATCGTAACAAGAAAAGGAGCATTAAAATGAAGTAAATATGCATCGAAACGAAGGAAGATTGATCGTAACGAGAAAATGAGCATCAAAATGAAGGAAATATGCGTCGAAACCAAGGAAATGTTGATCGTAACGAGAAAAGGAGCATCAAAATGAAGGAAATATGCATAGAAACAATAGAAATATTGAACTTAACGAGAAAACGAGCATCAAAAAGAAGTAAATCTGCATCGAAACGAATTAAATGTTGATCGTAACAAGAAAAGTAGCATCAAAATGAAGGAAATATGCATCGAAACGAAGGAAATATTGATCTTAACGAGAAAATGAGCATTAAAATGAAGGAAATATGCATCAAAACGAAGAAAATGTTAATCGTAACGAGAAAAGGACATCAAAATGAAGGAAATATGCATCGAAACGAAGGTAATATTGATCGTGACGAGAAAATAAGAATCAAAACAAAGGAAATATGCATCGAAACAAAGGAAATATTTATCATAACAAAAAAACGAGCATAAAAAAGTAGGAAATTTGCATCGAAACGAATGAAATGTTGATTTCAACAAGAAAGGAGCATTAAAATGAAGTAAATATGGATCGAAACTAAGGAAGATTGATTGTAACGAGAAAATGAGCATCAAAATGAAGGAAATATGCGTCAAAACGAAGGAAATGTTGATCGTAACGAGAAAAGGAGCATCAAAATGAAGGAAATATGCATCGAAATAAAGGAAACATGATCATAATGAGAAAACGAGCATCAAAAAGAAGGAAATATGCATCGAAACCAAGGAAATATTGATGTTAATGAGAAAACGAGTATAAGAAAGATGGAAATCTGCATTTAAAAACGAATGAAATGTTGATCGTAACAAGAAAAGTAGCATCAAAATGAAAGAAATATGCATCGAAACGATGGAAATGTTGATCGTATCGAGAAAATGAGAACAAAAATGAAAGAAATATTCTTCGAAACAAAGGAAATATTGATCGTAATGAGAAAAGGAGCATCAAAATGAAGGAAATATGCATCGAAATAAAGGAAACATGATCATATTGAGAAAACGAGCATAAGAAAGAAGGAAATATGCATCGAAACAAAGGAAATATTGATCGTAACAAGAAAAGGAGCATCAAAATGAAAGAAATATGCATCGAAACGAAGGAAACGTTGATCGTAATGAGAAAATGAGCATCAAATTGAAGGAAATATTCATCGAAACAAAGGAAATGTTGATCGTAATGAGAAAAGGAGCATCAAAATGAAGGAAATATACATCAAAATGAACAAAACGAGCATCAAAAAGAAGGAAATATGCATCAAAACAAAGGAAACATTGATCATAACGAGAAAACGAGCATCAAAAAGATGGAAACTGCATCGAAACGAATGAAATATTGATCGTATCAAGAAAAGGAGCATCAAAATGTAGGAAATGTTCATCGAAACGAAGGAAATATTGATCGTAACGAGAAAAGGAGCATCAAAATGAAGGAAAATTGCATCGAAACGAAGGAAATATTAATCATAACGAGAAAACGAGCATAAAAAAGAAGGAAATATGCATCGAAATGAATGATATGTTGATCGTAAAAAGAAAAGGAGCATCATAATGAGTAAATATGCATCGAAAAGAAGGAAATGCTGATCGTAACGAGAAAAAATACATCTAAATGAAGGAAATATGCATCGAAACAAAGGAAATCTTGATCGTAACGAGTAAATGAGCATCAAAATCAAAATGATTGAAATATGCATTGAAACAAATGAAATGTTGATTGTACGAGAAATGGAGAATCAAAATGAAGAAAATATGCATTGAAACAAAGGTAATATTGATCGAAAGGAGAAAATAAGAATTAAAACGAAGAAAATATGCATCGAAACATTGGAAATGTTGATTGTAACGAGAAAATGAGCATCAAAATGAAGGAAATATGCGTTGAAACGAAGGAAATGTTGATCGTAACGAGAAAAGGAGCATCAAAATCAAAATCAAGAAAATTTGCATTGAAACGAATGAAATGCTGATCATAACGAGAAAAGGAGCATCAAAATGAAGGGAATATGCATCGAAACAAAGGAAATATTGATCATAACGAAAAAATGAGAATCAAAACGAAGGAAATATGCATCAAAACATAGGAAATATTGATCATAACGAGAAAACGAGCATAAAAAAGAATGAAATATGCATCGAATCTAATGAAATGTTGATCGTAACATGAAAAGGAGCATCAAAATTAAGGAAATATGCATCGAAACAAAGACAATGTTGATCGTAATGAGAAAATGAGCATTAAAATGAATGAAATATGCATCGAAACAAAGGAAATGTTGATCGTAATGAGAAAAGGAACTTCAAAATAATGAAATATGCATCGGAACAAAGGAAACATTGATAATAATGAGAAAAAACGAGCCTTAAAAAGAAGGAAATCTGCATCGAAATGAATGAAATGTTGATCGTAACAAGAAAAGGAGCATCAAAATGAAGTAAATATGCATCGAAACGAAGGAAATGCTTATCGTAACTAGAAAAAGTGCATCAAAATAAATTAAATATGCATCGAAATGAAGGAAATAATGAACGTAACGAGAAAATGTGTATGAAAATGAAGGAAATACGCATTGAAACAAAGGAAATGTTGATCGTAATGAGAGAAGGAGCATAAAAATGAAGGAAATATGCATCGATACGAAGGTAATATAGATTGTAACGAGAACATAAGAATTAAAACGAAGGAAATATGCATCGAAACAAAAGAAATATTGATTATAACGAGAAAACGAGCATCAAAAAGTAGGAAATCTGCATCGAAACGAATGTAATGTTGATCGTAACAAGAAAAGGAGCATTAAAATGAAGTAAATATGCATCGAAATGAAGGAAGATTGATCGTAACGAGAAAATGAGCACAAAATGAAGGAAATATGCGTCGAAACCAAGGAAATGTTGATCGTAACGAGAAAAGGAGCATCAAAATGAAGGAAATATGCATAAAACAATAGAAATATTGAACTTAACGAGAAAACGAGCATCAAAAAGAAGTAAATCTGCATCGAAACGAATTAAATGTTGATCGTAACAAGAAAAGTAGCATCAAAATGAAGGAAATATGCATCGAAACGAAGGAAATATTGATCTTAACGAGAAAATGAGCATCAAAATGAAGGAAATATGCATCAAAACGAAGAAAATGTTAATCGTAACGAGAAAAGGACATCAAAATTAAGTAAATATGCATCGAAACGAAGGTAATATTGATCGTGACGAGAAAATAAGAATCAAAACAAAGGAAATATGCATCGAAACAAAGGAAATATTTATCATAACAAGAAAACGAGCATCAAAAAGTAGGAAATCTGCATTGAAACGAATGAAATGTTGATTTCAACAAGAAAGGAGCATTAAAATGAAGTAAATATGGATCGAAACGAAGGAAGATTGATTGTAACGAGAAAATGAGCATCAAAATGAAGGAAATATGCGTCAAAACAAAGGAAATGTTGATCGTAACGAGAAAAGGAGCATCAAAATGAAGGGAATATGCATCGAAATGAAGGAAATGTTGATCGTAACGAGAAAAGGTACATCAAAATAAAGAAATATTCATCGAAACGAAGGAATTACTGATCGTAATGAGAAAATGAGCATCAAAATGAAGGAAATATGCATCGAAACAATAGAAATATTGATCATAACGAGAAAACGAGCATAAAAAAGAAGGAAATCTGCATTGAAACGAATGAAATGTTGATCGTAACGAGAAAAGGAGCATCGAAATTAAGGAAATATTTATCGAAACAAAGGAAATGCTGATCGTAATGAGAAAGGAGCATCAAAATGAAAGAAATATTCATCGAAACGAAGGAAATATTGATCATAACGAGAAAACGAGCATTAAAAAGAAGGAAATCTACATCGAAACGAATGAAATATTGATCGTAACAAGAAAAGTAGCATCAAAATGAAGGAAATATGCATCGAAACGAAGGAAATGTTGACTGTAATGAGAAAATGAGCATTAAAATGAAGTAAATATTCATCGAAATGAAGGAAATATTGATCATAACGAGAAAAAGAGCATCAAAAAGAAGGAAATCTGTATCGAAACGAATGAAAGGTTGATCGTAACAAGAAAAGAAGACTCAAAATTAAGGAAATATGCATAGAAACGAAGGCAATATTTATCGTAAAGAGAAAATGAGAATCAAACGAAGGAAATATGCATCGAACCAAAGGAAATATTGATCGTAACGAGTAAATGAGCATAAAAAAGAGGAAATTTGCATCAAAACGAACGAAATATTTATTGTAACAAGAAAAGGAGCATCAAAATGAAGGAAATATGCATCGAAACGAAGGAAATATTGATCGTAACGAGAAAATAAGCATTAAAATGAAGGAAATATGCATCCAAACGAAGGAAATGTTGATCGTAATGAGAAAAGGTGCGTCAAAATGAATGAAATATGCATCGAAACAATGGAAACATTGATAATAATGATAAAACAAGCCTCAAAAAGAAGGAAATCTGAATCGAAACTAATGAAATGTTGATCGTAACAAGAAAAGTTGCATCAAAATAAAGGAAATATGCATCGAAACGAAGGAAATGTTGATCGTAACGAGAAAATGAGCGTTAAAATTAAGGAAATATTCATCGAAATGAAGGAAATATTGATCATAACGAGAAAACGAGCATCAAAAAGAAGGAAATTTGCATCGAAACGAATGAAATGTTGATAGTAACAAGAAAAGGAGCATCAAAATGAAGGAAATATTCATCGAAACAAAGGAAATATTGATCGTAACGAGAAAATCAATATCAAAATTAAGGAAATATCCGTCGAAACGAATGAAATATTGATCGTAACGAGAAAAGGAGCATCAAAATGAAAGAAAGATGAATCGAAACGAAGGATATTTTGATCGTATTGAGAAAATGAGAATTAAAATGAAGGTAATATTCATCGAAACGAAGGAAATGTAGATCGTAATGAGAAAAGGAGCATCAAAATGAAGGAAATATGCATCAAAATAAAGGAAACATGATCATAATGAGAATTTGAGCATCAAAAAGAAGGAAATATGCATCGAAACCAAGAAAATATTGATGTTAATGAGAAAACGAGTATAAGAAAGAAGGTAATTTGCATTTAAAAACGAATGAAATGTTGATCATAACAAGAAAAGGAGAATCAAAATGAAGGAAATATTCATCGAAACGAAGGAAATATTGATCGTAATGAGAAAAGAAGCATCAAAATGAAGGAAATATGCATCGAAATTAAGGAAACATGATCATAATGAGAAAACGAGCATCAAAAAGAAGGAAATATGCATCGAAACAAAGGAAATATTGATGTTAATGGGAAAACGAGCACAAAAAAAGGAAATCTACATCGAAACGAATGAAATGTTGATCGTAAAAAGAAAAGGAGCATCAAAATGAGTAAATATGCATCGAAAAGAAGGAAATGCTGATCGTAACAAGAAAAAATACATCTAAATGAAGGAAATATGCATCGAAACAAAGGAAATCTTGATCGTAACGAGTAAATGAGCATCAAAATCAAAATGATGGAAATATGCATGAAACGAATGAAATGTTGATTGTAACGAGAAAATGAGCATCAAAATGAATGAAATATACATCGAAACAAAGGTAATATTGATCGAAAGGAGAAAATAAGAATTAAAACGAAGAAAATATGCATCGATACGTAGGTAATGTTTAGTGTAACGAGAAAATAAGCATCAAAATGAAGGAAATATGCATCGAAAAGAAGGAAATGTTGATCGTAACGACAAAAGGAGCATCAAAATCAAAATGAAGAAAATCTGCATTGAAACAAATGAAATGTTGATCTTAACGAGAAAAGGAGCATCAAAATGAAGGAAATATACATCGAAACGAAGGAAATATTAATCATAACGAAAAAATGAGAATCAAAACAAAGGAAATATGCATCGAAACAAAGAAAATATTGATCATAACGAGAAAACGAGCATAAAAAAGAAGGAAATATGCATCGAATCTAATGAAATGTTGATCGTAAGAAGAAAAGGAGCATCAAAATTAAGGAAATATGCATCGAAACAAAGGCAATGTTGATCGTAATGAGAAAATGAGCATTAAAATGAATGAAATATGCATCGAAACAAAGGAAATGTTGATCGTAATGAGAAAATGTGCTTCAAAATGTATGAAATATGCATCGGAACAAAGGAAACATTGATAATAACGAGAAAAAACGAGCCTTAAAAAGAAGGAAATCTGTATCGAAATGAATGAAATGTTGATCGTAACAATAAAAGGAGCATCAAAATGAAGTAAGTATTCATCGAAACGAATGAAATGTTGATTGTAAAAAGAAAAAGAGCATCAAAATGAAGGAAATATGCATCGAAATGAAGGAAATGTTGATCGTAATGAGAAAATGAGTATAAGAAAGAAGGAAATCTGCATCGAAACGAATGAAATGTTGTTCGTAACAATAAAAGGAGCATCAAAATGAAGGAAATATTCATCGTAACGAGAAAATCAATATCAAAATGAAGAAAATATGCGTCGAAATGAATGAAATATTGATCGTAACGAGAAAAGGAGCATCAAAATGAAGGAAATATGAATCGAAACGAAGGAAATTTTGATCGTATCGAGAAAATGAGAATTAAAATGAAGGTAATATTCATCGAAACGAAGGAAATGTTGATCGTAATGAGAAAAGGAGCATCAAAATGAAGGAAATATGCATCAAAATAAAGGAAACATGATCATAATGAGAAAACGAGCATCAAAAAGAAGGAAATATGCATCGAAACCAAGAAAATATTGATGTTAATGAGAAAACGAGTATAAGAAAGAAGGAAATTTGCATTTAAAAACGAATGAAATGTTGATCATAACAAGAAAAGGAGCATCAAAATGAAGGAAATATTTATCGAAACGAAGGAAATGTTGATCGTAATTAGAAAAGGAGCATCAAAATGAAGGAAATATGCATCGAAATTAAGGAAACATGATCATAATGAGAAAACGAGCATCATAAGGAAAGAAATATGCGTCGAAACAAAGGAAATATTGATGTTAATGGGAAAACGAGCATAAAAAAGAAGGAAATCTACATCGAAACGAATGAAATGTTGATCGTAAAAAGAAAATGAGCATCAAAATGAGTAAATATGCATCGAAAAGAAGGAAATGCTGATCGTAATAAGAAAAAATACATCTAAATGGAGGAAATATGCATCGAAACAAAGGAAATCTTGATCGTAACGAGTAAATGAGCATCAAAATAAAAATGATAGAAATATGCATCGAAACGAATGAAATGTTGATTGTAACGAGAAAATGAGCATCAAAATGAAGGAAATATGAATCGAAACAAAGGTAATATTGATCGAAAGGAGAAAATAAGAATTAAAACGAAGAAAATATGCATCGAAACGCAGGTAATGTTGAGTGTAACGAGAAAATGAGCATCAAAATGAAGGAAATATGCATCGAAAAGAAGGAAATGTTGATCATAACAACAAAAGGAGCATCAAAATCAAAATGAAGAAAATCTGCATTGAAACAAATGAAATGTTGATATTAACGAGAAAAGGAGCATCAAAATGAAGGAAATATACATCGAAACGAAGGAAATATTAATCATAACGAAAAAATGAGAATCAAAACAAAGGAAATTTGCATCGAAACAAAGGAATTATTGATCATAACGAGAAAACGAGCATAAAAAAGAAGGAAATATGCATCGAATCTAATGAAATGTTGATCGTAACAAGAAAAGGAGCATCAAAATTAAGGAAATATGCATCGAAACAAAGGCAATGTTGATCGTAATGAGAAAATGAGCATTAAAATGAATGAAATATGCATCGAAACAAAGGAAATGTTGATCGTAATGAGAAAAGGAGCTTCAAAATGAATGAAATATGCATCGGAACAAAGGAAACATTGATAATAACGAGAAAAAACGAGCCTTAAAAAGAAGGAAATCTGCATCGAAATGAATGAAATGTTGATCGTAACAAGAAAAGGAGCATCAAAATGAAGTAAATATGCATCGAAACGAATGAAATGTTGATCGTAAAAAGAAAAGGAGCATCAAAATAAATGAGATATGCATCAAAATGAAGGAAATGTTGATCATATCGAGAAAATGAGAATTAAAATGTACGAAATATTCATCGAAACGAAGGAAATGTTGATTGTAATGAGAAAAGGAGCATCAAAATGAAGGAAATATGCTTCAAAAAAAGGAAACATGATCATAATGAGAAAACGAGCATCAAAAAGATGAAAATATGCATCGAAACAAAGGAAACATTGATCATAACGAGAAAACGAGCATCAAAAAGAAGGAAATCTTCATCAAAATGAATGAAATGTTGATCGTAACAAGAAAAGGAGCATCAAAATAAAGGAAATATTCATCGAAACAAAGGAAATATTGATCGTAACGAGAAAATCAACATAAAAATGAAGGAAATATACGTCGAAACGAAGAAAATATTGATCGTAACGAGAAAAGGAGCATCAAAATGAAGGAAATATGCATCGAAAGAAAGGAAACATTGATAATAACGATAAAACGAGCCTCAAAAAGCAGGAAATTTTCATCGAAACGAATGAAATGTTGATCGTAAAAAGAAAATGAGCATCAAAATGAAGTAAATATGTATCAAAACAAAGGAAATACTGATCGTAACTAGAAAATGTGCATCAAAATGAAAGAAATATGCATCGAAACAAAGGAAATATTGATCGTAACGAGAAAATGAGCATCAAAATGAAGGAAATATGCATCGAAACGAAGGAAATGTTGATCGTAACGTGAAAAGGAGCATTAAAATGAAGGAAATATGCATCGAAACGAAGGTAATATTGATCGTAACGAGAAAATAAGAATCAAAACAAAGGAAATATGCATCAAAACAAAGGAAATATTGATCGTAACGAGAAAAGAAGCATCAAAATAAAGGAAATATGCGTCAAAACGAAAGAAATTTTGATCGTACTGAGAAAATGAGCATTAAAATGAAGGAAATATGCATCAAAACAAAAGAAATGTTGATCGTAATGAGAAAAGGAGCATCAAAATGAAGGAAATATGCATCGAAACAAAGGAAACATTGATCATAACAAGAAAATGAGCATCAAAAAGAGGGAAATCTGCATCGAAAAGAATGAAATGTTGATCGTAACAAGAAAAGGAGCATCAAAATAAAGGAAATATGCATCGAAACGAATGAAATGCAGATTGTAATGAGAAAAGGAGCATCAAAATGAATAAATATGTATCGAAACAAAGGAAACATTGATAATAATGAGAAAACGAGTATAAAAAGAAGAAAATCTGCATCGAAACGAATGAAATGTTGATCGTAACAAGAAAAGGAGCATCAAAATGAAGGAAATATGCATCGAAACGAAGGAAATGTTGATTGTAATGAGAAAATGAGAATTAAAATGAAGGAAATATTCATCGAAACGAAAGAAATATTGATCGTAATGAGAAAAGGAGCATCAAAATGAAGGAAATATGCATCGAAACAAAGGAAATATTGATCATAACGAGTAAATGAGCATCAAAAAGAGGGAAATCTGCATCAAAACGAATGAAATGTTGATCGTAATAAGAAAAGGAGCATCAGCATGAAGAAAATATGCATCGAAACGAAGGAAATATTGATCGTAACGAGAAAATGAGAATTAAAATGAAGGAAATATGCATCGAAACGAAGGAAATGTTGATCGTAATGAGAAAAGGAGCGTGAAAATGAATGAAATATGCATCGAAACAAAGGAAACATTGATAATAATGATAAAACGAGCCTCAAAAAGAATGAAAGCTGCATCGAAACTAATGAAATGTTGATCGTAACAAGAAAAGTAGCATCAAAATAAAGGAAATATGCATCGAAACGAAGGAAATGTTGATCGTAACGAGAAAATGAGCATTAAAATTAAGGAAATAATCATCGAAGTGAAGAAAATATTGATCATAACGAGAAAACGAGCATAAAAAAGAAGAAAATTTGCATCGAAACGAATGAAATGTTGATCGTAACGAAAAAAGGAGCATCAAAATAAAGGAAATATGAATCGAAACGAAGGAAATTTTGATCGTATCGAGAAAATGAGCATTAAAATGAAGGAAATATTCATCGTAACGAAGGAAATGTTGATCGTAATGAGAAAAGGAGCATCAAAATGAAGGAAAAATGCATCGAAATAAAGGAAACATGATCATAATGAGAAAACGAGCATCAAAAAGAAGGAAATATGCATCGAAACCAAGGAAATATTGATGTTAATGAGAAAACGAGTATAAGAAAGAAGGAAATCTGCATTTAAAAACGAATGAAATATTGATCGTAACAAGAAAAGGAGCATCAAAATGAAGGAAATATGCATCGAAACGAAGGAAATGTTGATCGTATCGAGAAAATGAGAATAAAAATGAAGGAAATATTCATCGAAACTAAGGAAATATTGATCGTAATGAGAAAAGGAGCATCAAAATGAAGGAAATATGCATCGAAATAAAGGAAACATGATCATAATGAGAAAACGAGCATAAGAAAGAAGGAAATATGCGTCGAAACAAAGGAAATATTGATGTTAATGAGAAAACGAGTATAAAAAAGAAGGAAATCTGCATCAAAACGAATGAAATGTTGATCGTAACAAGAAAAGGAGCATCAAAATGAAGGAAATGTTGATCGTATTGAGAGATGAGAATTAAAATGAAGGAAATATTCATCGAAACAAAGGAAATGTTGATCGTAATGAGAAAAGGAGCATCAAAATGAAGGAAATATGCATCGAAATAAAAGAAACATGATTATAATGAGAAAACGAGCATAAAAAAGAAGTAAATATGCATCGAAACCAAAGGAATATTGATGTTAATGAGAAAAATGAGCATAAGAAAGAAGGAATTATGTATTTAAAAATGAATAAAATGTTGATTGTAACAAGAAAAGGGGTATCAAAATGAAGGAAATATGCATCGAAACGAAGGAAATGTTGATCGTATCGGGAAAATGAGAATCAAAACGAAGGAAATATGCATCGAAACCAAGGAAATATTGATTGTAATGAGAAAATGAGTATAAGAAAGAAGGAAATCTGCATCGAAACGAATGAAATGTTGATCGTAACAAAAAAAGGAGCATCAAAATGAAGGAAATATGCATCGAAATGAAGGAAATGTTGATTGTATCGAGAAAATGAGAATTAAAATGAAGAAAATATTCATCGAAACAAAGGAAATGTTGATCGTAAAGATAAAATGAGCATCAAAATAAAGGAAATATGCTTCAAAAAAAAGGAAACATGATCATAATGAGAAAAAGAGCATCAAAAAGAAGAAAATATCCATCGAAATAAAGGAAACATTAATTATAACGAGAAAACGAGCATCAAAAAGAAGGAAATTTGCATTGAAACGAATGAAATGTTGATCGTAACAAGAAAAGGAGCATCAAAATGAAGGAAATATTCATCGAAACAAAGGAAATATTGATCGTAACGAGAAAATCAACATCAAAATGAAGGAAATATGCGTCGAAACGAAGAAAATATTGATCGTAACGAGAAAAGGAGCATCAAAATGAAGGAAATATGCATCGAAAGAAAGGAAACATTGATAATAATGAGAAAACGAGCCTCAAAAAGCAGGAAATTTGCATCGAAACGAATGAAATGTTGATCGTAAAAAGAAAATGAGCATCAAAATGAAGTAAATATGCATCGAAACGAAGGAAATACTGATCGTAACTAGAAAATGTGCATCAAAACGAAGGAAATATGCATTGAAACAAAGGAAATATTGATCGAAACGAGAAAATGAGCATCAAAATGAAGGAAATATGCATCGAAACGAAGGAAATGTTGATCGTAATGAGAAAAGGAGCATTCAAATGAAGGAAATATGCATCGAAACGAAGGTAATATTGATCGTAACGAGAAAATAAGAATCAAAACGAAGGAAATATGCATCAAAACAAAGGAAATATTGATCGTAACGAGAAAAGAAGCATCAAAATAAAGGAAATATGCGTAGAAACGAAGGAAATTTTGATCGTAATGAGAAAATGAGCATTAAAATGAAGGAAATATGCATCGAAACGAAAGAAATGTTGATCGTAATGAGAAAAGGAGCATCAAAATGAAGGAAATATGCATCGAAACAAAGGAAACATTGATCATAACGAGTAAATGAGCTTCAAAAAGAGGGAAATCTGCATCAAAACGAATGAAATGTTGATCGTAACAAGAAAAGGAGCATCAAAATGAAGGAAATATGCATCAAAACGAAGGAAATATTGATCGTAACGAGAAAATGAGCATTAAAATGAAGGAAATATGCATCGAAACGAAGGAAATGTTGATCGTAATGAGAAAAGGAGCATCAAAATGAATGAAATATGCATCGAAACAAAGGAAACATTGACAATAATGATAAAACGAGCCTAAAAAAAATGAAATCTGCATCGAAACTAATGAAATGTTGATCGTAACAAGAAAAGTAGCATCAAAATAAAGGAAATATGCATCGAAACGAAGGAAATGTTGATCGTAACGAGAAAATGAGCATTAAAATTATGGAAATAATCATCAAAGTGAAGGAAATATTGATCATAACGAGAAAACGAGCATAAAAAAGAAGAAAATTTGCATCGAAACGAATGAAATGTTGATCGTAACGAAAAAAGGAGCATCAAAATAAAGGAAATATGAATCGAAACGAAGGAAATTTTGATCGTATCGAGAAAATGAGCATTAAAATGAAGGAAATATTCATCAAAACGAAGGAAATATTGATCGTAATGAGAAAAGGAGCATCAAAATGAAGGAAATATGCATCGAAATAAAGGAAACATGATCATAATGAGAAAACGAGCATCAAAAAGAATGAAATATGCATCGAAACCAAGGAAATATTGATGTTAATGAGAAAACGAGTATAAGAAAGAAGGGAAATCTGCATTTAAAAACGAATGAAATGTTGATCGTAACAAGAAAAGTAGCATCAAAATGAAGGAAATATGCATCGAAACGAAGGAAATGTTGATTGTATCGAGAAAATGAGAATAAAAATGAAGGAAATATTCATCGAAACGAAGGAAATATTGATCGTAATGAGAAAAGGAGCATCAAAATGAAGGAAATATGCATCGAAATAAAGGAAACATGATCATAATGAGAAAACGAGCATAAGAAAGAAGGAAATATGCATCGAAACAAATGAAATATTGATGTTAATGAGAAAACGAGTATAAGAAAGAAGGAAATCTGCATCAAAACGAATGAAATGTTGATCGTAACAAGAAAAGGAGCATCAAAATGAAAGAAATATGCATCGAAACGAAGGAAACGTTGATCGTAACGAGAAAATGAGCATCAAATTGAAGGAAATATTCATCGAAACAAAGGAAATGTTGATCGTAATGAGAAAAGGAGCATCAAAATGTAGGAAATATACATCAAAATGAAGAAAACGAGCATCAAAAAGAAGGAAATATGCATCAAAACAAAGGAAACATTGATCATAATGAGAAAACGAGCATCAAAAAGAAGGAAATCTGCATCGAAACGAATGAAATATTGATCGTATCAAGAAAAGGAGCATCAAAATGCAGGAAATATTCATCGAAACGAAGGAAATATTGATCATAACGAAAAAGGAGCATCAAAATGAAGGAAATATGCATCGAAACGAAGGAAATATTGATCATAACGAGAAAACGAGCATAAAAAAGAAGGAAATCTGCATCGAAATGAATGAAATGTTGATCGTAAAAAGAAAAGGAGCATCATAATGAGTAAATATGAATCGAAAAGAAGGAAATGCCTATCGTAACGAAAAAAAATACATCCAAATGAAGGAAATATTCATCGAAACAAAGGAAATCTTGATCGTAATGAGTAAATGAGCATCAAAATCAAAATGATGGAAATATGCATCGAAACGAATGAAATGTTGATTGTACGAGAAAAGGAGCATCAAAATGAAGGAAATATGCATCGAAACAAAGGTAATATTGATCGAAAGGAGAAAATAAGAATTAAAATGAAGAAAATTTGCATCGAAACATAGGAAATGTTGATTGTAACGAGAAAATGAGCATCAAAATAAAGTAAATATGCGTCGAAACGAAGGAAATGTTGATCTTAACGAGAAAAGGAGCATCAAAATCAAAATTAAGAAAATTTGCATTGAAACGAATGAAATGTTGATCATAACGAGAAAAGAAGCATCAAAATGAAGGGAATATGCATCGAAACGAAGGAAATATTGATCATAACTAAAAAATAAGAATCAAAATGAAGGAAATATGAATCAAAACATAGGAAATATTGTTCATAACGAGAAAACGAGCATAAAAAAGAAGGAAATATGCATCGAATAAAATGAAATGTTGATCGTAACATGAAAAGGAGCATCAAAATTAAGGAAATATGCATCGAAACAAAGACAATGTTGATCGTAATGAGAAAATGAGCATTAAAATGAATGAAATATGCATCGAAACAAAGGAAATGTTGATCGTAATGAGAAAAGGAGCTTCAAAATAAATGAAATATGCATCGGAACAAAGGAAACATTGATAATAATGAGAAAAAATGAGCCTTAAAAAGAAGGAAATCTGCATCGAAACGAATGTAATGTTGATCGTAACAAGAAAAGGAGCATTAAAATGAAGTAAATATGCATCGAAACGAAGGAAAATTGATCGTAACGAGAAAATGAGCATCAAAATGAAGGAAATATGCGTCGAAACCAAGGAAATGTTGATCGTAACGAGAAAAGGAGCATCAAAATGAAGGAAATATGCGTCGAAATGAAGGAAATGTTGATCATAACGAGAAAAGGAGCATCAAAATGAAGGAAATATGCATAGAAACAATAGAAATATTGAACTTAACGAGAAAATGAGCATCAAAAAGAAGGAAATCTGCATCGAAACGAATTAAATGTTGATCGGAACAAGAAAAGTAGCATCAAAATGAAGGAAATATGCATCACGAAGGAAATGTTGATCGTAACGAAAAAAGTGCATCAAAATGAAGGAAATATGCATAGAAACGAAGGAAATATTGATCTTAACGAGAAAATGAGCATCAAAATGAAGGAAATATGCATCAAAACGAAGAAAATATTGATCGTAACGAGAAAAGGAGCATCAAAATGAAGGAAATATGAATCGAAACGAAGGTAATATTAATCGTGACGAGAAAATAAGAATCAAAACAAAGGAAATATGCATCGAAACAAAGGAAATATTTATCATAACAAGAAAACGAGCATCAAAAAGTAGGAAATCTGCATCGAAACGAATGAAATGTTGATTTCAACAAGAAAAGAGCATTAAAATGAAGTAAATATGCATCGAAACGAAGGAAGATTGATTGTAACAAGAAAATGAGCATCAAAATGAAGGAAATATGCGTCAAAACGAAGGAAATGTTGATCATAACGAGAAAAGGAGCATCAAAATGAAGGGAATATGCATAGAAATGAAGGAAATGTTGATCGTAACGAGAAAAGGTACATCAAAATAAAGAAATATTCATCGAAACGAAGGAATTGCTGATCGTAATGAGAAAATGAGCATCAATATGAAGGAAATATACATCGAAACAATAGAAATATTGATCATAACGAGAAAACGAGCATCAAAAAGAAGGAAATCTGCAACGAAACGAATGAAATGTTGATCGTAACGAGAAAATGAGCATCAAAATGAAGGAAATATTCATCGAAACAAAGGAAATGCTGATCGTAATGAGAAAGGAGCATCAAAATGGAAGAAATATTCATCGAAACGAAGGAAATATTGATCATAACGAGAAAACGAGCATTAAAAAGAAAGAAATCTACATCGAAACGAATGAAATATTGATCGTAACAAGAAAAGTAGCATCAAAATGAAGAAAATATGCATCGAAACGAAGGAAATATTGACCGTAATGAGAAAATGAGCATTAAAATGAAGTAAATATTCATCGAAATGAAGGAAATATTGATCATAACGAGAAAAAGAGCATCAAAAAGAAGGAAATCTGTATCGAAACGAATGAAAGGTTGATCGTAACAGGAAAAGGAGACTCAAAATTAAGGAAATCTACATAGAAACGAAGGCAATATTTATCGTAAAGAGAAAATGAGAATCAAATGAAGGAAATATGCATCGAACCAAAGGAAATATTGATCGTAACGAGAAAACGAGCATAAAAAAGAAGGAAATCCGCATCGAAACGAATGAAATGTTGATCGTAAAAAGAAAAGAAGCATCAAAACGAGTAAATATGCATCGAAAAGAAGGAAATGTTGATCATAACGAGAAAAGGATTATCAAAATGAAGTAAGTATTCATCGAAACGAAGGAAATGCTGATCATAACTAGAAAAAGTGCATCAAAATGAAGGAAATATGCATCGAAATGAAGAAAATATTGATCGTAACGGGAAAATGAGCATCAAAATGAAGGAAATATGCATCGAAACGAAGGAAATGTTGATCGTAATGGGAAAAGGAGCATCAAAATGAAGGAAATATGCATCGAAACGAAGGTAATATTGATTGTAACGAGAAAATAAGAATCAAAATGAAGGAAATATGCATCGAAACAAAAGAAATATTGGTCGTAACGAGAAAACGAGCATCTAAAATAAGGAAATCTGCATCGAAACGAATGAAATGTTGATCGTAACAAGATAAGGAGCATCAAAATGAATTAAATATCCATCGAGATAAAGGAAATATTGATCGTAACGAGAATATGAGCATCAAAATGAAGGGAATATGCGTCAAAACTAAGGAAATATTGATCGTATCGAGAAAAGGAGCATCAAAATGAAGGAAATGTGAATCGAAATGAAGGAAATGTTGAACGTAACGAAAAAAGGAGCATTAAAATGAAGGAAATATTCATCGAAACAAAGGAAATACTGATCGTAGTGAGAAAAGGAGCATCAAAATGAAGGAAATATGTATCGAAACAAAGGAAATATTGATCATAACGAGAAAACGAGCATAAAAAAGAAAGAAATCTGCGTCGAAACGAATGAAATGTTGATCGTAACAAGAAAAGTAGCATCAAAATTAAGGAAATATGCTTCGAAACGAAGGAAGTTGATCGTAACGAGAAAATGAGCATTAAAATTAAGGAAATATGCATCGAAACAAAGGAAACATTGATCCTAACGAGAAAATGAGCAACAAAAAGAAGGAAATCTGCATCGAAACGAATAAAATGTTGAACATAACAAGAAAAGAAGCATCAAAATGAAGGACATATTGATCGTAACGTGAAAATGAGAAAATATTGATCGTAATGAGAAAACGAGTATAAAAAAGAAGGAAATCTGCATCGAAACGAATAAAATGTTGATCGTAACAAGAAAAGGAGCGTTAAAATGAAGGAAATATGCATCGAAATGAAGGAAATATTGATCGTAACTAGAAAATGAGAATTAAAATGAAGGAAATATTCATCAAAGCGAAGGAAATATTGTTCGTAATGATAAAAGGAGTATCAAAATGAAGGAAATATGCATCGAAACGAAGGAAACATGATCATAATGAGAAAACGAGCATCAAAAAGAAGGAAATATGCATTGAAAGATGAAATGTTGATCGTAAAAAGAAAAGAAGCATCAAAATGAAGGAAATATTCATCGAAACGAAGAATATTGATCGTAACGAGAAAAGGAGAATCAAAATGAAGGAAATATGTTTCGAAACAAAGGAAATATTGATCATAACGATAAAATGAGCATAAAAAAGAAGAAAATCTGCATCGAAACGAATGAAATATTGATCGTAAAAAGAAAAGGAGCATCAAAATGAGTAAATATGAACTGAAAAGAAGGATATTCTGATTGTAATGAGAAAAAATACATCAAAATGAAGGAAATATGCATCGAAACTAAGGAAATCTTGATCGTAACGAGAAAATGAGCATCAAAATCAAAATGATGGAAAAATGCATCGAAAAGAATGAAATGTTGATCGTAACGAGAAAATGAGCATCAAAATGAAGGAAATATGCATCGAAACAAAGGTAATATTGATCAAAACGAGAAAAAGAGAATCTAAACAAAGAAAATATGCATCGAAACATATGTAATGTTGATTGTAACGAGAAAATGAGAATGAAGGAAATATGCATCGAAACGAAGGAAATGTTGATCGTAATGAGAAAATGAGCATTAAAATGAAGGAAATATTCATCGAAACAAAGGAAATGTTGATCGTAATGATAAAAGGAGCATCAAAATGAAAAAAATATGCATCAAAACAAAGGAAACATTGATCATAACTAGAAAACGAGCATCAATAAGAAGGAATTCTGCATCGAAACGAATGAAATGTTGATCGTAACAAGAAAATGAGCATCAAAATGAAGGAAATATGCATCAAAACGAAGGAAATGTTGATCGTAATGAGAAAAGGAGCATCAAAATGAAGGAAATATGCATCGAAACAAAGGAAACATTGATCCTAACGAGAAAATGAGCAACAAAAAGAAGGAAATCTGCATCGAAACGAATAAAATGTTGAACATAACAAGAAAAGAAGCATCAAAATGAAGGAAATATTGATCATAACGAGAAAATTAGCATTAAAATGAAGGAAATATGCATCGAAACGAAGGAAATATTGATCGTAATGAAAAAAGGAGCATCAAAATGAATGAAATATGCATCTAAACAAAGGAAACATTGATAAAAACAAGAAAACGAGCCTAAAAAGAAGGAAATCTGCATCGAAACGAATGAAATGTTGATCGTAACAAAAAAGGAGCATCAAAATGAAGTAAGTATTCATTGAAACGAAGGAAATGCTAATCGTAACTAGAAAAAGTGCATCAAAATGAAGGAAATATGCATCGAAATTAATAAAATATTGATCGTAACGAGAAATTGAGCATCAAAATGAAGAAAATATTCATCGAACCGAAGGTAATATTGATTGTAACGAGAAAATAAGAATCAAAACAAAGAAAATATGCATCGAAACAAAAGAAGTATTGGTCGTACGAGAAAACGAGCATCTAAAAGAAGGAAATCTGCATCGAAACGAATAAAATGTTGATTGTAACATGAAAAGAAGCATCAAAATAAAGGAAATATTCATCGAAACGAAGGAAATGATGATCGTAACCAGAAAAGGAGAATCAAAATGAAGGAAATATGCATCGAAACAAAGGAAATATTGATCATAACGAGAAAACGAGAATAAAAAAGAAGAAAATCTGCATCAAAATGAACGAAATGTTGATCGTAAAATGAAAACGAGCATCAAAATGAGTAAATATACACTAAAAAGAAGGATATTCTGATTGTAATGAGAAAAAATACAGCAAAATGAAGGAAATATGCATCGAAACGAAGGAAATCTTTATCGTAGCGAGAAAATGAGCATCAAAATCAAAATGATGGAAATATGCATCGAAACAAATGAAATGTTGATCGTAACGAGAAAAGGAGCATCAAAATGAAGGAAATATGCATCGAAACAAAGGTAATATTGATCAAAACGAGAAAATGAGAATCAAAACGAAGAAAATATGCATCGAAACATAGGTAGTGTTGATTGTAACGAGAAAATAAGCATAAAAATGAAGTAAATATACATCAAAACGAAAGAAATGTTGATCGTAATGAGAAAATGAGCATTAAAATGAAGGAAATATTCATCGAAACAAAGGAAATGTTGATCGTAATGATAAAAGGAGCATCAAAATGAAAAAATATGCATCTAAACAAGGAAGCTTTGATCATAACGAGAAAACGAGCATCAATAAGAAGGAAATATGCATAATATCGAATGAAATGCTGAACGTAACAAGAAAAGGAGCATCAAAATGAAGGAAATATGCATCTAAACGAAGGAAATGTAGATCATAACGAGAAAATGAGCTTTAAAATGAAGGAAATATGCATCGAAACGAAGGAAATGTTGATTGTAATTTGAAAAAGAGCATCAAAATGAAGGAAATATGCATCGAAACAAAGGAAACATTGATCCTAACGAGAAAATGAGCAACAAAAAGATGGAAATCTGCATCGAAACGAATAAAATGTTGAACATAACAAGAAAAGAAGCATCAAAATGAAGGAAATATTGATCGTAACGAGAAAATTATCATTAAAATGAAGGAAATATGCATCGAAACGAAGGAAATATTGATCGTAATGAAAAAAGGAGCATCAAAATGAATGAAATATGCATCTAAACAAAGGAAACATTGATAAAAACAAGAAAACGAGCCTAAAAAGAAGGAAATCTGCATCGAAACGAATGAAATGTTGATCGTAACAAAAAAGGAGCATCAAAATGAAGTAAGTATTCATTGAAACGAAGGAAATGCTAATCGTAACTAGAAAAAGTGCATCAAAATGAAGGAAATATGCATCGAAATGAATAAAATATTGATCGTAACGAGAAATTGAGCATCAAAATGAAGAAAATATTCATCGAACCGAAGGTAATATTGATTGTAACGAGAAAATAAGAATCAAAACAAAGAAAATATGCATCGAAACAAAAGAAATATTGGTCGTACTAGAAAACGAGCATCTAAAAGAAGGAAATCTGCATCGAAACGAATAAAATGTTGATTGTAACATGAAAAGAAGCATCAAAATAAAGGAAATATTCATCGAAACGAAGGAAATGATGATCGTAACCAGAAAAGGAGAATCAAAATGAAGGAAATATGCATCGAAACAAAGGAAATATTGATCATAACGAGAAAACGAGAATAAAAAAGAAGAAAATCTGCATCAAAATGAACGAAATGTTGATCGTAAAATGAAAACGAGCATCAAAATGAGTAAATATACACTAAAAAGAAGGATATTCTGATTGTAATGAGAAAAAATACAGCAAAATGAAGGAAATATGCATCGAAACGAAGGAAATCTTTATCGTAGCGAGAAAATGAGCATCAAAATCAAAATGATGGAAATATGCATCGAAACAAATGAAATGTTGATCGTAACGAGAAAAGGAGCATCAAAATGAAGGAAATATGCATCGAAACAAAGGTAATATTGATCAAAACGAGAAAATGAGAATCAAAACGAAGAAAATATGCATCGAAACATAGGTAGTGTTGATTGTAACGAGAAAATAAGCATAAAAATGAAGTAAATATACATCAAAACGAAAGAAATGTTGATCGTAATGAGAAAATGAGCATTAAAATGAAGGAAATATTCATCGAAACAAAGGAAATGTTGATCGTAATGATAAAAGGAGCATCAAAATGAAAAAATATGCATCTAAACAAGGAAGCTTTGATCATAACGAGAAAACGAGCATCAATAAGAAGGAAATATGCATAATATCGAATGAAATGCTGAACGTAACAAGAAAAGGAGCATCAAAATGAAGGAAATATGCATCTAAACGAAGGAAATGTTGATCATAACGAGAAAATGAGCTTTAAAATGAAGGAAATATGCATCGAAACGAAGGAAATGTTGATTGTAATTTGAAAAAGAGCATCAAAATGAAGGAAATATGCATCGAAACATAGGAAATATTGATCCTAATGAGAAAATGAGCAACAAAAAGAAGGAAATCTGCATCGAAACGAATAAAATGTTGAACATAACAAGAAAAGAAGCATCAATATGAAAGAAATATGCATTGAAACGAAGGAAATATTGATCGTAACGAGAAAATTAGTATGAAAATGAAGGAAATATGCATCGAAATGAAGGAAATATTGATCGTAATGAAAAAAGGAGCATCAAAATGAATGAAATATGCATCGAAATAAATGAAACATTGATAATAACAAGAAAACGAGCCTAAAAATAAGGAAATCTGCATCAAAACGAATGAAATGTTGATCGTAACAAGTAAAGGAGCATCAAAATGAAGGAAATATGCATGGAAAAGAAGGAAATATTGATCATAACGAGAAAATGAGCATTAAAATGAAGGAAATATGCATCGAAACGAATGAAATGTTGATCGTAATGAGAAAAGGAGTGTCAAAATGAATGAAATATGCATCGAAACAAAGGAAACATTGATAATAATGATAAAACGAGCCTAAAAAAGAGTGAAATCTGCATCGAAACTAATGAAACGTTGATCGTAACAAGAAAAGTAGCATCAAAATAAAGGAAATATGCATCGAAACGAAGGAAATGTTGATCATAATGAGAAAAAGAGCATCAAAATGAAGGAAATATGCATCGAAACAAAGGAAATATTGATCCTAATGAGAAAATGAGCAACAAAAAGAAGGAAATCTGCATCGAAACGAATAAAATGTTGAACATTACAAGAAAAGAAGCATCAATATGAAGGAAATATGCATTGAAACGAAGGAAATATTGATCGTAACGAGAAAATTAGCATGAAAATGAAGGAAATATGCATCGAAATGATGGAAATACTGATCGTAATGTAAAAAGGAGCATCAAAATGAATGAAATATGCATCGAAATAAAGGAAACATTGATAAAAACAAGAAAACGAGCCTAAAAAGAAGGAAATCTGCATCGAAACGAATGAAATGTTGATCGTAACAAAAAAGGAGCATCAAAATGAAGTAAGTATTCATTGAAACGAAGGAAATGCTGATCGTAACTAGAAAAAGTGCATCAAAATGAAGGAAATATGCATCGAAATGAATAAAATATTGATCGTAACGAGAAATTGAGCATCAAAATGAAGGAAATATGCATCGAAACGAAGAAAATGTTGATCATAACGGGAAAAGGAGCATCAAAATGAAGGAAATATGCATCAAACCGAAGGTAATATTGATTGTAACGAGAAAATAAGAATCAAAACGAAGAAAATATGCATCGAAAAAAAAGAAATATTGGTCGTACGAGAAAACGAGCATCTAAAAGAAGGAAATCTGCATCGAAACGAATAAAATGTTGATTGTAACATGAAAAGAAGCATCAAAATAAAGGAAATATTCATCGAAACGAAGGAAATGTTGATCGTAACGAGAAAAGGAGCATGAAAATGAAGGAAATATGCATCGAAACAAAGGAAATATTGATCATAACGAGAAAACGAGAATAAAAAAGAAGAAAATCTGCATCAAAACGAACAAAATATTGATCGTAAAATGAAAACGAGCATCAAAATGAGTAAATATGCACTAAAAAGAAGGATATTCTGATTGTAATGAGAAAAAATACATCAAAATGAAGGAAATATGCATCGAAACGAAGGAAATCTTGATCGTAGCGAGAAAATGAGCATCAAAATCAAAATGATGGAAATATGCATCGAAACAAATGAAATGTTGATCGTAACGAGAAAAGGAGCATCAAAATGAAGGAAATATGCATCGAAAGAAAGGTAATATTGATCAAAACGAGAAAATGAGAATCAAAACGAAGAAATATGCATCGAAACATAGGTAGTGTTGATTGTAACGAGAAAATAAGCGTAAAAATGAAGTAAATATACATCAAAACGAAAGAAATGTTGATCGTAATGAGAAAATGAGCATTAAAATGAAGGAAATATTCATCGAAACAAAGGAAATGTTGATCGTAATGATAAAAGGAGCATCAAAATGAAAAAATATGCATCGAAACAAGGAAGCTTTGATCATAACGAGAAAACGAGCATCAATAAGAAGGAAATATGCATAATAACGAATGAAATGCTGATCGTAACAAGAAAAGGAGTATCAAAATGAAGGAAATATGCATCGAAACGAAGGAAATGTTGATCATAACGAGAAAATGAGCTTTAAAATGAAGGAAATATGCATCGAAACGAAGGAAATGTTGATTGTAATTTGAAAAAGAGCATCAAAATGAAGGAAATATGCATCGAAACAAAGGAAATATTGATCCTAATGAGAAAATGAGCAACAAAAAGAAGGAAATCTGCATCGAAACGAATAAAATGTTGAACATAACAAGAAAAGAAGCATCAATATGAAGGAAATATGCATTGAAACGAAGGAAATATTGATCGTAACGAGAAAATTAGCATGAAAATGAAAGAAATATGCATCGAAATGAAGGAAATATTGATCGTAATGAAAAAAGGAGCATCAAAATGAATGAAATATGCATCGAAATAAAGGAAACATTGATAATAACAAGAAAACGAGCCTAAAAATAAGGAAATCTGCATCGAAACGAATGAAATGTTGATCGTAACAAGAAAAGGAGCATCAAAATGAAGGAAATATGCATGGAAAAGAAGGAAATATTGATCGTAACGAGAAAATGAGCCTTAAAATGAAGGAAATATGCATCGAAACGAAGGAAATGTTGATCGTAATGAGAAAAGGAGCGTCAAAATGAATGAAATATGCATCGAAACAAAGGAAACATTGATAATAATGATAAAACGAGCCTAAAAAAGAATGAAATCTGCATCGAAACTAATGAAATGTTGATCGTAACAAGAAAAGTAGCATCAAAATAAAGGAAATATGCATCGAAACGAAGGAAATGTTGATCGTAATGAGAAAAAGAGCATCAAAATGAAGGAAATATGCATCGAAACAAAGGAAATATTGATCCTAATGAGAAAATGAGCAACAAAAAGAAGGAAATCTGCATCGAAACGAATAAAATGTTGAACATTACAAGAAAAGAAGCATCAATATGAAGGAAATATGCATTGAAACGAAGGAAATATTGATCGTAACGAGAAAATTAGCATGAAAATGAATGAAATATGCATCGAAATAAAGGAAACATTGATAATAACAAGAAAACGAGCCTAAAAATAAGGAAATCTGCATCGAAACGAATGAAATGTTGATCGTAACAAGAAAAGGAGCATCAAAATGAAGGAAATATGCATGGAAAAGAAGGAAATATTGATCGTAACGAGAAAATGAGCATTAAAATGAAGGAAATATGCATCGAAATGAAGGAAATGTTGATCGTAATGAGAAAAGGAGCGTCAAAATGAATGAAATATGCATCGAAACAAAGGAAACATTGATAATAATGATAAAACGAGCCTCAAAAAGAATGAAATCTGCATCGAAACTAATGAAATGTTGATCGTAACAAGAAAAGTAGCATTAAAATAAAGGAAATATGCATCGAAACGAAGGAAATGTTGATCGTAATGAGAAAAAGAGCATCAAAATGAAGGAAATATGCATCGAAACAAAGGAAACATTGATCCTAATGAGAAAATGAACAACAAAAAGAAGGAAATCTGCATCGAAACGAATAAAATGTTGAACATTACAAGAAAAGAAGCATCAATATTAAGGAAATATGCATTGAAACGAAGGAAATATTGATCGTAACGAGAAAATTAGCATGAAAATGAAGGAAATATGCATCGAAATGAAGGAAATATTGATCGTAATGAAAAAAGGAGCATCAAAATGAATGAAATATGCATCGAAACAAAGGAAACATTGATAAAAACAAGAAAACGAGCCTAAAAAGAAGGAAATCTGCATCGAAACGAATGAAATGTTGATCGTAACAAAAAAGGAGCATCAAAATGAAGTAAGTATTCATTGAAACGAAGGAAATGCTGATCGTAACAAGAAAAAGTGCATCAAAATGAAGGAAATATGCATCGAAATGAAGAAAATATTGATCGTAACGAGAAATTGAGCATCAAAATGAAGAAAATATGCATCGAAACAAAGATAATATTGATTGTAACGAGAAAATAAGAATCAAAACAAAGAAAATATGCATCGAAACAAAGGAAATATTGGTAGTAACGAGAAAACGAGCATCAAAAAGAAAGAAATCTGCATCGAAACGAATGAAATGTTGATCGTAACAAGAAAAGAAGCATCAAAATGAAGGAAATATTCATCGAAACGAAGGAAATGTTGATCGTATCGGGAAAATGAGAATCAAAATGAAGGAAATATGCATCGAAACAAAGGAAATATTGATCGTAATGAGAAAATGAGTATAAGAAAGAATGAAATCTGCATCGAAACGAATGAAATGTTGATCGTAACAAGAAAAGGAGTGTCAAAATGAATGAAATATGCATCGAAACAAAGGAAACATTGATAATAATGATAAAACGAGCCTAAAAAAGAGTGAAATCTGCATCGAAACTAATGAAACGTTGATCGTAACAAGAAAAGTAGCATCAAAATAAAGGAAATATGCATCGAAACGAAGGAAATGTTGATCAAAATGAGAAAAAGAGCATCAAAATGAAGGAAATATGCATCGAAACAAAGGAAATATTGATCCTAATGAGAAAATGAGCAACAAAAAGAAGGAAATCTGCATCGAAACGAATAAAATGTTGAACATTACAAGAAAAGAAGCATCAATATGAAGGAAATATGCATTGAAACGAAGGAAATATTGATCGTAACGAGAAAATTAGCATGAAAATGAAGGAAATATGCATCGAAATGATGGAAATACTGATCGTAATGTAAAAAGGAGCATCAAAATGAATGAAATATGCATCGAAATAAAGGAAACATTGATAAAAACAAGAAAACGAGCCTAAAAAGAAGGAAATCTGCATCGAAACGAATGAAATGTTGATCGTAACAAAAAAGGAGCATCAAAATGAAGTAAGTATTCATTGAAATGAAGGAAATGCTGATCGTAACTAGAAAAAGTGCATCAAAATGAAGGAAATATGCATCGAAATGAATAAAATATTGATCGTAACGAGAAATTGAGCATCAAAATGAAGGAAATATGCATCGAAACGAAGAAAATGTTGATCATAACGGGAAAAGGAGCATCAAAATGAAGGAAATATGCATCAAACCGAAGGTAATATTGATTGTAACGAGAAAATAAGAATCAAAACGAAGAAAATATGCATCGAAAAAAAAGAAATATTGGTCGTACGAGAAAACGAGCATCTAAAAGAAGGAAATCTGCATCGAAACGAATAAAATGTTGATTGTAACATGAAAAGAAGCATCAAAATAAAGGAAATATTCATCGAAACGAAGGAAATGTTGATCGTAACGAGAAAAGGAGCATGAAAATGAAGGAAATATGCATCGAAACAAAGGAAATATTGATCATAACGAGAAAACGAGAATAAAAAAGAAGAAAATCTGCATCAAAACGAACAAAATATTGATCGTAAAATGAAAACGAGCATCAAAATGAGTAAATATGCACTAAAAAGAAGGATATTCTGATTGTAATGAGAAAAAATACATCAAAATGAAGGAAATATGCATCGAAACGAAGGAAATCTTGATCGTAGCGAGAAAATGAGCATCAAAATCAAAATGATGGAAATATGCATCGAAACAAATGAAATGTTGATCGTAACGAGAAAAGGAGCATCAAAATGAAGGAAATATGCATCGAAAGAAAGGTAATATTGATCAAAACGAGAAAATGAGAATCAAAACGAAGAAATATGCATCGAAACATAGGTAGTGTTGATTGTAACGAGAAAATAAGCGTAAAAATGAAGTAAATATACATCAAAACGAAAGAAATGTTGATCGTAATGAGAAAATGAGCATTAAAATGAAGGAAATATTCATCGAAACAAAGGAAATGTTGATCGTAATGATAAAAGGAGCATCAAAATGAAAAAATATGCATCGAAACAAGGAAGCTTTGATCATAACGAGAAAACGAGCATCAATAAGAAGGAAATATGCATAATAACGAATGAAATGCTGATCGTAACAAGAAAAGGAGTATCAAAATGAAGGAAATATGCATCGAAACGAAGGAAATGTTGATCATAACGAGAAAATGAGCTTTAAAATGAAGGAAATATGCATCGAAACGAAGGAAATGTTGATTGTAATTTGAAAAAGAGCATCAAAATGAAGGAAATATGCATCGAAACAAAGGAAATATTGATCCTAATGAGAAAATGAGCAACAAAAAGAAGGAAATCTGCATCGAAACGAATAAAATGTTGAACATAACAAGAAAAGAAGCATCAATATGAAGGAAATATGCATTGAAACGAAGGAAATATTGATCGTAACGAGAAAATTAGCATGAAAATGAAAGAAATATGCATCGAAATGAAGGAAATATTGATCGTAATGAAAAAAGGAGCATCAAAATGAATGAAATATGCATCGAAATAAAGGAAACATTGATAATAACAAGAAAACGAGCCTAAAAATAAGGAAATCTGCATCGAAACGAATGAAATGTTGATCGTAACAAGAAAAGGAGCATCAAAATGAAGGAAATATGCATGGAAAAGAAGGAAATATTGATCGTAACGAGAAAATGAGCCTTAAAATGAAGGAAATATGCATCGAAACGAAGGAAATGTTGATCGTAATGAGAAAAGGAGCGTCAAAATGAATGAAATATGCATCGAAACAAAGGAAACATTGATAATAATGATAAAACGAGCCTAAAAAAGAATGAAATCTGCATCGAAACTAATGAAATGTTGATCGTAACAAGAAAAGTAGCATCAAAATAAAGGAAATATGCATCGAAACGAAGGAAATGTTGATCGTAATGAGAAAAAGAGCATCAAAATGAAGGAAATATGCATCGAAACAAAGGAAATATTGATCCTAATGAGAAAATGAGCAACAAAAAGAAGGAAATCTGCATCGAAACGAATAAAATGTTGAACATTACAAGAAAAGAAGCATCAATATGAAGGAAATATGCATTGAAACGAAGGAAATATTGATCGTAACGAGAAAATTAGCATGAAAATGAATGAAATATGCATCGAAATAAAGGAAACATTGATAATAACAAGAAAACGAGCCTAAAAATAAGGAAATCTGCATCGAAACGAATGAAATGTTGATCGTAACAAGAAAAGGAGCATCAAAATGAAGGAAATATGCATGGAAAAGAAGGAAATATTGATCGTAACGAGAAAATGAGCATTAAAATGAAGGAAATATGCATCGAAATGAAGGAAATGTTGATCGTAATGAGAAAAGGAGCGTCAAAATGAATGAAATATGCATCGAAACAAAGGAAACATTGATAATAATGATAAAACGAGCCTCAAAAAGAATGAAATCTGCATCGAAACTAATGAAATGTTGATCGTAACAAGAAAAGTAGCATTAAAATAAAGGAAATATGCATCGAAACGAAGGAAATGTTGATCGTAATGAGAAAAAGAGCATCAAAATGAAGGAAATATGCATCGAAACAAAGGAAACATTGATCCTAATGAGAAAATGAACAACAAAAAGAAGGAAATCTGCATCGAAACGAATAAAATGTTGAACATTACAAGAAAAGAAGCATCAATATTAAGGAAATATGCATTGAAACGAAGGAAATATTGATCGTAACGAGAAAATTAGCATGAAAATGAAGGAAATATGCATCGAAATGAAGGAAATATTGATCGTAATGAAAAAAGGAGCATCAAAATGAATGAAATATGCATCGAAACAAAGGAAACATTGATAAAAACAAGAAAACGAGCCTAAAAAGAAGGAAATCTGCATCGAAACGAATGAAATGTTGATCGTAACAAAAAAGGAGCATCAAAATGAAGTAAGTATTCATTGAAACGAAGGAAATGCTGATCGTAACAAGAAAAAGTGCATCAAAATGAAGGAAATATGCATCGAAATGAAGAAAATATTGATCGTAACGAGAAATTGAGCATCAAAATGAAGAAAATATGCATCGAAACAAAGATAATATTGATTGTAACGAGAAAATAAGAATCAAAACAAAGAAAATATGCATCGAAACAAAGGAAATATTGGTAGTAACGAGAAAACGAGCATCAAAAAGAAAGAAATCTGCATCGAAACGAATGAAATGTTGATCGTAACAAGAAAAGAAGCATCAAAATGAAGGAAATATTCATCGAAACGAAGGAAATGTTGATCGTATCGGGAAAATGAGAATCAAAATGAAGGAAATATGCATCGAAACAAAGGAAATATTGATCGTAATGAGAAAATGAGTATAAGAAAGAATGAAATCTGCATCGAAACGAATGAAATGTTGATCGTAACAAGAAAAGGAGCATCGAAATGAAGGAAATATGCATCGAAATGAAGGAAATGTTGATTGTATCTAGAAAATGAGAATTAAAATGAAGGAAATATTCGTCGAAACGAAGGAAATGTTGATCGTAAAGAGAAAAGGAGCATCAAAATAAAGGAAATATGCTTCAAAAAAAAGAAAACATGATCATAATGAGAAAAAGAGCATAAAAAAGAAGTAAATATCCATCGAAATAAAGGAAACATTGATTATAACGAGAGAACGAGCATCAAAAAGAAGGAAATTTGCATCGAAACGAATGAAATGTTGATCGTAACAAGAAAAGGAGCATCAAAATGAAGGAAATATTCATCGAAACAAAGGAAATATTGATCGTAACGAGAAAATCAATATCAAAATGAAGGAAATATGCGTCGAAATGAATGAAATATTGATCGTAACGAGAAAAGGAGCATCAAAATGAAGGAAATATGAATCGAAACGAATGAAATGTTGATCGTAACGAGAAAAGGAGCATCGAAATGAAGGAAATATTCATCGAAACAAAGGAAATGCTAATCGTAATGAGAAAGGAGCATCAAAATGAAAGAAATATTCATCGAAACGAAGGAAATATTGATCATAACGAGAAAATGAGCATTAAAAAGAAGGAAATCTACATCGAAACGAATTAAATATTGATCGTAACAAGAAAAGTAGCATCAAAATGAAGGAAATATGCATCGAAACGAAGGAAATGTTGACCGTAATGAGAAAATGAGCATTAAAATGAAGTAAATATTCATCGAAATGAAGGAAATATTGATCATAACGAGAAAAAGAGCATCAAAAAGAAGGAAATCTGTATCGAAACGAATGAAAGGTTGATCGTAACAAAAAAAGGAGACTCAAAATTAAGGAAATATGCATAGAAACGAAGGCAATATTTAGCATAAAGAGAAAATGAGAATCAAACGAATGAAATATGCATCGAACCAAAGGAAATATTGATCGTAACGAGAAAACGAGCATAAAAAAGAAGGAAATCCGCATCGAAACGAATGAAATGTTGATCGTAAAAAGAAAAGAAGCATCAAAACGAGTAAATATGCATCGAAAAGAAGGAAATGTTGATCGTAACGAGAAAAGGATTATCAAAATGAAGTAAGTATTCATCGAAACGAAGGAAATGATGATCATAACTAGAAAAAGTGCATCAAAATGAAGGAAATATGCATCGAAATGAAGAAAATATTGATCGTAACGAGAAAATGAGCATCAAAATGAAGGAAATATGCATCGAAACAAAGGAAATGTTGATCGTAACGGGAAAATGAGCATCAACATGAAGGAAATATGCATCGAAACGAAGGTAATATTGATTGTAACGAGAAAATAAGAATCAAAACGAAGGAAATATGCATCGAAACAAAAGAAATATTGGTAGCAATGAGAAAACGAGCATCTAAAAGAAGGAAATCTGCATCGAAACGAATGAAATGTTGATCGTAACAAGATAAGGAGCATCAAAATGAATTAAATATCCATCGAGATAAAGGAAATATTGATCGTAACGAGAATATGAGCATCAAAATGAAGGGAATATGCGTCGAAACGAAGGAAATATTGATCGTAACGAGAAAAGGAGCATCAAAATGAAGGAAATGTGAATCTAAATGAAGGAAATGTTGAACGTAACGAAAAAAGAAGCATTAAAATGAAGGAAATATTTATCGAAAGAAGGAAATACTGATCGTAGTGAGAAAAGGAGCATCAAAATGAAGGAAATATGTATCGAAACAAAGGAAATATTGATCATAACGAGAAAACGAGCATAAAAAAAAAGAAATCTGCATCGAAACGAATGAAATGTTGATCGTAACAAGAAAAGTAGCATCAAAATTAAGAAAATATGCTTCGAAACGAAGGAAATGTTGATCGTAACGAGAAAATGAGTATTAAAATTAAGGAAATATTCATCGAAACGAAGGAAATATTTATCATAATGAGAAAATGAGCATCAAAAAGAAGGAAATCTGCATCAAAACGAATGAAATGTTGATCGTAATGAGAAAAGGTGCATCAAAATTAAGGAAATATGCATCGAAACGAAGGTAATATTGATCGTAACGAGAAAATAAGAATCAAAATGAAGTAAATATGCATCGAAACTAAGGAAATATTGATCGTAATGAGAAAACGAGTATAAAAAATAAGGAAATCTGCATCGAAATGAATAAAATGTTGATCGTAACAAGAAAAGGAGCGTCAAAATGAAGGAAATATGCATCGAAATGAAGGAAATGTTGATCGTAACGAGAAAATGAGAATTAAAATGAAGGAAATATTCATCAAAATGAAGGAAATATTGTTCATAATGATAAAAGGAGTATCAAAATGAAGGAAATATGCATCGAAATTAAAGAAACATGATCATAATGAGAAAACGAGCATCAAAAAGAAGGAAATATGCATTGAAAAGATGAAATGTTGATCGTAAAAAGAAAAGAAGCATCAAAATGAAGTAAATATTCATCGAAACGAAGGAAATGTTGATCGTAACGAGAAAAGGAGCATCAAAATGAAGGAAATATGCATCGAAACAAAGGAAATATTGATCATAACGATAAAACAAGCATAAAAAAGAAGAAAATCTGCATCGAAACGAATGAAATGTTGATCGTAAAAAGAAAAGGAGCATCAAAATGAGTAAATATGAACTGAAAAGAAGGATATTCTGATTGTAATGAGAAAAAATACATCAAAATGAAGGAAATATGCATCGAAACGAAGGAAATCTTGATCGTAACGAGAAAATGAGCATCAAAATCAAAATGATGGAAATATGCATCGAAATGAATGAAATGTTGATCGTAACGAGAAAAGGATCATCAAAATGAAGGAAATATGCATCGAAACAAAGGTAATATTGATCAAACGAGAAAAAGAGAATCAAAACAAAGAAAATATACATCGAAACATAGGTAATGTTGATTGTAACGAGAAAATGAGCATCAAAATGAAGGAAATATGAATCGAAACTAAAGAAATGTTGATCGTAATGAGAAAATGAGCATTAAAATGAAGGAAATATTCATCGAAACAAAGGAAATATTGATCGTAATGATAAAAGGAACATCAAAATGAAAAAAATATGCATCGAAACAAAGGAAACATTGATCATAACGAGAAAACGAGCATCAATAAGAAGGAATTCTGCATCGAAACGAATGAAATGTTGATCCTAACAAGAAAAGGAGCATCAAAATGAAGGAAATATGCATCAAAACGAAGGAAATGTTGATCGTAATAAGAAAAGGAGCATCAAAATGAAGGAAATATGCATCGAAACAAAGGAAACATTGATCCTAACGAGAAAATGAGCAACAAAAAGAAGGAAATCTGCATCGAAACGAATAAAATGTTGAACATAACAAGAAAAGAAGCTTCAAAATGAAGGAAATATTGATCGTAACGAGAAAATTAGCATTAAAATGAAGGAAATATGCATCGAAACGAAGGAAATATTTATCGTAATGAAAAAAGGAGCATCAAAATGAATGAAATATGCATCGAAACAAAGGAAACATTGATAAAAACAAGAAAACGAGCCTAAAAAGAAGGAAATCTGCATCGAAACAAATGAAATGTTGATCGTAACAAAAAAGGAGCATCAAAATGAAGTAAGTATTCATTGAAACGAAGGAAATGCTGATCGTAACTAGAAAAAGTGCATCAAAATGAAGGAAATATGCATCGAAATGAATAAAATATTGATCGTAACGAGAAATTGAGCATCAAAATGAAGGAAATATGCATCGAAACTAAGAAAATATTGATCGTAACGGGAAAAGGAGCATCAAAATGAAGGAAATATGCATCGAACCGAAGGTAATATTGATTGTAACGAGAAAATAAGAATCAAAACGAAGAAAATATGCATCGAAATAAAAGAAATATTGGTCGTACGAGAAAACGAGCATCTAAAAGAAGGAAATCTGCATCGAAACGAATAAAATGTTGATTGTAACATGAAAAGAAGCATCAAAATAAAGGAAATATTCATCGAAACGAAGGAAATTTTGATCGTAACGAGAAAAGGAGCATGAAAATGAAGGAAATATGCATCGAAACAAAGGAAATATTGATCATAACGAGAAAATGAGAAAACGAGAATAAAAAAGAAGAAAATCTACATCAAAACGAACGAAATGTTGATCGTAAAATTAAAACGAGCATCAAAATGAGTAAATATGCACTAAAAAGAAGGATATTCTGATTGTAATGAGAAAAAATACAGCAAAATGAAGGAAATATGCATCGAAACGAAGGAAATCTTGATAATAGCGAGAAAATGAGCATCAAAATCAAAATGATGGAAATATGCATCGAAACAAATGAAATGTTGATCGTAACGAGAAAAGGAGCATCAAAATGAAGGAAATATGCATCGAAACAAAGGTAATATTGATCAAAACGAGAAAATAAAAATCAAAACGAAGAAAATATGCATCGAAACATAGGTAGTGTTGATTGTAACAAGAAAATAAGCATAAAAATGAAGTAAATATACATCAAAACGAAAGAAATGTTGATCGTAATGAGAAAATGAGCATTAAAATGAAGGAAATATTCATCGAAACAAAGGAAATGTTGATCGTAATGATAAAAGGAGCATCAAAATGAAAAAATATGAATCGAAACAAAGGAAGCATTGATCATAACGAGAAAACGATCATCAATAAGAAGGAAATATGCATAATAACGAATGAAATGCTGATCGTAACAAGAAAAGGAGCATCAAAATGAAGGAAATATGCATCGAAACGAAGGAAATGTTGATCATAATGAGAAAATGAGCTATAAAATGAAGGAAATATGCATAGAAACGAAGAAAATGTTGATCATAATGAGAAAAAGAGCATCAAAATGAAGGAAATATGCATCGAAACAAAGGAAATATTGATCCTAATGAGAAAATGAGCAACAAAAAGAAGGAAATCTACATCGAAACGAATAAAATGTTGAACATTACAAGAAAAGAAGCATCAATATGAAGGAAATATGTATTGAAACGAAGGAAATATTGATCGTAACGAGAAAATTAGCATGAAAATGAAGGAAATATGCATCGAAATGAAGGAAATATTGATTGTAATGAAAAAAGGAGCATCAAAATGAATGAAATATGCATCGAAATAAAGGAAACATTGATAATAACGAGAAAACGAGCCTAAAAATAAGGAAATCTGCATCGAAACGAATGAAATGTTGATCGTAACAAAAAAGGAGCATCAAAATGAAGTAAGTATTCATTGAAACGAAGGAAATGCTGATCGTAACAAGAAAAAGTGCATCAAAATGAAGGAAATATCCATCGAAATGAAGAAAATATTGATCGTAACGAGAAATTGAGCATCAAAATGAAGGAAATATGCATCGAAACGAAGGAAATGTTGATCGTAACGGGAAAAGGAGCATCAAAATGAAGAAAATATGCATCGAAATAAAGATAATATTGATTGTAACGAGAAAATAAGAATCAAAACGAAGAAAATATGCATCGAAACAAAGGAAATATTGGTAGTAATGAGAAAACGAGCATCAAAAAGAAGGAAATCTGCATCGAAACGAATGAAATGTTGATCGTAACAAGAAAAGAAGCATCAAAATGAAGGAAATATTCATCGAAACGAAGGAAATGTTGATCGTATCGGGAAAATGAGAATCAAAACAAAGGAAATATGCATCGAAACCAAGGAAATATTGATTGTAATGAGAAAATGAGTATATGAAAGAAGGAAATCTGCATCGAAACGAATGAAATGTTGATCGTAACAAAAAAGGAGCATCAAAATGAAGGAAATATGCATCGAAATGAAGGAAATATTGATTGTATCGAGAAAATGAGAATTAAAATGAGGGAAATATTCGTCGAAACATAGGAAATGTTGATCGTAAAGAGAAAAGGAGCATCAAAATAAAGGAAATATGCTTCAAAAAAAAGGAAACATGATCATAATGAGAAAAAGAGCATCAAAAAGAAGGAAATATCCATCGAAATAAAGGAAACATTGATTATAACGAGAAAACGAGCATCAAAAAGAAGGAAATTTGCATCGAAACGAATGAAATGTTGATCGTAACAATAAAAGGAGCATCAAAATGAAGGAAATATTCATCGAAACAAAGGAAATATTGATCGTAACGAGAAAATCAACATCAAAATGAAGGAAATATGCGTCGAAACGAAGAAAATATTGATCGTAACGAGAAAAGGAGCATCAAAATGAAGGAAATATGCATCGAAAGAAAGGAAACATTGATAATAATGAGAAAACGAGCATCAAAAAGCATGAAATTTACATCGAAACGAATGAAATATTGATCGTAAAAAGAAAATGAGCATCAAAATGAAGTAAATATACATCGAAACGAAGGAAATACTGATCGTTACTAGAAAATGTGCATCAAAACGAAGGAAATATGCATCGATACAAAGGAAATATTGATCGTAACGAGAAAATGAGCATCAAAATGAAGGAAATATGCATCGAAACGAAAGAAACGTTGATCGTAACGAGAAAATGAGCATTAAAATGAAGGAAATATGCATCGAAACGAAGGTAATATAGATCGTAACGAGAAAATAAGAATCAAAACGAAGGAAATATGCATCAAAACAAAGGAAATATTGATCGTAACGAGAAAAGAAGAATCAAAATAAAGGAAATATGCATCGAAACGAAGGAAATTTTGATCGTAATGAGAAAATGAGCATTAAAATGAAGGAAATATGCATCGAAACGAAAGAAATGTTGATCGTAATGAGAAAAGGAGCATCAAAATGAAGGAAATATGCATCGAAACAAAGGAAACATTGATCATAACGAGTAAATGAGCATCAAAAAGAGGGAAATCTGCATCAAAACGAATGAAATGTTGATCGTAACAAGAGAAGGAGCATCAAAATGAAGGAAATATGCATCGAAACGAAGGAAATATTGATCGTAACGAGAAAATGAGCATTAAAATGAAGGAAATATGCATCGAAATGAAGGAAATGTTGATCGTAATGAGAAAAGGAGCGTCAAAATGAATGAAATATGCATCGAAACAAAGGAAACACTGATAATAATGATAAAACGAGCCTCAAAAAGAATGAAATCTGCATCGAAACTAATGAAATGTTGATCGTAACAAGAAATGTAGCATCAAAATAAAGGAAATATGCATCAAAACGAAGGAAATGTTGTTCGTAACGAGAAAATGAGCATTAAAATTAAGGAAATAATCATCGAAGTGAAGGAAATATTGATCATAACGAGAAAACGAGCATAAAAAAGAAGGAAATTTGCATCGAAACGAATGAAATGTTGATCGTAACGAGAAAAGGAGCATCAAAATGAAGGAAATATGAATCGAAACGAAGGAAATTTTGATTGTATCGAGAAAATGAGCATTAAAATGAAGGAAATATTCATCGAAACGAAGGAAATTTGATCGTAATAAGAAAAGGAGCATCAAAATGAAGGAAATATGCATCGAAATAAAGGAAACATGATCATAATGAGAAAACGAGCATCAAAAAGAAGGAAATATGCATCGAAACCAAGGAAATATTGATGTTAATGAGAAAACGAGTATAAGAAAGATGGAAATCTGCATTTAAAAACGAATGAAATGTTGATCGTAACAAGAAAAGTAGCATCAAAATGAAAGAAATATGCATCGAAACGAAGGAAATGTTGATCGTAACGAGAAAATTAGCATGAAAATGAAGGAAATATGCATCGAAATGAAGGAAATATTGATCATAATGAAAAAAGGAGCATCAAAATGAATGAAATATGCATCGAAATAAAGGAAACATTGATAATAACGAGAAAACGAGCCTAAAAATAAGGAAATCTGCATCGAAACGAATGAAATGTTGATCGTAACAAAAAAGGAGCATCAAAATGAAGTAAGTATTCATTGTAACGAAGGAAATGCTGATCGTAACAAGAAAAAGTGCATCAAAATGAAGGAAATATCCATCGAAATGAAGAAAATATTGATCGTAACGAGAAATTGAGCATCAAAATGAAGGAAATATGCATCGAAACGAAGGAAATGTTGATCGTAACGGGAAAAGGAGCATCAAAATGAAGAAAATATGCATCGAAACAAAGATAATATTGATTGTAACGAGAAAATAAGAATCAAAACGAAGAAAATATGCATCGAAACAAAGGAAATATTGGTAGTAACGAGAAAACGAGCATCAAAAAGAAGGAAATCTGCATCGAAACGAATGAAATGTTGATCGTAACAAGAAAAGAAGCATCAAAATGAAGGAAATATTCATCGAAACGAAGGAAATGTTGATCGTATCGGGAAAATGAGAATCAAAACAAAGGAAATATGCATCGAAACCAAGGAAATATTGATTGTAATGAGAAAATGAGTATATGAAAGAAGGAAATCTGCATCGAAACGAATGAAAAGTTGATCGTAACAAAAAAAGGAGCATCAAAATGAAGGAAATATGCATCGAAATGAAGGAAATATTGATTGTATCGAGAAAATGAGAATTAAAATGAGGGAAATATTCGTCGAAACATAGGAAATGTTGATCGTAAAGAGAAAAGGAGCATCAAAATAAAGGAAATATGCTTAAAAAAAAAGGAAACATGATCATAATGAGAAAAAGAGCATCAAAAAGAAGGAAATATCCATCGAAATAAAGGAAACATTGATTATAACGAGAAAACGAGCATAAAAAATAATGAAATTTGCATCGAAACGAATGAAATGTTGATCGTAACAATAAAAGGAGCATCAAAATGAAGGAAATATTCATCGAAACAAAGGAAATATTGATCGTAACGAGAAAATCAACATCAAAATGAAGGAAATATGCGTCGAAACGAAGAAAATATTGATCGTAACGAGAAAAGGAGCATCAAAATGAAGGAAATATGTATCGAAAGAAAGGAAACATTGATAATAATGAGAAAACGAGCCTCAAAAAGCATGAAATTTGCATCGAAACGAATGAAATGTTGATCGTAAAAAGAAAATGAGCATCAAAATGAAGTAAATATACATCGAAATGAAGGAAATACTGATCGTAAATAGAAAATGTGCATCAAAACGAAGGAAATATGCATCGAAACAAAGGAAATATTGATCGTAACGAGAAAATGAGCATCAAAATGAAGAAAATATTCATCGAAACGAAAGAAACGTTGATCGTAACGAGAAAATGAGCATTAAAATGAAGGAAATATGCATCGAAACGAAGGTAATATAGATCGTAAAGAGAAAATAAGAATCAAAACGAAGGAAATATGCATCAAAACAAAGGAAATATTGATCGTAACGAGAAAAGAAGAATCAAAATAAAGGAAATATGCATCGAAACGAAGGAAATTTTGATCGTAATGAGAAAATGAGCATTAAAATGAAGGAAATATGCATCGAAACGAAAGAAATGTTGATCGTAATGAGAAAAGGAGCATCAAAATGAAGGAAATATGCATCGAAACAAAGGAAACATTGATCATAACGAGTAAATGAGCATCAAAAAGAGGGAAATCTGCATCAAAACGAATGAAATGTTGATCGTAACAAGAAAAGGAGCATCAAAATGAAGTAAATATGCATCAAAATGAATGAAATATGCATCGAAACAAAGGAAACACTGATAATAATGATAAAACGAGCCTCAAAAAGAATGAAATCTGCATCGAAACTAATGAAATGTTGATCGTAACAAGAAATGTAGCATCAAAATAAAGGAAATATGCATCAAAACGAAGGAAATGTTGATCGTAACGAGAAAATGAGCATTAAAATTAAGGAAATAATCATCGAAGTGAAGGAAATATTGATCATAACGAGAAAACGAGCATAAAAAAGAAGGAAATTTGCATCGAAACGAATGAAATGTTGATCGTAACGAGAAAAGGAGCATCAAAATGAAGGAAATATGAATCGAAACGAAGGAAATTTTGATTGTATCGAGAAAATGAGCATTAAAATGAAGGAAATATTCATCGAAACAAAGGAAATTTGATCGTAATAAGAAAAGGAGCATCAAAATGAAGGAAATATGCATCGAAATAAAGGAAACATGATCATAATGAGAAAACGAGCATCAAAAAGAAGGAAATATGCATCGAAACCAAGGAAATATTGATGTTAATGAGAAAACGAGTATAAGAAAGATGGAAATCTGCATTTAAAAACGAATGAAATGTTGATTGTAACAAGAAAAGTAGCATCAAAATGAAATAAATATGCATCGAAACGAAGGAAATGTTGATCGTATCGAGAGAATAAGAATAAAAATGAAGGAAATATTCATCGAAACGAAGGAAATATTGATCGTAATGAGAAAAGGAGCATCAAAATGAAGGAAATATGCATCGAAATAAAGGAAACATGATCATAATGAGAAAACGAGCATAAGAAAGAAGGAAATATGCATCGAAACAAAGGAAATATTGATCGTAACAAGAAAAGGAGCGTCAAAATGAAAGAAATATGCATCGAAACGAAGGAAACGTTGATCGTAACGAGAAAATGAGCATCAAATTGAAGGAAATATTCATCGAAACAAAGGAAATGTTGATCGTAATGAGAAAAGGAGTATCAAAATAAAGGAAATATACATCAAAATGTGAAAACGAGCATCAAAAAGAAGGAAATATGCATCAAAACAAAGGAAACATTGATCATAACGAGAAAACGAGCATAAAAAAGAAGGAAATCTGCATCGAAACGAATGAAATATTGATCGTATCAAGAAAAGGAGCATCAAAATGTAGGAAATATTCATCGAAATGAAGGAAATATTGATCGTAACGAGAAAAGGAGCATCCAAATCAAGGAAATATGCATCGAAACGAAGGAAATATTGATCATAACGAGAAAACGAGCATAAAAAAGAAGGAAATCTGCATCGAAATGAATGAAATGTTGATCGTAAAAAGAAAAGGAGCATCATAATGAGTAAATATGCATCGAAAAGAAGGAAATGCTGATCGTAAAGAGAAAAAATACATCTAAATGAAGGAAATATGCATCGAAACAAAGGAAATCTTGATCGTAACGAGTAAATGAGCATCAAAATCAAAATGATGGAAATATGCATCGAAACAAATGAAATGTTGATTGTACGAGAAAAGGAGCATCAAAATGAAGGAAATATGCATTGAAACAAAGGTAATATTGATCGAAAGAAGAAAATAAGAATTAAAACGAAGAAAATATGCATCGAAACATAGGAAATGTTGATTGTAACGAGAAAATGAGCATCAAAATGAAGGAAATATGCGTTGAAACGAAGGAAATGTTGATCGTAACGAGAAAAGGAGCATCAAAATCAAAATTAAGAAAATTTGCATTGAAACGAATGAAATGTTGATCATAACGAGAAAAGGAGCATCAAAATGAAGGGAATATGCATCGAAACGAAGGAAATATTGATCACAACGAAAAAATGAGAATCAAAACGAAGGAAATATGCATCAAAACATAGGAAATATTGATCATAACGAGAAAACGAGCATTAAAAAGAAGGAAATACGCATCGAATCTAATGAAATGTTGATCGTAACATGAAAAGGAGCATCAAAATTAAGGAAATATGCATCGAAACAAAGACAATGTTGATCGTAATGAGAAAATGAGCATTAAAATGAATGAAATATGCATCGAAACAAAGGAAATGTTGATCGTAATGAGAAAAGGAGCTTCAAAATGAATGGAATATGTATCGGAACAAAGGAAACATTGATAATAATGAGAAAAAACGAGCCTTAAAAAGAAGGAATTCTGCATCGAAATGAATGAAATGCTGATCGTAACAAGAAAATGAGCATCAAAATGAAGTAAATATGCATCGAAACGAAGGAAATGCTTATCGTAACTAGAAAAAGTGCATCAAAATAAATTAAATATGCATCGAAAAGAAGGAAATAATGAACGTAACGAGAAAATGTGCATGAAAATGAAGGAAATACGCATCGAAACAAAGGAAATGTTGATCGTAATGAGAGAAGGAGCATAAAAATGAAGGAAATATGCATCGATACGAAGGTAATATAGATTGTAACGAGAAAATAAGAATCAAAACGAAGGAAATATGCATCGAAACAAAAGAAATATTGATTATAACGAGAAAACGAGCATCAAAAAGTAGGAAATCTGCATCGAAACAAATGTAATGTTGATCGTAACAAGAAAATGAGCATTAAAATGAAGTAAATATGCATCGAAACGAAGGAAGATTGATCGTAAAGAGAAAATGAGCATCAAAATGAAGGAAATATGCGTCGAAACCATGGAAATGTTGATCGTAACGAGAAAAGGAGCATCAAAATGAAGGAAATGTGCGTCGAAATGAAGGAAATGTTGATCATAACGAGAAAAGGAGCATCAAAATGAAGGAAATATGCATAGAAACAATAGAAATATTGAACTTAACGAGAAAACGAGCATCAAAAAGAAGGAAATCTGCATCGAAACGAATTAAATGTTGATCGTAACAAGAAAAGTAGCATCAAAATGAAGGAAATATGCATCACGAAGGAAATGTTGATCATAACGAAAGAAGTGCATCAAAATGAAGGAAATATGCATCGAAACGAAGGAAATATTGATCTTAACGAGAAAATGAGCATCAAAATGAAGGAAATATGCATCAAAACGAATAAAATGTTAATCTTAACGAGAAAATGAGCATCAAAATGAAGGAATTATGCATCGAAACGAAGGTAATATAGATCGTGACGAGAAAATAAGAATCAAAACAAAGGAAATATGCATCGAAACAAAGGAAATATTTATCATAACAAGAAAACGAGCATCAAAAAGTAGGAAATCTGCATCGAAACGAATGAAATGTTGATTTCAACAAGAAAGGAGCATTAAAATGAAGTAAATATGCATCGAAACGAAGGAAGATTGATTGTAACGAGAAAATGAGCCTCAAAATGAAGGAAATATGCGTCAAAACGAAGGAAATGTTGATCATAACGAGAAAAGGAGCATCAAAATGAAGGGAATATGCATCGAAATGAAGGAAATGTTGATCGTAACGAGAAAAGGTACATCAAAATAAAGAAATATTCATCGAAACGAAGGAATTACTGATCGTAATGAGAAAATGAGCATCAAAATGAAGGAAATATGCATCGAAACAATAGAAATATTGATCATAACGAGAAAACAAGCATAAAAAAGAAGTAAATCTACATCGAAACGAATGAAATGTTGATCGTAACGAGAAAAGGAGCATCGAAATGAAGGAAATATTCATCGAAACAAAGGAAATGCTGATCGTAATGAGGAAGGAGCATCAAAATGAAAGAAATATTCATAGAAACGAAGAAAATATTGATCATAACAAGAAAACGAGCATTAAAAAGAAGGAAATCTACATCGAAACGAATGAAATATTGATCGTAACAATAAAAGTAGCATCAAAATGAAGGAAATATGCATCGAAACGAAGGAAATGTTGACCGTAATGAGAAAATGAGCATTAAAATGAAGTAAATATTCATCGAAATGAAGGAAATATTGATCATAACGAGAAAAAGAGCATCAAAAAGAAGGAAATATGTATCGAAACGAATGAAAAGTTGATCGTAACAAGAAAAGAAGACTCAAAATTAAGGAAATATGCATAGAAACAAAGGCAATATTTATCGTAAAGAGAAAATGAGAATCAAACGAATGAAATATGCATCGAACCAAAGGAAATATTGATCGTAACGAGAAAACGAGCATAAAAAAGAAGGAAATCCGCATCGAAACGAATCAAATATTGATCGTAAAAAGAAAAGAAGCATCAAAACGAGTAAATATGCATCGAAAAGAAGGAAATGTTGATCGTAACGAGAAAAGGATTATCAAAATGAAGTAAGTATTCATCGAAATGAAGGAAATGCTGATCATAACAAGAAAAAGTGCATCAAAATGAAGGAAATATGCATCGAAACGAAGAAAATATTGATCGTAACGAGAAAATGAGCATCAAAATGAAGGAAATATGCATCGAAACGAAGGAAATGTTGATCGTAACGGGAAAAGGAGCATCAAAATGAAGGAAATATGCATCGAAACGAAGGTAATATTGATTGTAACGAGAAAATAAGAATAAAAACGAAGGAAATATGCATCGAAACAAAAGAAATATTGGTCGTAACGAGAAAACGAGCATCTAAAAGAAGGAAATCTGCTTCGAAACGAATGAAATGTTGATCGTAACATGATAAGGAGCATCAAAATGAATTAAATATCCATCGAGATAAAGGAAATAATGATCGTAACGAGAATATGAGCATCAAAATGAAGGGAATATGCGTCGAAACGAAGGAAATAATGATCGTAACGAGAAAAGGAGCATCAAAATGAAAGAAATGTGAATCGAAATGAAGGGAATGTTGAACGTAACGAAAAAAGGAGCATTAAAATGAAGGAAATATTCATCGAAACGAAGGAAATACTGATCGTAGTGAGAAAAGGAGCATCAAAATGAAGGAAATTTGTATCGAAACAAAGGAAATATTGATCATAACGAGAAAACGAGCATAAAAAAGAAAGAAATCTGCATCGAAACGAATGAAATGTTGATCGTAACAAGAAAAGTAGCATCAAAATTATGGAAATATGCTTCGAAACGAAGGAAATGTTGATCGTAACGAGAAAATGAGCATTAAAATTAAGGAAATATTCATCGAAATGAAGGAAATATTTATCATATTGAGAAAATGAGCATCAAAAAGAAGGAAATCTGCATCAAAACGAATGAAATTTTGATCGTAATGAGAAAAGGTGCATCAAAATGAAGGAAATATGCATCGAAACGAAGGTAATATTGATCGTAATGAGAAAATAAGAATCAAAAAGAAGTAAATATGCATCGAAACTAAGGAAATATTGATCGTAATGAGAAAACGAGTATAAAAAAGATTCGATGCATATTTTTTTCATTTTGATGCTTATTTTCTCGTTACGATCAACATTTCCTTCATTTTGATGCATATTTACTTCATTTTCATGCTCCTTTTCTCGTTACGATCAACATTTCATTCGTTTCGATGCAGATTTCCTTCTTTTTGATGCTCGTTTTCTCATTACGATCAATATTTCCTTCGTTTCGATGATATTTCCTTCGTTTCGATGATATTTCCTTCGTTTCGATGATATTTCCTTCGTTTTGATGAATATTTCATTCGTTATAATGCTCATTTTCTCTTTACGATCAATATTTCCTTCATTTCGATGCATATTTCCTTCATTTTGATGCTACTTTTCTCGTTACGATCAACATTTCATTCGTTTCGGTGCAGATTTTCTCCTTTTTCATGCTCGTTTTCTCGTTACGATCAATATTTCCTTCATTTTAATTTATATTTCCTTCGTTTTAATTCTCATTTTCTCTTTATGATCAACATTACCTTCGTTTCGATGCATATTTTCTTTATTTTGATTCTCGTTTTCTCGTTACGATCAACATTTCCTTCGTTTGGAAGCATATTTACTTCATTTTGATGCTCTTTTCTCGTTACGATCAACATTTTATTCATTTCGATACAAATTTCCTTCTTTTTGATGCTTATTTTCTCATTACGATCAATATTTCCTTCGTTTCGATGCATATTTCCTTCGTTTTTATTCTCATTTTCTCTTTTTGATCAACATTACCTTCGTTTCGATGCTTATTTCCTTCATTTTGATGATCCTTTTCTCGTTATGATCAATATTTCCTTTGTTTTGATACATATTTCCATCATTCTGATCTTCCTTTTCTCATTATGATCAATATTTCATTCGTTTCGATGCAGATTTCTTTCTTTTTGATGATCGTTTTCTTGTTATGATAAATATTTCCTTTGTTTCGATGCATATTTCCTTTATTCTCATGCTTCTTTTCTCATTACGATCAATATTTTCTTCATTTCGATGAATATTTCCTTCATTTTAATGCTCATTTTCTCGTTACGATTAGCATTTCTTTCGTTTTGATGCATATTTACTTCATTTTGATGCTCCTTTTTTTGTTACGATCAACATTTCATTCGTTTCGATGCAAATTCCTTCTTTTGTTGCTCGTTTTCTCATTAAGATCATTATTTCCTTTGTTTCGATGCATTTTCCTTCGTTTTGATTCTCATTTTCTCATTACGATCAATATTATCTTCGTTTCGATGCATATTTCCTTCATTTTGATGCTCCTTTTCTCGTTACGATCAATATTTCCTTTGTTTCGATGCATATTTCCTTCGTTTTGATGCTCATTTTCTCGTCACGATCCATATTTCTTTCATTTCTATGAATATTTCCTTCATTTTGATGCTCATTTTCTCGTTACGATCAGCATTACCTTCGTTTCTATGCATGTTTATTTCATTTTGATGCTCCTTTTCTTGTTACGAACAATATTTCATTTGTTTCGATGCATATTTCGTTCATTTCGATGCATATTTCCTTCATTTTGATGAATATTTCCTTCATTTTAATGCTCATTTTCTCGTTACGATCAATATTTTCTTCGTTTCGATGCATATTTACTTCATTTTGATGCTCCTTTTCTTCTTACGATCAACATTTCATTCGTTTCGATGCAAATTTCATTTTTTTATGCTCGTTTTCTCATTACGATAAATATTTCCTTCGTTTCGATGCATATTTCTTTCGTTTTGATTATCATTTTCTCTTTACAATCAATATTACCTTTGTTTCGATGCATATTTTTTTCATTTTGATGCTTATTTTCTCGTTACGATCAACATTTCCTTCATTTTGATGCATATTTACTTCATTTTCATGCTCCTTTTCTCGTTACGATCAACATTTCATTCGTTTCGATGCAGATTTCCTTCTTTTTAATGCTCGTTTTCTCATTACGATCAATATTTTCTTCGTTTCGATGATATTTCCTTCGTTTCGATGATATTTCCTTCGTTTTGATGCTCATTTTCTCGTTATGAACAACGACTCCTTTGTTTCGATGCATATTTCCTTCATTTTGATGCTCCTTTTCTCATTACGATCAACATTACCTTCGTTTCGATGCATATTTCCTTCATTTTGATGCTCCTTTTCTCGTTACGTTCCACATTTCCTTCGTTTCGATGCATATGTACTTCATTTTGAAGATCCTTTTCTCGTTACGATCAATATTTCATTCGTTTTGATGCAGATTTCCTTCTTTTTGATGCTCATTTTCTCGTTACGGTCAACATTTCCTTTGTTTCAATGCATAATTCCGTCATTTTGATGCTTCTTTTCTCATTACGATAAGCATTTCCTTCATTTCGATGCATATTTACTTCATTTTGATGCTCCTTTTCTCGTTACGATCAACATTTCACTCGTTTCGATGCTGATTTCCTTCTTTTTGATGCTCGTTTTGTCGTTACTATCAATATTTCTTTTATTTTGATGCATATTTCATTCATTTTGATTCTCATTTTCTCTTTACGATCAACATTACCTTCATTTCGATGCATATTTTCTTCATTTTGATGCTCGTTTTCTCGTAATGATCAACATTTCCTTTGTTTCAATGAATATTTCCTTCATTTTGATGCTCCTTTTCTCATTAAGATCAACATTTCCTTCGTTTCGATGAATATTTCATTCGTTTTAATGCTCATTTTCTCGTTACGATCAATATTTCATTCGTTAGATGTATATTTCCTACATTTTGATGCTCTTTTTCTCGTTACGATCAACATTTCCTTCTTTTTGAATCATATTTACTTCATTTTGGGCTCCTTTTCTCGTTACGATCAACATTTCATTCGTTTCGATTCATATTTCCTTCTTTTTTATGCTCGTTTTCTAGTTACGATCAATATTTCCTTCGTTTTGATGCATCTTTCCTTCATTTTGATTCTCATTCTCTTTACGATCAACATTACCTTCGTTTCGATGCATATTTTCTTCATTTTGATGCTCCTTTTCTCGTTACGATCAACATTTCCTTCGTTTTGATGCATATTTACTTCATTTTGATGCTCCTTTTCTCGTTACGATCAACATTTCATTAGTTTCGATGCAGATTTCCTTCTTTTTGATCCTCTTTATCTCGTTACGATCAATATTTCCTTCATTTTGATGCATATTTCCTTCGTTTTGATTCTCATTTTCTCTTTACGATCAACATTACCTTCGTTTCGATGTATATTTCCTTCATTTTGATGATCCTTTTCTCGTTATGATCAATATTTCCTTTGATTTGATACATATTTCCGTCGTTTTGATTTTTCTTTTCTCATTACGATCAATATTTCATTCGTTTTGATGCATATTTCTTTCTTTTTGATGCTTGTTTTCAAGTTATGATCAATATTTCCTTTGTTTCGATGCATATTTCCTTTATTTTGATGCTCCTTTTCTCAATACGATCAAGATTTCCTTCATTTCGATGAATATTTCCTTCATTTAAATGCTCATTTTCTCGTTACAATCAACCTTTCCTTCATTTCGACGCATATTTAATTCATTTTGATGCTCCTTTTCTTGTTACGATCAATATTTCAATCGTTTCGATGCAGATTCCTTTTTTTTTTATGCTCGTTTTCTCATTAAGATCATTATTTCCTTTGTTTCGATGCATTTTCCTTCGTTTTGATTCTCATTTTCTCGTTACGATCAATATTACCTTCGTTTCGATGCATATTTTCTTCATTTTGATGCTCATTTTCTCGTTACGATCAACATTTCCTTCATTTCAATGAATATTTCCTTCATTTTAATGATCATTTTCTCGTTACGATCAACATTTCCTTCGTTTCAATGCATATTTCCTTCATTTTGATACTTATTTTCTCGTTACGATCAGCATTTCTTTAATTTCGATGCATATTTACTTCATTTTGATGCTTCTTTTCTTGTAACGATCAACATATCATTCTTTTTTATGCATATTTCCTTCATTTCGATGAATATTTCCTTCGTTTTGATGAATATTTCCTTCATTTTAATGCTCATTTTCTCGTTACGACCAATATTTCCTTAGTTCGATGCATATTACTTCATTTTGATGCTTCTTTTCTTGTTACGATCAGCATTTCATTCGTTTGATGAAGATTTTCTTTTTTTATGCTCGTTTTCTCGTTACGATCAATATTTTCTTCATTTCGATGCATATTTCTCTCGATTTGATTATCATTTTCTCTTTACAATCAACATTACCTTCGTTTTGATGCATATTTCATTCATTTTGATGCTCATTTTCTCGTTACGATCAACATTTCTTTCATTTCGATGCATATTTACTACATTGTGATGCTCCTTTTCTCGTTACGATCAACATTTCATTCGTTTCGATGCAGATTTCTTTCTTTTCGATGCTGGTTTTCTCATTACGATCAATATTTCCTTCGTTTTGATGCATATTTCCCTCATTTTGAAGCTTCTTTTCTCGTTATGAACAACATTTCCTTTGTTTCGATGCATATTTCCTTCAATTTGATGCTCCTTTTCTCATTACGATCAACATTTTATTCATTTCGATGAATATTTCCTTCATTTTAATGCTAATTTTCTCGTTACAATCAACATTTCCTTCGCTTCGATGCGTATTTCCTTCATTTTGATGCTCATTTTCTCGTTATGATCAATATTTCCTTCGTTTCGATGCATATTTCCTTCGTTTTGATTCTCATTTTCACTTTATGATCAACATTACCTTTGTTTCGATGCATATTTCCTTCATTTTGATGCTCCTTTTTCTCATTACGATCAACATTTCCTTTGTTTCGATGAATATTTCTTTCATCTTAATGCTCATTTTCACGTTACGATCAACATTTCCTTCGTTTCGATGTATATTTCTTTCATTTTGATGCTCATTTTCTCGTTACGATTAGAATTTTTTTCGTTTCGATGCATATTTACTTCATTTTGATGTTCCTTTTCTTGTTACGATCAACATTTCATTCGTTTCGATGCAGATTACTTCTTTTTTATGCTCGTTTTCTCATTAAGATCATTATTTCCTTTTTTCGAAGCATTTTCCTTCATTTTGATTCTCATTTTCTCGTTATGATCAATATTACCTTCGTTTCGATGCATATTTCCTTCATTTTGATGCTCCTTTTCTTGTTACGATCAACATTTCCTTCATTTCTATGAATATTTCCTTCATTTTAAAGATCATTTTCTCGTTACGATCAACATTTCCTTCGTTTCGATGCATATTTCCTTCATTTTGACGCTCATATTCTCGTCACGATCCATATTTCTTTCATTTTGATGCATATTTCCTTCATTTTGATGCTCATTTTCTCGTTACGATCAGCATTTCCTTCGTTTCGATGCATATTTACTTCATTTTGATTCTCCTTTTCTTGTTACTATCAACATTTCATTCATTTCTATGCATATTTCCTTCATTTCGATGCATATTTCCTTTTTTGATGAATATTTCCTTCATTTTAATGCTCATTTTCTCGTTACGATCAGTATTTCCTTCGTTTCGATGCATATTTACTACATTTTGATGCTCCTTTTCTTGTTACGATCAACATTTTATTCGTTTTGATGCATATTTCCTTTTTTTATGCGTATTTCCTTCGTTTAGATTCTCATTTTATCTTTACGATCAACATTACCTTCGTTTCGATGCATATTTTCTTCATTTTGATGCTCCTTTTCTCGTTATGATTAACATTTCCTTGGTTTCGATGAATATTTCCTTCAGTTTGATGTTCCTTTTCTACTTACGATCAACATTTCCTTCATTTAGATGAATATTTCATTCGTTTTAATGCTCATTTTCTTGTTACGATCAATATTTTCTTCGTTTCGATGCATATTTCCTTTATTTTGATGCTCCTTTTCTCGTTACAATCAGATTTCCTTCGTTTCGATGCATTTTACTTCATTTTGATGCTGCTTTTCTCATTATGATAAACATTTCATTCGTTTCTATGCAGATTTCCTTTATTTGATTCTCGTTTTCTCGTTATGATCAATATTTTCTTCATTTCGATGCATATTTCCTTCATTTTGATGCTCTTTTTCTCGTTACGATCATGATTTCCTTCGTTTTGATACATATTTACTTCATTTTGATGCTCCTTTTCTCGTTATGTTCAAAATTTCATTCGTTTCGACGATCAATATTTCCTTCATTTCGATGAATATATTGTCACGCCTCGACCCAAGACAGAACGCGACAACCGCCATGTTAACCATAAATTTCGCAGAATGGGTGCACTCCACTCCACAAAGTTTATAGAAAATGTAAGGCTTTCTATCAAGTACCTGTAGAGCTGAACAACTGATAACAACGGGTACAACCCGAGGACATCATCTAAAAAAGTATCAACAAGTATTTACAAAGGTACAAAATACAACGTTATAACTTAGTTCAAAGAAAATATACATGAACGATATAACATCGCGAAGGTACAAAAAGAACATCAAGGGGGTCACCAAATATAAACTATACAATCTCGCCAATGAATCCGTCAATTTACATAAAAGAGAAAGTACCAAAAACACAGATTGGATGACGAGCAAACGATAGGAAAACCTTCAACCAAAACAATATCAACAGCCGGAAAAGGAAAAAATGATGGGGGTGAGCAAAACCACTAGCTCAGTGAGGTGATAAGCCGGTCACCCCAACCCTTATACGAAGCATGTATTTCCACTCGTGGTTTATAATATAAAATCCAACAATTCGTCTCACAATAACTATTTCTCACTCAGTGTACATATTAATGAAAATAAAAACCTTAGTGCACATTTACGAATAACACAATTAGTTCAAACAACATGTTATCACATAAAAGACGCGTGGGTAGTCAATATCCTCCTCGAACTGAGCTCTCCATCGAGAGACAATCCAAGCCCGTCACCGTTACTCTAGATAAAATGCACATTAATATTCTTTCTCAACACTCCAAGTGCTAAAGTTCACAATTCAATATCGACGTGAATATTTGAAATGATCAAACATATAAACATATATGACATGCATGTCCCACACCGGTGACATTGACTGAGCCTATAATAGACTGATCCATCTAACGATCACCCTTCAGAGTATCAGTATTTGGCAAATGGACAGGTACCCCGTTAGATCTAACTCACCCGGGTTTCCCAATCCCGGGCAACTTGGTTGTCACTCTAACTCACCCGAACCGCGACAATTCAGGCTACTTAATCAATGTCGCTCCAACTCACCCGAACCGTGACCAATTCGGGCTACTTAACCTTAGTACCAGGCATACATATGCATATGCATCATAAGATGAATAACGACTCAAGTTAGAGTCTTAATTGGCACAAGAATAACCAGAAATCAATTCTCAAATAATTCACAATAAATGCTATCAGATATCGAGCCGGCAAGACTCTTCAACATAAGTTAAAATCAATAATACTCATAAAATGGCTAACAGGACTCTAACCAGAGCAATCGAGCCAATCAGGCTCTTTACCACATAACACAATACCAAATAATTTTCTTATCAATTAACTAAAACTAAAATAAATGCACATTTATCAAGGGTCCACACTTCCCACAAGAGAAGGCGTTCCCGAATTATCAACTCAAAAGGAAGTGATTAACTCTCTCCGGAATCTGAAGTCGGTCCCTTGCCCTTCGTCGCTGGTTCTTTACCTAGAAAGGAGATGAGCAATTAAAGACAAATTAAATATAACTAACTATTAGCGGTAACATCCCTTTTATTGCTAAAAACAAATCCTAATTGAGTTCGAACGAGTCGATATTAAATAAAAATGGTATGCAACTCCTTAACATTGGTTCCCAATCCCACATAACCCGTTTCAATACATTAACTAAACGAAACGATAGAAAATAAGTTTGAATTCGACATAAAAATTCTGAAATTTTCCAGCTAGCGGCAGTTTACGAGAAAAATCATAACTAATTGTAGAATAATCCGATTGAGGTGTTTCAAGTGGCTACGGAAAGCTAACGAGTTCAGCTACGTACCATTAAGTTTGCAAACTTTCGAGGGCAATAGCTATGTCAAAATCAGTTCGAACAGTCTGCGAATTACCCACATACCAAAAAGAAAAACACCACAAAATTACAAAACCATGGAAGAAGGAAATTTAATTCACACACCACTTACCTCAAAACAACTTAGAAACCACCTAGGATGAGGGTTGTAAGGGAGAATTTGATCAACAAGGGTTTCTCCTCTTCACTCTCTTCTTTCCTCTCTTTTGCTTTTCTTCTCCCGTTCTTCTCTCTCTCTTTTTTTTTTACTTTAGCCTTAATAATTATATATATCAGGCCATTTAAGTGGGCTGAAACTTTGGGTCACAAAATAAATAAATAAATAAATAAGTTTGGGCTTTCTAAAAAAAATCTAGTTGGGCTAAGATAGGGCTGGCCTTTTGGGCCATAAAAATAAATAAATAGGTTTTGGGCTTTCTAAAAAAAATCTAGTTGGGCTAAGTTAGGGCTGGCCTTTTGGGCCATAAAAATAAATAAATAGGTTTTGGGCTTTCTAAAAAAAATCTAGTTGAGCTAAGATATTATAAAGTATCCCCTCCTCTAAAAAATTCGTCCTCGAAACATAAACGTACCTAGAGATGAAAAGAGATTTGGATGGTGTTGATGCATGACTGACTCTGGTTCCCATGTTTCTTCTTCAATTTGATCACTTCTCCATAGAACTCTCACCATAGGAATGGATTTGTTACGTAGCATTTTCTCTCGGCGATCTACAATTTGAACTGGTTGTACTTCCTACGATAGATTTTCCTTTAATACAACTAGGGGATATTTGAGCACGTGTGAAGGATCTGGTTCATATTTTCTAAGTATAGAGACATGGAAGACATCGTGAATCTCTTACAATTCCGATGGTAGCTCAAGTCGATACGCGACACGACCAATCCTTTGCACGATCGTAAACGGGCTAATATACCTTGGACTCAACTTTCGGCATAGAGAGCTTCGTATGGGGGCATTCCAATGCTTGAATGAGAACTGTTGTTATAAGCGAACTCCACCAAAGTCACGTACTTATCCCAGCTACCTTCCAAATTCAACACCACTTCACGTAGCATGTCTTATAGTGTCTGTATAGTTCTCTCTGACTGTCCATTAGTCTGTGGATGAAACGAGGTACTGAATAGTAATTTTGTACCTAGCGCTTTCTGCAGACTAGGCCAAAAATGGGAAGTGAATCTTGGATCACGGTCAGATATGATTGACACTGGTACTCCGTGCAAACTCACGATCTCATAGACATATAACTTGGCAAGTTTCTCTAAAGATTCGTTGGTATGCACTGGAAGGAAATGTGCCGATTTCGTCAGACGATCGACAATGACCCAAATTGAGTCATGACCCTTTTGGGTTCGAGGTAAACCAGAAACAAAATCCATTGTGACATTTTCCCATTTCCACTCAGGAATAGGTAGTGGTTGAAGCATGCCGGCTGGTTTTCGGTGTTCCGCTTTAATCTGTTGGCATGATAAGCACTTTGATACAAATTCAGTAGTGTCCCGTTTCATACCTGGCCACCAATAATGCTCCCGAACTGTTCTGTACATTTTGGTACTACCAGGATGCATAGCATAGGCTGAAGAATGGGCTTCCTCAAGAATAGCTCTACGAACATCAAGTTCTAATGGAACACAAACACGATTTTTAAAAGTAAGAAGTCCATCATCCCGAATTTAAAATTCTGTTTCTTTTCCTTGATTTAGCTTCGCCATCTTCTGTTGTAAATAAACATCGTGTGATTGTCTTTCTCGAATTTTCTCGAACAAGGCAGGTCTAACCTCGAATTTGGCGATTAAGGCAGAATCATTAGACTTTTCACAATCGAGCGAAATGTGTAAAGATATAAATTGCTCCAACATAGGAAGATAAAAAGATTGAATCGAAGCAAGTGAGGTAGAAGACTTTCTACTCAGAGCATCTGCAATAACGTTCGCCTTGCCAGGATGATAATCGATGACTAAGTCATAGTCACTAATCAACTCCATCCATCGCCTTTGCCTGAGGTTGAGCTCCTTGTGCATGGTGATATACTTTAAGCTCTTGTGATCAGTGAAAATCCGACAAGTTGCACCATACAGATAGTGCCTCTAGATCTATAATGCAAAGACGATTGCAGCCAACTCTAAATCATGTGTAGGATAATTTTCTTCATTCTTCTTCAATTGCCTTGAAGCGTAGGCAATAACCTTTCATTCTTGCATGAGAACGCATCCTAATCCTTGTCTCGAGGCGTCGCTATAAATGGTAAATTCTCCAATTCCTGGGTCTGGCAAAGCAAGAATAGGAGCAGAAACGAGTCGTCTTTTCAATTCTTGAAATGCTTCCTCGCATTCTTCACTCCATTCAAATTTTACCCCTTTCCGAGTCAATTTAGTCAAAGATGAAGTCAATAACGAAAAGACTTTGACAAACCATCGATAATATCCAGCTAATCCCAGAAAACTACGATTTCTGTCACATTCTTTGGACGCTCCCAATCTAGTATAACTTGAATCTTCACTGGATCGACGTAGATTCCTTCTTTAGAAATGTGATGACCCAAAAAGCTTACCTCACGAAGCCAAAATTCACACTTCGAGAATTTAGCATAATGCTGATTTTCTCTGAGAATGTTCAGAGCAATTCTTAGATGATGAGAATGCTCGTCGTCCGATTTAGAATAAATAAGAATGTCATCAATAAAGATGATGAAAAACTTATCTAAGTACGGCCGAAAGACCCGATTCATAAGATCCATAAAAGCTGCAGGAGCATTTATGAGTCCAAAAGGCATAACACATAATTCAAAATGACCGTATCTGGTTCGAAAAGCAGACTTAGGGATATCAGATTCCTTAATCTTGAGTTGGTGATAATCGGATCGTAAATCAATTTTTGAGAATACAGTTGCTCCTTGCAATTGATCAAACAGATCATCGATTCTTGGAAGAGGATATTTGTTCTTGATTGTCTCCTTGTTCAATTGACGGTAGTCGACACATAGGCGAAGTGATCCATCTTTCTTCTTGACAAAAAGAACTGGAGCACCCCACGGAGATGTGCTAGGTTGTATGAACCTCTTCTCCAATAATTCCCCAAGTTGTGTTTGGAGTTCCTTGAGCTCAGCAGGCGACATTCGATATGAAGTAATCGATATAGGTGTGATTCCAGGAAGTACGTCAATGGAAAAATCAATCTCTCGATTCGGAGGTTGTCCTGGTAAGTCTTCGGGAAAGACATCAGGAAATTCATTCACGATCGGGATGTCATCTAGTTTAGTTTCAGAAAGAGAAGTATCGATGACAAATGCCAAGAATGCCTCACAACCCTTACACATTAATTTATGCGCAGTCAACATTGAAATAAAAGAGAGGGATCTCGTTTGAAGTTTACCTTCAAAAACAAGTTCTGAGAATCCTGGTCTAAGAAAAATAACAAGCTTCTCGTGGCAATCGAGAATTGCATGATGAGAAGAAAGCCAATCCATGCCAAGAATAACATCAAGATCAATCAAAGGCAATGGTATCAATTCAGCCTCTAAAATGACATCTTTGATCTTCAATGGACAACCAAGGAATACCGAATCACGAATTAGACGCTCCCAAGAGGGGTATGAACGATGATTCCAGGTGACAAATGAGATATAGGATAATCTAAGATCGCAGTAAGATCATCCCGGATATAAGACCTATCAGAACCTGGGTCAAATAAAGCGTAGACCTGATGGTCTCCTACAAACACATGGCCTAAAGAAGTAATATTAGGTGAGATTGTGATTTAAAAATTCAGAAAGATAGAATTTCTTACGAATGTTTTATTCGTAATCAAGTGGCATAACAAGGCGGGGTTAGATCTAGTATGTGAAAATACTCAGATTATAAATTACCTGTCACAACATTCGGATCTAAGCGAGCCTCTTCCTGGGAATTATGAAATACTCTAGTTTGCTTCCTTCCTTGAATAGGTGATTGAGTACTAGGGCCGCTTGAGGCATCGAGCACTCTGGTAACTGCAGATCGAGTATCTCTGGGTATAGAATATGTTAGTTTACCACGAAGCTGACTAGAACCCTGACTGCTCGCTCCCATAAGCTGAGGACAAGAACTTCGCATATGCCCCGACTGTCGACACTGAAAACATACTTGAGGAGCCTTACAGGGGCCGTCGTGATATTTTAAGCAATTCTGGCACTTGCGATTTTCACCAACCGATCCCGAGACATTGCTCCCGCCTCTACTAAACTGCTCCCGAGGTTGAGGAAAACTAATAGGTACCGAACTTGGTTCGCCATGCGAAGATCCCACACCCCTATACACCTTCAATGCATTTCCTGGAAATGCGCTCCCTTGCCTTTTCTTTTGAGATCGTTCTGCAAGCTTATGTCTCGCCTGAACTAAACCTTCTACCCTCAGGGCTTCTTCTACGAGATCGTCAAGACTCTCGTACTTGTCTCCGGACTTGATACGATCTCGAACTCCTTTCTCTTCTGATCCTTGATGTACTGAGAGAAGTATCGATCTTTGAATCGTTCCACAAAGATAGCCCACGTAATAGTAACAGAAGATGTCTCTTTTAGATTCTGCCACCATCGTCGTGCATCTGGGACTAATAGCTTGGTTGTAATGACCACACGATAACATTCTTCAATCATCAAAGTGTCAAAGGTCTCTGTAATCTCCTTTAACCATGCCCCCGCTTTAGAAACATCTCTTGCACCGTCAAATTTCGAAGTCCTCATGTTTTCAACTGCTTTCACCAAATCAGGTATAAAAAGTTCACCTCGAGAAGTAGAACCTCCTAAAGCCATTTCTGGAGTAAAAACTGGTACATTAGGTGTAGGTCGAATCGATTCATTAGCACGAAGAACCTCTTCAGTGACATTAGTAGTTGTATGAGCCGTTGTAGGTGGTGGAACACCATGTATTCGAATGTGATCATAATACAATTGGTACTGCTCGGGTGTCATCATGTGCTCAACCCGCAACTGGGCCCGTGGTTGCTCTACCTGGGAAACTGGCACCTATGATCAGAATTGATAGGGTCCGTAACCATCGGAGGAACGACATGATCAGAAGAAACATGTCCTCGAGGTCCACGAGGAACAGAAGAGAGTAGAGGACTCGGAGGATCACGAGGAGCGTGTCCTCAACCTCGACGACGAACTAGAGGTGCCATAATGACTGAAAGGAAGAAAGGAAAGAAAATGCAAGGTCAACGTCAAGGCAATACGATACCTTAGGATGACATAGAAACAAAGTTGGTCCCATTGGCTCGACTCAACAAGAATGAGAATCATAAAACCAGGCTCTAATACCAAGAAAGTTGTCACGCCCCGACCCTAGACAGAACGCGACAACCGCCACGTTAACCATAAATTTTGCAGAATGGGTGCACTCCACTCCACAAAGTTTATAGAAAACGTAAGGCTTGCTATCAAGTACCTGTAGAGCTGAACAACTGATAACAACGGGTACAACCCGAGGACATCATCTAAAAAAGTATCAACAAGTATTTACAAAGGTACAAAATACAACGGTGTAACTTAGTTTAAAGAAAATATACATGAACGATATAACATCGCGAAGGTACAAAAAGAACATCAAGGGGGTCACCAAATATAAACTATACAATCTCGCCAATGAATCCGTCAATTTACATAAAAGAGAAAGTACCCAAAACACGGATTGGATGACGAGCAAACGATAGGAAAACCTCCAACCAAAACGATATCAACAGCCTGAAAAGGAAAGTTTGATGGGGGTGAGCAAAACCACTAGCTCAGTGAGTTGATAAGCCGGTGACCCCGACCCTTATACGAAGCATGTATTCCCACTCGCGGTTCATAATATAAAATCCAACATTTCGTCTCACAATAACTATTTCTCACTCAGTGTACATATTAATAAAAATAAAAACTTTAGTGCACATTTACGAATAACACAATTAGTTCAAACAACATGTTATCACATAAAAGACGCGTGGGTAGTCAATATCCTCCTTGAACTGAGCTCTCCGTCGAGAGACGTGAATACTTGAAATGATCAAACATATAAACATATATGACATGCATGTCCCATACCGGTGACGTTGACTGAGCCTATAATAGACTGATCCATCTAACGATCACCCTCCAGAGTATCAGTATTTGCAAATGGACAGGTGCCCCGTTAGATCTAACTCACCCGGGTTTCCCAATCCCGGGCAACTTGGTTGTCACTCTAACTCACCCGAACCGCGACAATTAAGGCTACTTAACCAATGTCGCTCCAACTCACCCGAACCGTGACCAATTCGGGATACTTAACCTTGGTACCAGGCAGACATATGCATCATAAGATGAATAACGACTCAAGTTAGAGTCTTAATTGGCACACAAGAATAACCAGAAATCAATTCTCAAATAATTCACAATAAATGCTATCAGATATCGAGCCGGCAAGGCTCTTCAACATAAGTTAAAATCAATAATACTCATAAAATGGCTAACAAGACTCTAACCAGAGCAATCGAGCCAATCAGGCTCTTTACCACCAAACACAATACCAAATAATTTTCTTATCAATTAACTAAAACTAAAATAAATGCACATTTATCGAGGGTCCACACTTTTCACAAGAGAAGGTGTTCCCAAATTATCAACTCACAAGGAAGTGATTAACTCTCTCCGGAATCTGAAGTTTGTCCCTTGCCCTTCGTCGATGGTTCTTTACCTAGAAAGGAGATGAGCAATTAAAGACAAATTAAATATAACTAACTATTAGCGGTAACATCCCTTTTATTGCTAAAAACAAATCCTAATTGAGTTCGAACTAGTCGATATTAAATAAAAATGGTATGTAACTCCTTAACATCAGTTCCTAATCCCACATAACCCGTTTCAATACATTAACTAAACGAAACGATAGAAAATAAGTTTGAATTCGACATAAAAATTCTGAAATTTTCCAGCTAGCGGCAGTTTACGAGAAAAATCATAACTAATTGTAGAATAATCGGATTGAGGCGTTTCAAGTGGCTACGGAAAGCTAACGAGTTCAGCTACGTACAGAAATTAAGTTGGCAAACTTTTGAGGGCAATAGCTATGTCAAAATCAGTTCGAACAGTCTGCATATTACACACATACCAAAAAGAAAAACACCATAAAATTACAAAACCATGGAAGAAGGAAGCTTAATTCACACCCACTTACCTCAAAACAACTTAGAAACCACCTAGGATGAGGGTTGTAAGGGAGAATTTGATCAACAAGGGTTTCTCCTCTTCACTCTCTTCTTTCCCCTCTTTTGCTTTTCTTCTCCCGTTCTTCTCTCTTTTTTTTTAACTTTAGTCTTAATAATTATATATATCAGACCATTTAAGTGGGCTGAAACTTTGGGCCACAAAATAAATAAATAAATAAATAAGTTTGGACTTTCTAAAAAAAATCTAGTTGGGCTAAGATAGGGCTGGCCTTTTGGGACATAAAAATAAATAAATAGGTTTTGGGCTTTCTAAAAAAAATCTAGTTGGGCTAAGTTAGGGCTGGCCTTTTGGGCCATAAAAATAAATAAATAGATTTTGGGTTTTCTAAAAAAAATCTAGTTGAGCTAATATATTATATATATCCTTTATTTTGATGCTCCTTTTCTCGTTATGATCAACATTTCCATCGTTCTGATGCATATTTCCTTCATTTTGATGCTCCTTTTTCTCATTACGATCAGCATTTCCTTCGTTTCGATGCATATTTATTTCATTTTGATGCTCATTTTCTCGTTACGATCAACATTTCATTCATTTCTATTTAGATTTCCTTCTTTTTGATGCTCGTTTTCTCATTTTTAAGACCAACATTACTTTCGTTTCGATGCATATTTCCTTCATTTTGATGCTCCTTTTCTCGTTATAATCAACATTTCCTTTGATTCGATGCATATTTCCATCATTTTGATACTCCTTTTCTCATTACGATCAACATTTCATTCGTTCCGATGAATATTTCCTTCATTTTAATGCTCATTTTCTCGTTACGATCAACATTTCCTTCGTTTCGATGCATATTTCCTTCATTTTGATGCTTATTTTCTCGTCACGATACATATTTCCTTCATTTCGACGCATATTTCCTTCATTTTGAAGCTCATTTTCTCGTTACGATCAGCATTTCATTCGTTTCGATGCATATATACTTCATTTTGATGCTCCTTTCCTTGTTATCATCAACATTTCATTTCTTTCAATGCATATTTCCTTCATTTTGATGCATATTTCCTTCGTTTTGATGAATATTTCATTTTAATGCTCAATTTCTCATTACGATCAATATTTCCTTCGTTTCGATGCAAAATACCTTCGTTTTGATTCTTATTTTCTCCTTACGATCAACATTACCTTCGATTCGATGAATATTGCCTTTATTTTGATGCTCCTTTTCTCGTTATGATCAACATTTCCTTTGTTTTGATGCATATTTCCTTTATTTTGATGCTCCTTTTCTCACTACGATCAACATTTCCTTCGTTTTGATGAATATTTCATTCAATTTAATGCTCATTTTCTCATTACGATCAATATTTCTGTCGTTTCGATGCATATTCCCTTCATTTTGATGCTCATTTTCTCGTTACGATCAGCATTTTCTTCATTTCGATGCTTATTTACTTCATTTTGATGCTCCTTTTCTCGTTACGATCAACATTTCATTCATTTCCATGCAGATTTCCTACTTTTTGATGCTCATTTTCTCGTTACGATCAATATTTCCTTCATTTCGATGCATATTTCCTTCGTTTTGATTCTCATTTTCTATTTACGATCAACATTACCTTTGTTTCGATGCATATTTCCTTCATTTTGATGCTCCTTTTCTCGTTACGATCAACATTTCCATTGTTTCGATGCTTATTTACTTCATTTTGATGCTCCTTTTTCTCGTTACGATCAACATTTCATTCGTTTCGATGCAGATTTCCTTCTTTTTATGCTCGTTTTCTCGTTATGATCAATATTTCTTTTGTTTCGATGTTTCCTTTATTTTTATGCTCCTTTTCTCATTACAATTAACATTTCCTTCATTTCGAAAATATTTCCTTCATTTTAATGCTCATTTTTTTGTTACGATCTACATTTCATTCGTTTTGATAAAGAATTCCTTCTTTTTGATGCTCGCTTTCTCATTAAGATCAATATTTCCTTTGTTTCGATGCATATTTCCATCGTTTTAATTCTAATTTTCTCGTTATGATCAATATTACCTTCGTTTCGATGCATATTTCCTTCATTTGATGCTTATTTTCTCTTTACGATTAACATTACCTTCGATTCGATACATATTTCCTTCATTTTGAAGCTCCTTTTCTCGTTACGATCAACATTTCCTTTGTTTCGATGCATAATTCCTTCATTTTGATGCTCCTTTTCTCATTACGATAAATATTTCCTTCGTTTCAAATGAATATTTCATTCATTTTAATGCTCATTCTCTCGTTACGATCAACATTTCCTTCGTTTCGATACATATTTTCTTCATTTTGATGCTCCTTTTCTCGTTACGATCAGCATTTCCTTCTTTTCGATGCATATTTACTTCATTTTGATACTCCTTTTCTCGTTACGATCAATATTTCATTTGTTTCGATGTAGATTTCCATCTTTTTGATGCTCGTTTTCTCATTAAGATCATTATTTCCTTTTTTTATTCTCATTTTCTCTTTACGATCAACATTACCTTTGTTTCGATGCATATTTTCTTCATTTTGATGCTCCTTTTCTTGTTACAATCAACATTTCATTCTTTTCGATACATATTTCCTTCTTTTTGATGCTCGTTTTCTCGTTATGATCAATATTTCCTTCATTTTATTGCTCATTTCTCGTTACGATCAACATTTCCTTCGTTTCGCTGCATATTTACTTCATTTTGATGCTCCTTTTCTCGTTACAATCAACATTTCATTCATTTCGATGCAGATTTCTTTTTTTGATGCTTATTTTCTCATTACGATCAATATTTCCTTCGTTTTGATGCATGTTTCCTTAATTTTGATTCTCCTTTTCTCGTTATGTACATCTTCTCCTTTGTTTCGATGCATATTTCCTTCATTTTTATGCCCCTTTTCTCATTAATATTAACATTTCCTTCGTTTTGATGAATATTTCCTTCATTTTAATGCTCATTTTCTAGTTACGATCAACATTTCCTTCGTTTCGATGCATATTTCCTTATTTTTGATGCATATTTCCTTCATTTTGATGCATATTTACTTCATTACGATCAACATTTTACTTCATTAGTATCAACATTTCCTTCGTTTCGATGCATATTTACTTTATTTTGATGCATATTTACTACATTACGATCAATATTTCCTTCTATTCGACATAGAATTTCTTTAGTTCGATGCATATTTCCTTCGTTTCGATGTATATTTACTTCATTTTGATGCATATTCACTTAATTTCGATGCATATTTCCTTTATTTTGATACATATTTACTTCATTACGATCACCATTTCCTTCGTTTTGATGCATATTTCCCTCATTTTGATGCATATTTGCTTAGTTTTGATGCATATTTCCTTCATTTTGATGCATATTTCCATCGTTTCGATGTATATTTACTTCATTTTGATGCATATTCACTTTATTTCGATGCATATTTCCTTCATTATGATACATATTTACTTCATTACGATCAACATTTCCTTGATTTTGATACATATTTCCTTCATTTTGATGCATATTTCCTTCCTTTTGATGCATATTTCCTTCATTTTGATGCATATTTCATTCGTTTTGATGTATATTTACTTAATTTCGATGCATATTTCCTATATTTTGATGCATATTTACTTAATTACGATTAACATTTCCTTCGTTTTGATGCATATTTCCTTCATTTTGATGCATAATTACTTCATTACGACATTTACTTCATTTTGATGCATATTTACTTCATTTCGATGCATATTTCCTTCGTTTTGATTCTCATTTTCTCTTTACGATCAACATTACCTTCGATTCGATACATATTTCCTTCATTTTGAAGCTCCTTTTCTCGTTACGATCAACATTTCCTTTGTTTCGATGCATAATTCCTTCATTTTGATGCTCCTTTTCTCATTACGATAAATATTTCCTTCGTTTCAAATGAATATTTCATTCATTTTAATGCTCATTCTCTCGTTACGATCAACATTTCCTTCATTTCGATACATATTTTCTTCATTTTGATGCTCCTTTTCTCGTTACGATCAGCATTTCCTTCGTTTCGATGCATATTTACTTCATTTTGATACTCCTTTTCTCGTTACGATCAATATTTCATTTGTTTCGATGTAGATTTCCATCTTTTTTATGCTCGTTTTCTCATTAAGATCATTATTTCCTTCCTTTCGATGCATATTTCCTTTTTTTTTATTCTCATTTTCTCTTTACGATCAACATTACCTTCGTTTCGATGCATATTTTCTTCATTTTGATGCTCCTTTTCTTGTTACAATCAACATTTCATTCTTTTCGATACATATTTCCTTCTTTTTGATGCTCGTTTTCTCGTTATGATCTATATTTCCTTCGTTTCGATGAATATTTCCTTCATTTTATTGCTCATTTCTCGTTACGATCAACATTTCCTTCGTTTCGCTGCATATTTACTTCATTTTGATGCTCATTTTCTCGTTACGATCAACATTTCATTCGTTTCGATGCAAATTTCTTTTTTTGATGCTTATTTTCTCATTACGATCAATATTTCCTTCGTTTTGATGCATGTTTCCTTAATTTTGATGCTCCTTTTCTCGTTATGTACATCTTCTCCTTTGTTTCGATGCATATTTCCTTCATTTTTATGCCCCTTTTCTCATTAAGATTAACATTTCCTTCGTTTCGATGAATATTTCCTTCATTTTAATGCTCATTTTCTAGTTACGATCAACATTTCCTTCGTTTCGATGCAAATTTCCTTCCTTTTGATGCTCGTTTTCTCGTTACGATCATTATTTCCTTCATTTCGATGCATATTTCCTTCATTTTGATTCACATTTTCTCTTTACGATCAATATTACCTTCATTTCGATGCGTACTTCCGTCATTTTAATGCTCCTTTTATCGTTACAATCAACATTTCCTTCGTTTCGATACATATTTACTTCATTTTGATGCGCCTTTTCTCGTTACGATCAACATTTCATTCATTTTGATGTAGATTTTCTTCTTTTTGATACTCATTTTCTTGTAACGATCAATATTTCCTTCGTTTCGATGCATATTTCCTTCATTTCTTATGCTCCTTTTCTCGTTATGATCAGTATTTCTTATGTTTCGAGGCATATTTTCTTCATTTTGATGCTCCTTTTCTCACTACGATCAATATTTCCTTCGTTTCGATGAATATTTCATTCATTTTATTGCTCATTTTCTCGTTACGTTCAACATTTCGTTTTGATGCATATTTCCTTCATTTTGATGCTCTTTTTCTCGTTACGATCAGTATTTCCTTCGTTTCAATGCATATTTACTTCATTTTTATGCTTCTTTTCTCGTTATGATCATCATTTCATTCGTTTGGATGAAGATTTTCTTCTTTTTAATGCTCGTTATCTCGTTACGATTAATATTTACTTCGTTTCGATGCATATTTCCTTCGTTTTGATCTCATTTTCTCTTTACGATCAACATTACCTTCGTTTCGTTGCATATTTCCTTTATTTTGATGCTACTTTTCTCGTTACAATCAACATTTTCTCCGTTTCGATGCATATTTCATTTTGATGCTCCTTTTCTCGATACGATCAACATTTCATTCGTTTCGATGCAGATTTCCTTTTTTTGATGCTCATTTTCTTATTACGATCAATATTTCCTTCATTTCGATGCATATTTCCTTCGTTTTGATTCTCATTTCTCTTTACGATCAACATTACCTTCGTTTCGATGTATATTTCATTCATTTTAATGCTCATTTTCTCGTTACGATTAGCATTTCCTTCATTTTGATGCATATTTACTTTATTTTGATGCTCCTTTTTTTGTTACGATCAACATTTCATTCGTTTCGATGCAGATTCCTTCTTTTGTTGCTCGTTTTCTCATTAAGATCATTATTTCCTTAGTTTTGATGCATTTTCCTTCGTTTTGATTCTAATTTTCTCATTACGATCAATGTTATCTTCGTTTCAATGCATATTTCCTTCATTTTGATGCTTCTTTTCTCGTTACGATCAACATTTCCTTTGTTTCGATGCATATTTCCTTCGTTTTGATGCTCATTTTCTCGTCACGATCCATATTTCTTTCATTTCTATGAATATTTCCTTCATTTTGATGCTCATTTTTTCGTTACGATCAGCATTACCTTGGTTTCTATGCATGTTTATTTCATTTTGATGCTCCTTTTCTTGTTACGAACAATATTTCATTTGTTTCGCTGCATATTTCGTTCATTTTGATGCATATTTCCTTCGTTTTGATGAATATTTCCTTCATTTTAATGCTCATTTTCTCGTTACGATCAATATTTTCTTCATTTCGATGCATATTTACTTCATTTTGATGCTCCTTTTCTTGTTACGATCAACATTTCATTCGTTTCGATGGAAATTTCCTTTTTTTATGCTCGTTTTCTCATTACGATAAATATTTCCTTCGTTTCGATGCATATTTCTTTCGTTTTGATTATCCTTTTCTCTTTACAATCAATATTACCTTCGTTTCGATGCATATTTTCTTGATTTTGATGCTTATTTTCTCGTTACGATCAACATTTCCTTCATTTTGATGCATATTTACTTCATTTTCATGCTCCTTTTCTCGTTACGATCAACATTTCATTCGTTTCGATGCAGAGTTCTTTCTTTTTGATGCTCGTTTTCTCATTACGATCAATATTTCCTTCGTTTCGATGATATTTCCTTCGTTTTGATGCTCCTTTTCTCGTTATGAACAACGAATCCTTTGTTTCGATGCATATTTCCTTCATTTTGATGCTCCTTTTCTCATTACGATCAACATTACCTTCGTTTCGATGCATATTTCCTTCATTTTGATGCTTCTTTTCTCGTTACGATCCACATTTCCTTCGCTTCGATGCATATGTACTTCATTTTGATGCTCCTTTTTCTCGTTACGATCAATATTTCATTCGTTTTGATGCAGATTTCCTTCTTTTTGATGCTCATTTTCTCGTTACAGTCAACATTTCCTTTGTTTCAATGCATAATTCCTTCATTTTGATGCTCCTTTTCTCATTACAATAAGCATTTCCTTCATTTCGATGCATATTTACTTCATTTTGATGCTCCTTTTCTCGTTACGATCAACATTTTACTCGTTTCGATGCATATTTCCTTCTTTTTAATGCTCGTTTTGTCGTTAATATCAATATTTCTTTTATTTTGATGCATATTTCCTTCATTTTGATTCTCATTTTCTCTTTACGATCAACATTACCTTCGTTTCGATGCATATTTTCTTCATTTTGATGCTCGTTTTCTCGTAATGATCAACATTTCCTTTGTTTCAATGCATATTTCCTTCATTTTGATGCTCATTTTCTCATTACAATCAATATTTCCTTCATTTCGATGAATATTTACTTCATTTTAACTCTCATTTTCTTGTTACGATTAGCATTTCCTTCGTTTCGATGCATATTTACTTCATTTTTATGCTCCTTTTCTTGTTACGATCAATATTTCATTCGTTTCGATGCAAATTTTCTTCTTTTTGATGCTCGTTTTCTCATTAAGATCGATATTTCCTTTGTTTTGATGCATATTTCATTGGTTTTGATTCTCATTTTCTCGTTACGATCAATATTACCTTCGTTTCGATGCATATTTCCTTCATTTTGATGCTCATTTTCTCGTCACGATCCATATTTCCTTCATTTCGATGCATATTTCCTTCATTTTGATGCTCATTTTCTCGTTACGATCAGTATTTCATTCGTTTCGATGCATATTTCCTTCGTTTTGATTCTCATTTTCTCTTTACGATCAACATTACCTTCGTTTCGATGAATATTTCATTCATTTTGATGCCCCTTTTCTCGTTACGATCAATATTTTCTTTGTTTCGATGTATATTTTCTTCATTTTGATGCTCCTTTTCTCATTACGATCAATATTTCATTCTTTTTGATTCAGATTTTCTTCTTTTTGATGTTCGTTTTCTCGTTATGATCAATATTTCCTTTGTTTCGATGCATATTTCCTTTATTTTGATGCTTATTTTCTCATTACGATCAACATTTCATTCGTTTCAATGCAGATTTCCTTCTTTTTGACGCTCGTTTTCTCATTAAGATCAATATTTCCTTTGTTTCGATGTATATTTCCTTCATTTTGATGCTCATTTTCTCGTCACGATCCATATTTCCTTCATTTCGATGGTTATTTTCTTCATTTTGATGATCATTTTCTCGTTACGATCAGCATTTCATTTGTTTCGATGCATATTTTCTTCATTTTGATTCTTATTTTCTCTTTACGATCAAAATTACCTTCGTTTCGATGAATATTTGCTTCATTTTGATGCTCCTTTTCTCGTTACGATCAATATTTCCTTTGTTTCGATGCATATTTTCTTCATTTTGATACTACTTTTCTCATTACGATCAATATTTCATTCGTTTTGATTCATATTTCCTTCGTTTTGATGTTCGTTTTCTCGTTATGATCAATATTTCCTTTGTTTCGATGCATATTTCCTTTATTTTAATGCTTCTTTTCTCATTACGATCAACATTTCATTCGTTTCAATGCAGATTTCGATCTTTTTGATGCTCGTTTTCTCATTAAGATCAATATTTCCTTTATTTCGATGCATATTTCCTTCATTTTGATTCTCATTTTCTCATTACGATCAACAATACCTTCATTTCGATGCATATTTCCTTCATTTTGATGCTCCTTTACTCGTTACGATCAGCATTTCCTTTGTTTCGATGCATATTTCCTTCATTTTGATGCTCCTTTTCTCATTACGATCAATATTTCCTTCGTTCCGATGAATATTTCCTTCATTTTAATGCTCATTTTCTTATTACGATCAACATTACCTTTGTTTCGATGCATATTTCCTTCATTTTGATGCTCCTTTTCTCGTTACAATCAACATTTCTATTGTTTCGATGCATATTTACTTCATTTTGATACTCCTTTTTCTCGTTACGATCAACATTTCATTCGTTTCGATGCAGATTTCCTTCTTTTTATGCTCGTTTTCTCGTTATGATCAATATTTCTTTTGTTTCGATGCTTCCTTTATTTTAATGCTCCTTTTCTCATTACAATTAACATTTCCTTCGTTTAGAAAATATTTCCTTCATTTTAATGCTCATTTTCTTGTTACGATCTACATTTCATTCGTTTTGATGAAGAATTCCTTATTTTTTATGCTCGCTTTCTCATTAAGTTCAATATTTACTTTGTTTCGATCCATATTTCCATCGTTTTAATTCTAATTTTCTCGTTATGATCAATATTACCTTCGTTTCGACGCATATTTCATTCATTTGATGCTTATTTTCTCGTCACGATCCATATTTTCTTCATTTCGATGCATATTTCCTTCATTTTTGATGCCCATTTTCTCGTTACTATCATCATTTCATTCGTTTTGATGCATATTTATTTCATTTTGATGCTCCTCTTCTTGTTACGATAAACATTTCATTCGTTTCGATGCATATTTCCTTCATTTCGATGCATATTTTCTTCATTTTGATGAATATTTCCTGCATTTTAATGCTCATTTTCTTATTAAGATCAATATTTCCTTCGTTTCGATGCATATTTCCTTCGTTTTGATTCTCATTTTCTCTTTACGATCAACATTACCTTCGATTGATACATATTTCCTTCATTTTGAAGCTCCTTTTCTCGTTACGATCAACATTTCCTTTGTTTCGATGCATAATTCCTTCATTTTGATGCTCCTTTTCTCATTACGATAAATATTTCCTTCGTTTCAAATGAATATTTCATTCATTTTAATGCTCATTCTCTCGTTACGATCAACATTTCCTTCATTTCGATACATATTTTCTTCATTTTGATGCTCCTTTTCTCGTTACGATCAGCATTTCCTTCGTTTCGATGCATATTTACTTCATTTTGATACTCCTTTTCTCGTTACGATCAATATTTCATTTGTTTCGAAGTAGATATCCTTCTTTTTGATGCTCGTTTTCTAATTAAGATCATTATTTTCTTCCTTTCGATGCATATTTCCTTTTTTTTTTTTCATTTTCTCTTTACGATCAACATTACCTTCGTTTCGATGCATATTTCCTTCATTTTGATGCTCCTTTTCTCATTACGATCAACATTTCCTTTGTTTCGCTGCATATTTACTTCATTTTGATGCTCCTTTTCTCGTTACAATCAACATTTCATTCGTTTCGATGCAGATTTCCTTTTTTTGATGCTTATTTTCTCATTACGATCAATATTTCCTTTGTTTTGATGCATGTTTCCTTAATTTTGATGCTCCTTTTCTCGTTATGTACATCTTCTCCTTTGTTTCGATGCATATTTCCTTCATTTTTATGCTCCTTTTCTCATTAAGATTAACATTTCCTTCGTTTCGATGAATATTTCCTTCATTTTAATGCTCATTTTCTAGTTACGATCAACATTTCCTTTGTTTCGATGCAGATTTCCTTCCTTTTGATGCTCGTTTTCTCGTTACGATCAATATTTCCTTCATTTCGATGAATATTTCCTTCATTTTGATTCACATTTTCTCTTTACGATCAATATTACCTTCATTTCAATGCGTACTTCCGTCATTTTAATGCTCCTTTTCTCGTTACGATCAATATTTCCTTCATTTCGATACATATTTACTTAATTTTGATGCGCCTTTTCTCGTTACGATCAACATTTCATTCATTTTTATGCAGATTTTCTTCTTATTGATGCTCATTTTCTTGTAACGATCAATATTTCCTTCATTTCGATGCATATTTCCTTCATTTTTATGCTTCTTTTCTCGTTATGATCAACATTTCCTATGTTTCGAGGCATATTTTCTTCATTTTGATGCTCCTTTTCTCACTACGATCAATATTTCCTTCGTTTCGATGAATATTTCATTCATTTTATTGCTCATTTTCTAGTTACGATCAACATTTCGTTTTGATGCATATTTCCTTCATTTTTATGCTCTTTTTCTCGTTACGATCAACATTTCCTTCGTTTCGATGCATATTTACTTCATTTTGATGCTTCTTTTCTCGTTACGATCAACATTTCATTCGTTTGGATGCAGATTTCCTTCTTTTTAATGCTCGTTATCTCGTTACGATTATATTTCCTTCGTTTCAATGCATATTTCCTTCGTTTTGATCTCATTTTCTCTTTACGATCAACATTACCTTCGTTTCGTTGCATATTTCCTTTATTTTGATGCTACTTTTCTCGTTACAATCAACATTTTCTTCATTTCGATGCATATTTCATTTTGATGCTCCTTTTCTCGATACGATCAACATTTCATTCGTTTCGATGCAGATTTCCTTTTTTGATGCTCATTTTCTCGTTACGATCAATATTTCCTTAATTTCGATGCATATTTCCTTCGTTTTGATTCTCATTTCTCTTTATGATCAACATTACCTTCGTTTCGATGTATATTTCCTTCATTTTAATGTTCATTTTCTCGTTACGATTAGCATTTCATTCGTTTTGATGCATATTTACCTTATTTTGATGCTCCTTTTTTTGTTACGATCAACATTTCATTCGTTTCGATGCAGATTCCATCTTTTGTTGCTCGTTTTCTCATTAAGATCATTATTTCCTTTGTTTCGATGCATTTTCCTTCGTTTTGATTCTCATTTTCTCATTACGATCAATGTTATCTTCATTTCGGTGCATATTTCCTTCATTTTGATGCTCCTTTTCTCGTTACGATCAACATTTCCTTTGTTTCGATGCATATTTCCTTCGTTTTGATGCTCATTTTCTCGTCACGATCCATATTTCTTTCATTTCTATGAATATTTCCTTCATTTTGCTGCTTATTTTCTCGTTACGATCAGCATTACCTTCGTTTCTATGCATGTTTATTTCATTTTGATGCTCCTTTTCTTGTTACGAACAATATTTTATTTGTTTTGATGCATATTTCGTTCATTTCGATGCATATTTCCTTCGTTTTGATGAATATTTCCTTCATTTTAATACTCATTTTCTCGTTACGATCAATATTTTCTTTGTTTCGATGCATATTTACTTTATTGATGCTCCTTTTCTTGTTACGATCCACATTTCATTCGTTTCGATGCAAATTTCCTTTTTTTATGCTCGTTTTCTCATTACGATAAATATTTCCTTCGTTTCGATGCATATTTCTTTCGTTTTGATTATCATTTTCTCTTTACAATATTACCTTCGTTTCGATGCATATTTTCATCATTTTGATGCTTATTTTCTCGTTACGATCAACATTTCCTTCATTTTGATGCATATTTACTTCATTTTCATGCTCATTTTCTCGTTACGATCAACATTTCATTCGTTTCGATGCAGATTTCCTTCTTTTTGATGCTTGTTTTCTCATTACGATCAATATTTCCTTCGTTTCGATGATATTTCCTTCGTTTTGATGCTCCTTTTCTCGTTATGAACAACGACTCCTTTGTTTCGATGCATATTTCCTTCATTTTGATGCTCATTTTCTCATTACGATCAACATTACCTTCGTTTCGATGCATATTTCCTTCATTTTGATGCTCCTTTTATCGTTACGATCCACATTTCCTTCGTTTCGATGCATATGTACTTCATTTTGATGCTCCTTTTCTCGTTACGATCAATATTTCATTCGTTTTGATGCAGATTTCCTTCTTTTTTATGCTCATTTTCTCATTACAGTCAACAATTCCTTTGTTTCAATGCATAACTCCTTCATTTTGATGCTCCTTTTCTCATTACGATAAGCATTTCCTTCATTTCGATGCATATTTACTTCATTTTGATGCTCCTTTTCTCGTTACGATCAACATTTTACTCGTTTCGATGCAGATTTCCTTCTTTCATTCGTTACTATCAATATTTCTTTTATTTTGATGCATATTTCCTTCATTTTGATTCTCATTTTCTCTTTACGATCAACATTACCTTCGTTTCGATGCATATTTTCTTCATTTTGATGCTCGTTTTCTCGTAATGATCAACATTTCCTTTGTTTCGATGCATATTTTCTTCATTTTGATGCTCGTTTTCTCGTAATGATCAACATTTCCTTTGTTTCAATGCATATTTCCTTCATTTTGATGCTCATTTTCTCATTACAATCAATATTTCCTTCATTTCGATGAATATTTACTTCATTTTAACTCTCATTTTCTTGTTAAGATTAGCATTTCCTTCGTTTCGATGCATATTTACTTCATTTTTATGCTCCTTTTCTTGTTACGATCAATATTTCATTCGTTTCGATGCAAATTTTCTTCTTTTTGATGCTCGTTTTCTCATTAAGATCGATATTTCCTTTGTTTTGATGCATATTTCATTGGTTTTGATTCTCATTTTCTCGTTACGATCAATATTACCTTCGTTTCGATGCATATTTCCTTCATTTTGATGCTCATTTTCTCGTCACGATCCATATTTCCTTCGTTTCGATGCATATTTCCTTCGTTTTGATTCTCATTTTCTCTTTACGATCAACATTACCTTCGATTGATACATATTTCCTTCATTTTGAAGCTCCTTTTCTCGTTACGATCAACATTTCCTTTGTTTCGATGCATAATTCCTTCATTTTGATGCTCCTTTTCTCATTACGATAAATATTTCCTTCATTTCAAATGAATATTTCATTCATTTTAATGCTCATTCTCTCGTTACGATCAACATTTCCTTCGTTTCGATACATATTTTCTTCATTTTGATGCTCCTTTTCTCGTTACGATCAGCATTTCCTTCGTTTCGATGCATATTTACTTCATTTTGATACTCCTTTTCTCGTTACGATCAATATTTCATTTGTTTCGATGTAGATTTCCTTCTTTTTGATGCTCGTTTTCTAATTAAGATCATTATTTTCTTCCTTTGGATGCATATTTCCTTTTTTTTTTTTCATTTTCTCTTTACGATCAACATTACCTTCGTTTCGATGCATATTTCCTTCATTTTGATGCTCCTTTTCTCATTACGATCGACATTTCCTTTGTTTCGCTGCATATTTACTTCATTTTGATGCTCCTTTTCTCGTTACAATCAACATTTCATTCGTTTCGATGCAGATTTCCTTTTTTGATGCTTATTTTCTCATTACGATCAATATTTCCTTTGTTTTGATGCATGTTTCCTTAATTTTGATGCTCCTTTTCTCGTTATGTACATCTTCTCCTTTGTTTCGACGCATATTTCCTTCATTTTTATGCTCCTTTTCTCATTAAGATTAACATTTCCTTCCTTTCGATGAATATTTCCTTCATTTTAATGCTCATTTTCTAGTTACGATCAACATTTCCTTTGTTTCGATGCAGATTTCCTTCCTTTTGATGCTCGTTTTCTCGTTACGATCAATATTTCCTTCATTTCGATGAATATTTCCTTCATTTTGATTCACATTTTCTCTTTACGATCAATATTACCTTCATTTCAATGCGTACTTCCCTCATTTTAATGCTCCTTTTCTCGTTACGATCAATATTTCCTTCATTTCGATACATATTTACTTAATTTTGATGCGCCTTTTCTCGTTACGATCAACATTTCATTCATTTTTATGCAGATTTTCTTCTTTTTGATGCTCATTTTCTTGTAACGATCAATATTTCCTTCATTTCGATGCATATTTCCTTCATTTTTATGCTCCTTTTCTCGTTATGATCAACATTTCCTATGTTTCGAGGCATATTTTCTTTATTTTGATGCTCCTTTTCTCACTACGATCAATATTTCCTTCGTTTCGATGAATATTTCATTCATTTTATTGCTCATTTTCTAGTTACGATCAACATTTCGTTTTGATGCATATTTCCTTCATTTTTATGCTCTTTTTCTCGTTACGATCAACATTTCCTTCGTTTCGATGCATATTTACTTCATTTTGATGCTTCTTTTCTCGTTACGATCAACATTTCATTCGTTTGGATGCAGATTTCCTTCTTTTTAATGCTCGTTATCTCGTTACGATTATATTTCCTTCGTTTCAATGCATATTTCCTTCGTTTTGATCTCATTTTCTCTTTACGATCAACATTACCTTCGTTTCGTTGCATATTTCCTTTATTTTGATGCTACTTTTCTCGTTACAATCAACATTTTCTCCATTTCGATGCATATTTCATTTTGATGCTCCTTTTCTCGATACGATCAACATTTCATTCGTTTCGATGCAGATTTCCTTTTTTGATGCTCATTTTCTCGTTACGATCAATATTTCCTTCATTTCGATGCATATTTCCTTCGTTTTGATTCTCATTTCTCTTTACGATCAACATTACCTTCGTTTCGATGTATATTTCCTTCATTTTAATGTTCATTTTCTCGTTACGATTAGCATTTCATTCGTTTTGATGCATATTTACCTTATTTTGATGCTCCTTTTTTTGTTACGATCAACATTTCATTCATTTCGATGCAGATTCCTTCTTTTGTTGCTCGTTTTCTCATTAAGATCATTATTTCCTTTGTTTCGATGCATTTTCCTTCGTTTTGATTCTCATTTTCTCATTACGATCAATGTTATCTTCGTTTCGATGCATATTTCCTTCATTTTGATGCTCCTTTTCTCGTTACGATCAACAATTCCTTTGTTTCGATGCATATTTCCTTCGTTTTGATGCTCATTTTCTCGTCACGATCCATATTTCTTTCATTTCTATGAATATTTCCTTCATTTTGCTGCTTATTTTCTCGTTACGATCAGCATTACCTTCGTTTCTATGCATGTTTATTTCATTTTGATGCTCCTTTTCTTGTTACGAACAATATTTTATTTGTTTTGATGCATATTTCGTTCATTTCGATGCATATTTCCTTCGTTTTGATGAATATTTCCATCATTTTAATACTCATTTTCTCGTTACGATCAATATTTTCTTTGTTTCGATGCATATTTACTTTATTGATGCTCCTTTTCTTGTTACGATCCACATTTCATTCGTTTCGATGCAAATTTCCTTTTTTTATGCTCGTTTTCTCATTACGATAAATATTTCCTTCGTTTCGATGCATATTTCTTTCGTTTTGATTATCATTTTCTCTTTACAATATTACCTTCGTTTCGATGCATATTTTCATCATTTTGATGCTTATTTTCTCGTTACGATCAACATTTCCTTCATTTTGATGCATATTTACTTCATTTTCATGCTCATTTTCTCGTTACGATCAACATTTCATTCGTTTCGATGCAGATTTCCTTCTTTTTGATGCTTGTTTTCTCATTACGATCAATATTTCCTTCGTTTCGATGATATTTCCTTCGTTTTGATGCTCCTTTTCTCGTTATGAACAACGACTCCTTTGTTTCGATGCATATTTCCTTCATTTTGATGCTCATTTTCTCATTACGATCAACATTACCTTCGTTTCGATGCATATTTCCTTCATTTTGATGCTCCTTTTATCGTTACGATCCACATTTCCTTCGTTTCGATGCATATGTACTTCATTTTGATGCTCCTTTTCTCGTTACGATCAATATTTCATTCGTTTTGATGCAGATTTCCTTCTTTTTTATGCTCATTTTCTCATTACAGTCAACAATTCCTTTGTTTCAATGCATAACTCCTTCATTTTGATGCTCCTTTTCTCATTACGATAAGCATTTCCTTCATTTCGATGCATATTTACTTCATTTTGATGCTCCTTTTCTCGTTACGATCAACATTTTACTCGTTTCGATGCAGATTTCCTTCTTTCATTCGTTACTATCAATATTTCTTTTATTTTGATGCATATTTCCTTCATTTTGATTCTCATTTTCTCTTTACGATCAACATTACCTTCGTTTCGATGCATATTTTCTTCATTTTGATGCTCGTTTTCTCGTAATGATCAACATTTCCTTTGTTTCAATGCATATTTCCTTCATTTTGATGCTCATTTTCTCATTACAATCAATATTTCCTTCATTTCGATGAATATTTACTTCATTTTAACTCTCATTTTCTTGTTAAGATTATCATTTCCTTCGTTTCGATGCATATTTACTTCATTTTTATGCTCCTTTTCTTGTTACGATCAATATTTCATTCGTTTCGATGCAAATTTTCTTCTTTTTGATGCTCGTTTTCTCATTAAGATCGATATTTCCTTTGTTTTGATGCATATTTCATTGGTTTTGATTCTCATTTTCTCGTTACGATCAATATTACCTTCGTTTCGATGCATATTTCCTTCATTTTGATGCTCATTTTCTCGTCACGATCCATATTTCCTTCGTTTCGATGCATATTTCCTTCGTTTTGATTCTCATTTTCTCTTTACGATCAACATTACCTTCGATTGATACATATTTCCTTCATTTTGAAGCTCCTTTTCTCGTTACGATCAACATTTCCTTTGTTTCGATGCATAATTCCTTCATTTTGATGCTCCTTTTCTCATTACGATAAATATTTCCTTCGTTTCAAATGAATATTTCATTCATTTTAATGCTCATTCTCTCGTTACGATCAACATTTCCTTCGTTTCGATACATATTTTCTTCATTTTGATGCTCCTTTTCTCGTTACGATCAGCATTTCCTTCGTTTCGATGCATATTTACTTCATTTTGATACTCCTTTTCTCGTTACGATCAATATTTCATTTGTTTCGATGTAGATTTCCTTCTTTTTGATGCTCGTTTTCTAATTAAGATCATTATTTTCTTCCTTTGGATGCATATTTCCTTTTTTTTTTCATTTTCTCTTTACGATTAACATTACCTTCGTTTCGATGCATATTTCCTTCATTTTGATGCTCCTTTTCTCTTTACGATCAACATTACCTTCGTTTCGATGCATATTTCCTTCATTTTGATGCTCCTTTTCTCATTACGATCGACATTTCCTTTGTTTCGCTGCATATTTACTTCATTTTGATGCTCCTTTTCTCGTTACAATCAACATTTCATTCGTTTCGATGCAGATTTCCTTTTTTGATGCTTATTTTCTCATTACGATCAATATTTCCTTTGTTTTGATGCATGTTTCCTTAATTTTGATGCTCCTTTTCTCGTTATGTACATCTTCTCCTTTGTTTCGACGCATATTTCCTTCATTTTTATGCTCCTTTTCTCATTAAGATTAACATTTCCTTCCTTTCGATGAATATTTCCTTCATTTTAATGCTCATTTTCTAGTTACGATCAACATTTCCTTTGTTTCGATGCAGATTTCCTTCCTTTTGATGCTCGTTTTCTCGTTACGATCAATATTTCCTTCATTTCGATGAATATTTCCTTCATTTTGATTCACATTTTCTCTTTACGATCAATATTACCTTCATTTCAATGCGTACTTCCCTCATTTTAATGCTCCTTTTCTCGTTACGATCAATATTTCCTTCATTTCGATACATATTTACTTAATTTTGATGCGCCTTTTCTCGTTACGATCAACATTTCATTCATTTTTATGCAGATTTTCTTCTTTTTGATGCTCATTTTCTTGTAACGATCAATATTTCCTTCATTTCGATGCATATTTCCTTCATTTTTATGCTCCTTTTCTCGTTATGATCAACATTTCCTATGTTTCGAGGCATATTTTCTTTATTTTGATGCTCCTTTTCTCACTACGATCAATATTTCCTTCGTTTCGATGAATATTTCATTCATTTTATTGCTCATTTTCTAGTTACGATCAACATTTCGTTTTGATGCATATTTCCTTCATTTTTATGCTCTTTTTCTCGTTACGATCAACATTTCCTTCGTTTCGATGCATATTTACTTCATTTTGATGCTTCTTTTCTCGTTACGATCAACATTTCATTCGTTTGGATGCAGATTTCCTTCTTTTTAATGCTCGTTATCTCGTTACGATTATATTTCCTTCGTTTCAATGCATATTTCCTTCGTTTTGATCTCATTTTCTCTTTACGATCAACATTACCTTCGTTTCGTTGCATATTTCCTTTATTTTGATGCTACTTTTCTCGTTACAATCAACATTTTCTCCATTTCGATGCATATTTCATTTTGATGCTCCTTTTCTCGATACGATCAACATTTCATTCGTTTCGATGCAGATTTCCTTTTTTGATGCTCATTTTCTCGTTACGATCAATATTTCCTTCATTTCGATGCATATTTCCTTCGTTTTGATTCTCATTTCTCTTTACGATCAACATTACCTTCGTTTCGATGTATATTTCCTTCATTTTAATGTTCATTTTCTCGTTACGATTAGCATTTCATTCGTTTTGATGCATATTTACCTTATTTTGATGCTCCTTTTTTTGTTACGATCAACATTTCATTCATTTCGATGCAGATTCCTTCTTTTGTTGCTCGTTTTCTCATTAAGATCATTATTTCCTTTGTTTCGATGCATTTTCCTTCGTTTTGATTCTCATTTTCTCATTACGATCAATGTTATCTTCGTTTCGATGCATATTTCCTTCATTTTGATGCTCCTTTTCTCGTTACGATCAACAATTCCTTTGTTTCGATGCATATTTCCTTCGTTTTGATGCTCATTTTCTCGTCACGATCCATATTTCTTTCATTTCTATGAATATTTCCTTCATTTTGCTGCTTATTTTCTCGTTACGATCAGCATTACCTTCGTTTCTATGCATGTTTATTTCATTTTGATGCTCCTTTTCTTGTTACGAACAATATTTTATTTGTTTTGATGCATATTTCGTTCATTTCGATGCATATTTCCTTCGTTTTGATGAATATTTCCTTCATTTTAATACTCATTTTCTCGTTACGATCAATATTTTCTTTGTTTCGATGCATATTTACTTTATTTTGATGCTCCTTTTCTTGTTAGGATCCACATTTCATTCGTTTCGATGCAAATTTCCTTTTTTTATGCTCGTTTTCTCATTACGATAAATATTTCCTTCGTTTCGATGCATATTTCTTTCGTTTTGATTATCATTTTCTCTTTACAATATTACCTTCGTTTCGATGCATATTTTCATCATTTTGATGCTTATTTTCTCGTTACGATCAACATTTCCTTCATTTTGATGCATATTTACTTCATTTTCATGCTCATTTTCTCGTTACGATCAATATTTCATTCGTTTCGATGCAGATTTCCTTCTTTTTGATGCTTGTTTTCTCATTACGATCAATATTTCCTTCGTTTCGATGATATTTCCTTCGTTTTGATGCTCCTTTTCTCGTTATGAAGAACGACTCCTTTGTTTCGATGCATATTTCCTTCATTTTGATGCTCATTTTCTCATTACGATCAACATTACCTTCGTTTCGATGCATATTTCCTTCATTTTGATGCTCCTTTTATCGTTACGATCCACATTTCCTTCGTTTCGATGCATATGTACTTCATTTTGATGCTCCTTTTCTCGTTACGATCAATATTTCATTCGTTTTGATGCAGATTTCCTTCTTTTTTATGCTCATTTTCTCATTACAGTCAACAATTCCTTTGTTTCAATGCATAACTCCTTCATTTTGATGCTCCTTTTCTCATTACGATAAGCATTTCCTTCATTTCGATGCATATTTACTTCATTTTGATGCTCCTTTTCTCGTTACGATCAACATTTTACTCGTTTCGATGCAGATTTCCTTCTTTCATTCGTTACTATCAATATTTCTTTTATTTTGATGCATATTTCCTTCATTTTGATTCTCATTTTCTCTTTACGATCAACATTACCTTCGTTTCGATGCATATTTTCTTCATTTTGATGCTCGTTTTCTCGTAATGATCAACATTTCCTTTGTTTCAATGCATATTTCCTTCATTTTGATGCTCATTTTCTCATTACAATCAATATTTCCTTCATTTCGATGAATATTTACTTCATTTTAACTCTCATTTTCTTGTTAAGATTATCATTTCCTTCGTTTCGATGCATATTTACTTCATTTTTATGCTCCTTTTCTTGTTACGATCAATATTTCATTCGTTTCGATGCAAATTTTCTTCTTTTTGATGCTCGTTTTCTCATTAAGATCGATATTTCCTTTGTTTTGATGCATATTTCATTGGTTTTGATTCTCATTTTCTCGTTACGATCAATATTACCTTCGTTTCGATGCATATTTCCTTCATTTTGATGCTCATTTTCTCGTCACGATCCATATTTCCTTCGTTTCGATGCATATTTCCTTCGTTTTGATTCTCATTTTCTCTTTACGATCAACATTACCTTCGATTGATACATATTTCCTTCATTTTGAAGCTCCTTTTCTCGTTACGATCAACATTTCCTTTGTTTCGATGCATAATTCCTTCATTTTGATGCTCCTTTTCTCATTACGATAAATATTTCCTTCGTTTCAAATGAATATTTCATTCATTTTAATGCTCATTCTCTCGTTACGATCAACATTTCCTTCGTTTCGATACATATTTTCTTCATTTTGATGCTCCTTTTCTCGTTACGATCAGCATTTCCTTCGTTTCGATGCATATTTACTTCATTTTGATACTCCTTTTCTCGTTACGATCAATATTTCATTTGTTTCGATGTAGATTTCCTTCTTTTTGATGCTCGTTTTCTAATTAAGATCATTATTTTCTTCCTTTGGATGCATATTTCCTTTTTTTTTTCATTTTCTCTTTACGATTAACATTACCTTCGCTTCGATGCATATTTCCTTCATTTTGATGCTCCTTTTCTCATTACGATCGACATTTCCTTTGTTTCGCTGCATATTTACTTCATTTTGATGCTCCTTTTCTCGTTACAATCAACATTTCATTCGTTTCGATGCAGATTTCCTTTTTTGATGCTTATTTTCTCATTACGATCAATATTTCCTTTGTTTTGATGCATGTTTCCTTAATTTTGATGCTCCTTTTCTCGTTATGTACATCTTCTCCTTTGTTTCGATGCATATTTCCTTCATTTTTATGCTCCTTTTCTCATTAAGATTAACATTTCCTTCCTTTCGATGAATATTTCCTTCATTTTAATGCTCATTTTCTAGTTACGATCAACATTTCCTTTGTTTCGATGCAGATTTCCTTCCTTTTGATGCTCGTTTTCTCGTTACGATCAATATTTCCTTCATTTCGATGAATATTTCCTTCATTTTGATTCACATTTTCTCTTTACGATCAATATTACCTTCATTTCAATGCGTACTTCCGTCATTTTAATGCTCCTTTTCTCGTTACGATCAATATTTCCTTCATTTCGATACATATTTACTTAATTTTGATGCGCCTTTTCTCGTTACGATCAACATTTCATTCATTTTTATGCAGATTTTCTTCTTATTGATGCTCATTTTCTTGTAACGATCAATATTTCCTTCATTTCGATGCATATTTCCTTCATTTTTATGCTCCTTTTCTCGTTATGATCAACATTTCCTATGTTTCGAGGCATATTTTCTTCATTTTGATGCTCCTTTTCTCACTACGATCAATATTTCCTTCGTTTCGATGAACATTTCATTCATTTTATTGCTCATTTTCTAGTTACGATCAACATTTCGTTTTGATGCATATTTCCTTCATTTTTATGCTCTTTTTCTCGTTACGATCAACATTTCCTTCGTTTCGATGCATATTTACTTCATTTTGATGCTTCTTTTCTCGTTACGATCAACATTTCATTCGTTTGGATGCAGATTTCCTTCTTTTTAATGCTCGTTATCTCGTTACGATTATATTTCCTTCGTTTCAATGCATATTTCCTTCGTTTTGATCTCATTTTCTCTTTACGATCAACATTACCTTCGTTTCGTTGCATATTTCCTTTATTTTGATGCTACTTTTCTCGTTACAATCAACATTTTCTCCATTTCGATGCATATTTCATTTTGATGCTCCTTTTCTCGATACGATCAACATTTCATTCGTTTCGATGCAGATTTCCTTTTTTGATGCTCATTTTCTCGTTACGATCAATATTTCCTTCATTTCGATGCATATTTCCTTCGTTTTGATTCTCATTTCTCTTTACGATCAACATTACCTTCGTTTCGATGTATATTTCCTTCATTTTAATGTTCATTTTCTCGTTACGATTAGCATTTCATTCGTTTTGATGCATATTTACCTTATTTTGATGCTCCTTTTTTTGTTACGATCAACATTTCATTCGTTTCGATGCAGATTCCTTCTTTTGTTGCTCGTTTTCTCATTAAGATCATTATTTCCTTTGTTTCGATGCATTTTCCTTCGTTTTGATTCTCATTTTCTCATTACGATCAATGTTATCTTCGTTTCGATGCATATTTCCTTCATTTTGATGCTCCTTTTCTCGTTACGATCAACATTTCCTTTGTTTCGATGCATATTTCCTTCGTTTTGATGCTCATTTTCTCGTCACGATCCATATTTCTTTCATTTCTATGAATATTTCCTTCATTTTGCTGCTTATTTTCTCGTTACGATCAGCATTACCTTCGTTTCTATGCATGTTTATTTCATTTTTATGCTCCTTTTCTTGTTACGAACAATATTTTATTTGTTTTGATGCATATTTTGTTCATTTCGATGCATATTTCCTTCGTTTTGATGAATATTTCCTTCATTTTAATACTCATTTTCTCGTTACGATCAATATTTTCTTTGTTTCGATGCATATTTACTTTATTTTGATGCTCCTTTTCTTGTTAGGATCCACATTTCATTCGTTTCGATGAAAATTTCCTTTTTTTATGCTCGTTTTCTCATTACGATAAATATTTCCTTCGTTTCGATGCATATTTCTTTCGTTTTGATTATCATTTTCTCTTTACAATATTACCTTCGTTTCGATGCATATTTTCATCATTTTGATGCTTATTTTCTCGTTACGATCAACATTTCCTTCATTTTGATGCATATTTACTTCATTTTCATGCTCATTTTCTCGTTACGATCAACATTTCATTCGTTTCGATGCAGATTTCCTTCTTTTTGATGCTTGTTTTCTCATTACGATCAATATTTCCTTCGTTTCGATGATATTTCCTTCGTTTTGATGCTCCTTTTCTCGTTATGAACAACGACTCCTTTATTTCGATGCATATTTCCTTCATTTTGATGCTCATTTTCTCATTACGATCAACATTACCTTCGTTTCGATGCATATTTCCTTCATTTTGATGCTCCTTTTATCGTTACGATCCACATTTCCTTCGTTTCGATGCATATGTACTTCATTTTGATGCTCCTTTTCTCGTTACGATCAATATTTCATTCGTTTTGATGCAGATTTCCTTATTTTTTATGCTCATTTTCTCATTACAGTCAACATTTCCTTTGTTTCAATGCATAATTCCTTCATTTTGATGCTCCTTTTCTCATTACGATATGCATTTCCTTCATTTCGATGCATATTTACTTCATTTTGATGCTCCTTTTCTCGTTACGATCAACGTTTTACTCGTTTCGATGCAGATTTCCTTCTTTCATTCGTTACTATCAATATTTCTTTTATTTTGATGCATATTTCCTTCATTTTGATTCTCATTTTCTCTTTACGATCAACATTACCTTCGTTTTGATGCATATTTTCTTCATTTTGATGCTCGTTTTCTCGTAATGATCAACATTTCCTTTGTTTCAATGCATATTTCCTTCATTTTGATGCTCATTTTCTCATTACAATCAATATTTCCTTCATTTCGATGAATATTTCCTTCATTTTAATGCTCATTTTCTTGTTACGATTAGCATTTCCTTCGTTTCTATGCATATTTACTTCATTTTTATGCTCCTTTTCTTATTACGACCAATATTTCATTCGTTTTGACGCAGATTTTCTTCTTTTTGATGCTCGTTTTCTCATTAAGATCAATATTTCTTTTGTTTTGATGCATATTTCTTTGGTTTTGATTCTCATTTTCTCGTTACAATCAATATTACCTTCGTTTCGATGCATATTTCCTTCATTTTGATGCTCATTTTCTCGTCACGATCCATATTTCCTTCATTTCGAGGCATATTTCCTTCATTTTGATGCTCATTTTCTCGTTACGATCAGCATTTCATTCGTTTCGATGCATATTTCCTTCGTTTTGATTCTCATTTTCTCTTTACGATGAAATTACCTTCGTTACGATGAATATTTCCTTCATTTTGATGCTCATTTTCTCATACGATCAATATTTCATTCGTTTTGATTCAGATTTCCTTCTTTTTAATGTTCGTTTTCTCATTATGATCAATATTTCCTTTGTTTCGATGCATATTTCCTTCATTTTGATTCTCATTTTCTCATTACGATCAACAATACCTTCATTTCGATGCATATTTCCTTCATTTTGATGCTCCTATACTCGTTACGATCAGCATTTCTTTTGTTTCGATGCATATTTCCTTCATTTTGATGCTCCTTTTCTCATTACGATCAATATTTCCTTCATTTCGATGAATATTTTCTTCATTTTAATGCTCATTTTCTTATTACGATCAACATTACCTTTGTTTCGATGCATATTTCCTTCATTTTGATGCTCCTTTTCTCGTTACGATCAACTTTTCCATTGTTTCGATGCATATTTACTACATTTTGATGCTCCTTTTTCTCGTTACGATCAACATTTCATTTGTTTCGATGCAGATTTCCTTCTTTTTATGCTCGTTTTCTCGTTATGATCAATATTTCTTTTGTTTCGATGCTTCCTTTATTTTGATGCTCCTTTTCTCATTACAATTAACATTTCCTTCGTTTCGAAAATATTTCCTTCATTTTAATGCTCATTTTCTTGTTACGATCTACATTTAATTCGTTTTGATGCAGATTTCCTTCTTTTTGATGCTCGCTTTCTCATTAAGATCAATATTTCGTTTGTTTCGATGCATATTTCCATCATTTTAATTCTCATTTTCTCGTTACGATCAATATTACCTTCGTTTCGACGCATATTTCCTTCATTTGATGCTTATTTTCTCGTTACAATCCATATTTTCTTCATTTCGATGCATATTTCCTTCATTTTTTATGTCCATTTTCTCGTTACGATCATCATTTCATTCTTTTCGATGCATATTTATTTCATTTTGATGCTCCTCTTCTTGTTACGATAAACATTTCATTCGTTTCGATGCATATTTCCTTCATTTCGATGTTTATTTCCTTCATTTTGATGCTCCTTTACTCGTTACGATCAGCATTTCCTTTGTTTCGACATTTACGAATAATACAATTAGTTCAAACAACATGTTATCACATAAAAGACGCGTGGGTAGTCAATATCCTCCTCGAACTATGCTCTCTGTTGAGAGACAGTCCAAGCACGTCACCGTTACTCTAGATAAAATGCACATTAATATTCTTTCTCAACACGCCAAGTGCTAAAGTTCACCATTCAATATCGACGTGAATACTTGAAATGATCAATCATATAAACATATATGACATGCATGTCCCACACCGGTGACATTGACTGAGCCTATATTAGACTGATCCATCTAACGATCACCCTTCAGAGTATCAGTATTTGGCAAATGGACAGGTGCCCCGTTAGATCTAACTTACCCAGGTTTGCCAAGCAACGGGCAACTTGGTTGTCACTCTAACTCACCCGAACCACGATAATTCGGGCTACTTAATTAATGTCGCTCCAACTCACCCGAACTGTGACCAATTCGGGCTACTTAACCTTGGTACCAGGCATACATATGCATATGCATCATAAGATGAATAACGACTCAAGTTAGAGTCTTAATAGCACACAAGAATAACCAAAAATCAATTCTCAAATAATTCACAATAAATGCTATCAGATATCGAGCCGGCAAGGCTCTTCAACATAAGATAAAATCAATAATACTCATAAAATGGCTAATAGGACTCTAACCAGAGCAATCGAGCCAATCATACTCTTTACAACATAACACAATACTAAATAATTTTCTTATCAATTAACTAAAACTAAAATAAATGCGCATTTATCGAAGGTCCACACTTCCCACAAGAGAAGGCGTTCCCGAATTATCAACTCACAAGGAAGTGATTAACTCTCTCCAGAATCTGAAGTCGGTCCCTTGCCCTTCGTCGATGGTTCTTTACCTAGAAAGGAGATGAGCAATTAAAGACAAATCAAATATAACTAACTATTAGCGTTAACATCCCTTTCATTGCTAAAAACAAATCCTAATCGAGTTCGAACGAGTCGATATTAAATAAAAATGGCATGTAACTCCTTAACATCAGTTCCCAATCCCAACATCAGTTCCCAATCCCACATAACCCGTTTCAATACATTAACTAAACGAAACGATAGAAAATAAGTTTGAATTCGACATAAAAATTCTGAAAATTTCCAGCTAGCGGCAGTTTACAAGAAAAATCATAACTAATTATAGAATAATCGGATTGAGACGTTTTAAGTGGCTACGGAAAGCTAACGAGTTCAGTTACGTACAGAAATTAAGTTTGCAAACATTCGAGGGCAATAGCTATGTCAAAATCATATCGAACAGTCTGCGAATTACCCACATACCAAAAAGAAAAACCCCACAAAATTACAAAATCATGGAAGAAGGAAGCTTAATTCACACACCACTTACCTGAAAACAACTTAGAAACCACCTAGGATGAGGGTTGTAAGGGAGAATTTGATCAACAAGAGTTTCTCCTCTTCCCTCTCTTCTTTTCCCTCTTTTGTTTTTCTTCACCCATTCTTCTCTTTTTTTTAACTTTAGTCTTAATGATTATATATCAGGCCATTTAAGTGGGCTGAAACTTTGGGCCACAAAATAAATAAATAAATAAGTTTGGGCTTTCTAAAAAAAATCTAGTTGGGCTAAGATAGGGCTTGTCTTTTGGGCCATAAAATAAATAAATAGGTTTTGGGCTTTCTAAAAAAATCTAGTTGAGCTAAGATATTATAAAGTATCCCCTCCTCTAAAAAGTTTCGTCCTCGAAACATAAACGTACCTAGAGATGAAAAGAGATTTGGATGGTGTTGACGCATGACTGACTCTGGTTCCAATGTTTCTTCTTCAATTTGATCACTTCTCCATAGAACTCTCACCATAGGAATGAATTTGTTACGAAGCATTTTCTCTCGGCGATCTACAATTTGAACAGGTTGTACTTCGTACGATAGATTTTTCTTTAATACAACTGGGGGATATTTGAGCATGTGCGAAGGATCAGGTTCATATTTTCTATGCATAGAGACATGGAAGACATCGTGAATCTTCGACAATTCCGATGGTAGCTCAAGTCGATACGCGACACGACCAATCTTTTGCACGATCGTAAACGAGCCAATATACCTTGGACTCAACTTTCCTCGACGGCGGAATCGCAACACGCCCTTCCATGGAGAAACTTTCAGAAAAACTTTGTCTCCTTCATTAAACTCCAAATCGTGCCTCCTATTATCTACGTAGTTTTTGTCGATCTTGCGCTGCCTTAAGTCTGTCTCGAATAAGTTGTATTTTTGCCTTCGCATCTTCGATAAGCTCTACTTGTTCGATTTGTCTCTCGCCAACGTCATCCTAAAAGAGCGGTGTTCAACACTTTCAGCCATACAGAGCTTCGTATTGGGGCATTCCAATGCTTGAATGATAACTGTTGTTATAAGCGAACTCCACCAAAGTCACGTACTTATCCCAGTTACCTCCCAAATTCAACACCACTGCACGTAGCATGTCTTCTAGTGTCTGTATAGTTCTCTCTGACTGTCCATAAGTCTGTGGATGAAACAAGGTACTGAATAGTAATTTTGTACCTAGCGCTTTCTGCAGACTAGGCCAAAAAATGGGAAGTGAATCTTGGATTACGATCAGATATGATTGACACTGGTACTCCGTGCAATCTTCTGATCTCATCGACATATAACTTGGCAAGTTTATCTAAAGATTCGTTGGTATGCACTAGAAAATGTGCCGATTTCGTCAGACGATCGACAATGACCCAAATTGAGTCATGACCCTTTTGGGTTTGAGGTAAACCAGAAACAAAATCTATTGTGACGTTTTCTCATTTCCACTCAGGAATAGGTAGTGGTTGAAGCATGTCGGCTGGTTTTTGGTGTTCCGCTTAAATCTATTGGCATGATAAGCACTTCGATACAAATTCAGCAATATCCCATTTCATACCTGGCCACCAATAATGCTCTCGAAGTGTTCTGTACATTTTGGTACTACCAGGATGCATAACATAGGCTGAAGAATGGGCTTCCTCAAGAATAACTCTACGAACATGAAGTTCTGATGGAACACAAACACGATTTTTAAAAGTAAGAAGTCCATCATCCCAAATTTGAAATTCTGTTTCTTTTCCTTGATTCAGCTTCACCATCTTTTGTTGTAAATGAACATCGTGTTATTGTCTTTCTCTAATTTGCTCAAACAAGGTAGGTCTAACCTCGAATTTGGCGATTAAGGCAGAATCATTAGACTTTTCACAATCGAGCGAAATGTATAAAGATTTAAATTGCTCCAACATAGGAAGATAAAAAGATTGAATCGAAGCAAGTGAGGTAGAAGACTTTTTACTCAGAGCATCTGCAACAACGTTCGCCTTGCCAGGATGATAATCGATGACTAAGTCATAGTCACTAATCAACTCCATCCATCGCCTTTGCCTGAGGTTGAGCTCCTTTTGCGTGGTGATATACTTTAAGCTCTTGTGATCAGTGAAAACCCGACAAGTTGCACTGTACAGATAGTGCCTCCAGATCTTCAATGCAAAGATGATTGCAGCCAACTCTAAATCATGTGTAGGATAATTTTCTTTGTTCTTCTTCAATTGCCTTGAAGCGTAGGCAACAACCTTTCCTTCTTGCATGAGAATGCATCCTAATCCTTGTCTCGAGGCGTCGCTATAAATGGTAAATTCTCAATCGCTAGGTCTGGCAAAGCAAGAATAGGAGCTAAAACGAGTCGTCTTTTCAATTCTTGAAATGCTTTCTCGCATTCTTCACTCAACTCAAATTTTACCTCTTTCCGAGTCAATTTAGTCAAAGATGAAGCCAGTAACGAAAAGTCTTTGACAAACCGTCGATAATATCCAGCTAATCCCAGAAAACTACGAATCTCTGTCACGTTCTTTGGACGCTCCCAATCTAGTATAGCTTGAATGTTCACTGGATCCACGTAGATTCCTTCTTTAGAAATGTGATGACCCAAAAAGCTTACCTCACGAAGCCAAAATTCACACTTCGAGGATTTAGCATAAATCTGATTTTCTCTGAGAATGTTCAGAGCAATTCTTAGATGATGAAAATGCTCGTCGTCCGATTTAGAATAAATAAGAATGTCATCAATGAAGATGATGACAAACTTATCAAAGTACGGCCGAAAGACCCAATTCATAAGATCCATAAAAGCTGCAGGAACATTTGTGAGTCCAAAAGGCATAACACAGAATTCAAAATGACCGTATCTGGTTCGAAAAGTAGACTTAGGAATATCAGATTCCCTAATCTTGAGTTGGTGATAACCGGATCGCAAATCAATTTTTGAGAACACAGTTGCTCCTTGCAATTGATCAAACAGATCATCGATTCTTGGAAGAGGATATTTGTTCTTAATTGTCACCTTGTTCAAATGACGGTAGTCGACACATAGGCGAAGTGATCCATCTTTCTTCTTGACATAAAGAACTGGAGCACCCCACGAAGATGTGCTAGGTCGTATGAACCCCTTCTCCAATAATTCCCCAAGTTGTGTCTGGAGTTCTTTGAGCTCAGCAGGCGACATTCGATATGGAGTAATCGATATAGGTGTGATTCTAGGAAGTACGTCAATGGAAAAATCAATCTCTCAATTCGGAGATTGTCTTGGTAAGTCTTCGGGAAAGACATCAGGAAATTCATTCACGATCGGGATGTCATCTAGTTTAGTTTCAGAAAGAGAAGTATCGATGACAAATGCCAAGAATGCTTCACAACCCTTACGCATTAATTTATGTGCAGTCAACATTGAAATAAAAGAGAGGGATCTCATTTGAAGTTTTCCTTCAAAAACAAGTTCTGAGAATCCTGGTCTACGAAAAATAACAAGCTTCTCGTGGCAATCGAGAATTGCATGATGAGAAGAAAGCCAATCCATGCCAAGAATAACATCAAGATCAATCAAAGGCAATGGTATCAATTCAGCCTCTAGAATGACATCTTTGATCTTCAATGGACAACCAAGAAATACCGAATCACGAATTAGATGCTCTCCAAGAGGGGTATGAACGATGATTCCAGGTAACAAATGAGAGATAGGATAATCTAAGATCGCAGTAAGAACATCCCGGATATAAGACCAATCAGAACCTGGGTCAAATAATGCGTAGACCTGATGGTCTCCCACAAACACATGGCCTAAAGAAGCAATATTAGGTGAGATTGTGATTTAAAAATTCAGAAAGATAGAATTTCTTACCAATGTTTTATTCGTAATCAAGTGGCATATCAAGGCGAGCTTAGATCTACCATGTGAAAATACTCAGATTATAAATTACCTGTCACAACCTTCGGATCTGAGCGAGCCTCATTCTGGGAAATATGAAATACTCTAGTTTGCTTCCTTTCTTGCACAGGTGATTGAGTACTAGGGCCGTTTGAGGCATTAGGCACTCTGGTAGTTGCAGATCAAGTATCTCTGGGTGTAGAATATGTTAGTTTACCACGAAGCTGACCAAAACCCTGACTGCTTGCTCCCATAAGCTGAGGACAAGAACTTCGCATATGCCCCGGCTATCGACACTGAAAACATATTTGAGGAGCCTTACAGGGGCCGTCGTGATATTTTAAGCAATTCTGGCACTTGCGATTTTCACCAACCGATCCCAAGACATTGCTCCCGCCTCTACTAAACTGCTTCCGAGGTTGAGGAAAACTATTAGATACCGAACTTGGTGTGCCACGCGAAGATCCCACACCCCTATACACCTTCGATGCATTTCCTGGAAATGCGCTCCCTTGCCTTTTCTTTTGAGATCGTTCTGCAAGCTTATGTCTCGCCTGAACTAAACCTTCTACCCTCAGGGCTTCTTCTACGAGGTCATCAAGACTCTTTTACTTGTCTCCAGACTTGATGCGATCTCGAATATTTAAATTAAGATCATCTTCAAATCTCTTACATAAGTCTCTCGTCGTATATGACTTAGGAGCGAATTCTCGCAATTCCAAAAATTTTCTTTCGTACTCCACGACCGACATAATGCCTTGAAAGAGGTTGAAGAACTCCTTTCTCTTCTGATCCTTGATGTACTGAGAGAAGTATCGATCTTTGACTCGTTCCACAAAGATAACCCACGTAATAGTAACCGAAGATGTCTCTTTTAGATTCTGCCATCATCATCATGCATCTGGGCCTAACAGCTTGGTCACAATGACCAAACGATAACATTCTTCAATCATCAAGGTGTCAAAGGTCTCTGTAATCTCCTTTAACCATGCCCCCGCTTTAGAAGCATCTCTTGCACCGTCAAATTTTGATGTCCCCATGTTTTCAACTACTTTCACCAAATCAGGTATAAAAAGTGCACCTCGAGAAGTAGAACCTCCTAAAGTCATTTCTGGAGTATAAACTGGTACATTAGTTGTAGGTCGAATTGGTTCATTAGCACGAAGAACTCTTCAATGACAGTCGTAGTCGTATGAGCCGTTGTAGGTGGTGGAACACCATGTATTTGAATAAGATCATAATACAATTGGTACTGTTCCAGTGTCATCATGTGCTCAACCCGCAACTGGGCCCGTGGTTGCTCTACCTGGAAAACCAGCACCCTATGATAAGAATTGATAGGGTCCGTAACCGTCGGAGGAACGACATGATCAGAAGAAACATGTCCTCGAGGTCCACGAGGAACAAAAGAGAGTAGAGGACTCGGAGGATCACGAGGAGCGTGTCCTCGACCTCGACCTCGACGACGAACTGGAGGTGTCATATGACTGAAAGGAAGAAAGGAAAGAAATGCAAGTTAACATCAAGGCAATACGATACCTTAGGATGACATAGAAACAAAGTTGGACCCATTGGCTCGACTCAAAAAGAATGAGAATCATAAAATCAGGCTCTAATACCAAGAAAGTTGTCACGCCCCGACCCCAGACAGAACGCGACAACCGCCACGTTAACCATCAAAATTAAGGAAATAGGCGTCGAAACGAAGGAAATGTTGATCATAATGAGAAAATGGGCATTAAAATAAGGAAATATGCATCGAAACGAAGGAAATGTTGATCGTAATGAGAAAAGGAGCATCAAAATGAAGGAAATATGCATCGAAACAAAGGAAACATTGATCATAACGAGAAAATGAGCATCAAAAAGAGGGAAATCTGCATCGAAACGAATGAAATGTTGATCGTAACAAGAAAAGGAGCATCAAAAAAGGGAAATCCGCATCGAAACGAATGAAATCTTGATCGTAACAAGAAAAGGAGAATAAAAAAAAGGGAAATCCGCATCGAAATGAATGAAATGTTGATTGTAACAAGAAAAGGAGCATTAAAATCAAGTAAATCTGCATCGAAACGAAAGAAATATTGATCGTAACAAGAAAAGGAGCATCAAAATGAAGGAAATATGCATCGAAACGAAGAAAATGTTGATCGTAATGAGAAAATGAGAATTAAAATGAAGGAAATATTCATCGAAACGAAGGAAATATTGATCGTGTTGAGAAAAGAAGCATCAAAATGAAGGAAATATGCATCGAAACAAAGGAAACATTGATCATAACGAGTAAATGAGCATCAAAAAGGGGGAAATCTTCATCAAAACGAATGAAATGTTGATCGTGACAAGAAAAGGAGCATCAAAATGAAAGAAATATGCATCGAAACGAAGGAATTATTGATCGTAACGAGAAAATGAGCATTAAAATGAAGAAATATTCATCGAAACGAAGGAAATATTGATCGTAATGAGAAAAGGAGCATTAAAATGAATTAAATTTGCATCAAAACAAAGGAAACATTGATAATAATGATAAAACGAGCCTCAAAAAGAAGGAAATCTGCATTGAAAAGAATGAAATGTTGATCATAACAAGAAAAGTAGCATCAAAATAAAGGAAATATGCATCGAAACGAAGGAAATGTTGATCGTAACGAGAAAATGAGCATTAAAATTAAGGAAATATTCATCGAAATGAAGGAAATATTGATCATAACGAGAAAACGAGCAACAAATAGAAGGAAATCTGCATCGAAACGAATGAAATGTTGATCGTAACGAGAAAAGGAGCATAAAAATGAAGGAAATATGAATCGAAACGAAGGTAATATTGATCGCAACGAGAAAATGATTATCAAAATTAAGGAAATATGCATCGAAACCAAGGAAATATTGATGTTAATGAGAAAACGAGTATAAGAAAGAAGGAAATCTGCATCGAAACGAATGAAATGTTGATCGTAACAAGAAAAGGAGCATCAAAATGAAGGAAATATGCATCGAAACGAAGGAAATGTTGATCGTATCGAGAAAATGAGAATTAAAATGAAGGAAATATTCATCGAAACGAAGGAAATGTTGATCGTAATGAGAAAAGGAGCATCAAAATGAAGGTAATATGCATCGAAATAAAAGAAACATGATCATAATGAGAAAATGAGCATCAAAAAGAAGAAAATATGCATCGAAACCAAGGAAATATTAATGTTAATGAGAAAACGAGTATAAGAAAGAAGGAAATCTGCATTTAGAAACGAATAAAATGTTGATCGTAACAAGAAAAGGAGCATCAAAATGAAGGAAATATGCATCGAAACGAAGGAATGTTGATCGTATCGAGAAAATGAGAATCAAAACAAAGGACATATGCATCGAAACCAAGAAAATATTGATCGTAATGAGAAAATGAGTATAAGAAAGAAGGAAATCTGCATCGAAACGAATGAAATGTTGATCGTAACAAAAAAAGGAGCATCAAAATAAAGGAAATATGCATCGAAACGAAGGTAATGTTGATCGTATCGAGAAAATGAGAATTAAAATAAATGAAATATTCATCGAAACGAAGGAAATGTTGATCGTAATGAGAAAAGGATCATCAAAATGAGGGAAATATACATCAAAATAAAGGAAACATGATCATAATGAGAAAACGAGCATCAAAAAGAAAGAAATATGCATCGAAACAAAGGAAACATTGATCATAACGAGAAAATGAGCATCAAAAAGAAGGAATTCTGCATCGAAACGAATGAAATGTTGATCGTAACAAGAAAAGTAGCATCAAAATGAAGGAAATATTTATCGAAACGAAGGAAATATTGATCGTAAAGAGAAAATGAGCATCAAAATGAAGGAAATATGCGTCGAAACGAAGGAAATGTTGATTGTAACGAGAAAAGGAGCATCAAATTGTAGGAAATATGCATCAAAAGAAAAGAAACATTGATAATAATGAGAAAACGAGCCTCAAAAAGCAGGAAATTTGCATCGATACGTAAATGTTGATCGTAACAAGAAAATGAGCATCAAAATGAAGTAAATATGCATTGAATGAAGGAAATGCTGATCGTAACTAGAAAAAGTGCATCTAAATGAAGGAAATATGCATCGAAACAAAGGAAATATTGATCGTAACGAGAAAATAAGCATCAAAATGAAGGAAATATGCATCGAAACGAAGGAAATGTTGATCATAACGAGAAAAGGAACATCAAAATGAGGGAAATATGCATAGAAACGAAGGTAATATTGATCGTAACGAGAAAATATGAATCAAAACAAAGGAAATATGCATCGAAACAAAGGAAATATTGATCGTAACGAGAAAATGATCATCAAAATAAAGGAAATATGCATCGAAACGAAGGAAATGTTGATCGTAATGAGAAAATGAGCATTGAAATGAAGGAAATATGCATTGAAATGAAGGAAATGTTGATCGTAATGAGAAAATAAGCATCAAAATGAAGGAAATATGCATCGAAACAAAGGAAACATTGATCATAACGAGAAAATGAGCATCAAAAAGAGGGAAATCTGCATCGAAATGAATGAAATATTGATCGTAACAAGAAAAGGAGCATCAAAATGAAGGAAATATGCATCAAAACGAAGGAAATGCTGATCGTAATGAGAAAAGGGGCATCAAAATGAATAAATATGCATCGAAACAAAGGAAACATTGATAATAATGAGAAAATGAGCCTCAAAAAGAAGGAAATCTGCATCGAAACGAATGAAATGTTGATCGTAACAAGAAAATGAGCATCAAAATGAAGTAAATATGCATTGAAACGAAGGAAATGCTGATCGTAACTAGAAAAAGTGCATCAAAATGAAGGAATTATGCATCTAAAACGAAGAAAATATTGATCGTATTGAGAAAATGAGCATCAAAATGAAGGAAATATGCATCAAAACAAAGGAAACATTGATCACAACGAGAAAATGAGCATCAAAAATGGGAAATTTCCATCGAAACGAATGAAATGTTGATCGTAACAAGAAAAGGAGCATTAAAATGAAGGAAATCTGCATCGAAACGAATGAAATGTTGATCATAACAAGAAAAGGAGAATCAAAATGAAAGAAATATGCATCGAAACGAAGAAAATGTTGATTGTAATAAGAAAATGAGAATTAAAATGAAGGAAATATTCATCGAAACGAAGGAAATATTGATCGTAATGAGAAAAGGAGCATCAAAATGAAGAAAATATGCATCGAAACAAAGGAAACATTGATCATAACGAGTAAATGAGCATCAAAAAGAGGAAAATCTACATCAAAACGAATGAAATGTTGATCGTAACAAGAAAAGGAGCATCAAAATGAAGGAAATATACATCGAAACGAAGGTAATATTGATCGTAACGAGAAAATGAGCATTAAAATGTAGGAAATATGCATCGAAACGAAGGAAATGTTGATCGTAATGAGAAAATGAGTATCAAAATGAATTAAATATGCATCAAAACAAAGGAAACATTGATAATAATGATAAAACGAGCCTAAAAAAGATGGAAATCTGCATCCAAACGAATGAAATATTGATCGTAACAAGAAAAGTAGCATCAAAATAAACGGAATATGCATCGAAATGAAGGAAATGTTGATCGTAACGAGAAAATGAGCATTAAAATTAGGAAATATTCATCTAAATGAAGGAAATATTGATCATAACGAGGAAACGAGCATCAAAAAGAAGGAAACCTGTATCGAAACGAATGAAATGTTGATCGTAACGAGAAAATAAGCATCAAAATGAAGGAAATATGAATCGAAACGAAGGTAATATTGATCGTAACGAAAAAATGAAAATCAAAATGAAGGAAATATGCTTCGAAACCAAGGAAATTTTGATGTTAATTAGAAAACGAGTATAAGAAGAAGGAAATCTGCATCGAAACTAATGAAATGTTGATCGTAACAAGAAATGGAACATCAAAATGAAGAAAATATGCATCGAAACGAAGGAAATGTTGATCGTATCGAGAAAATGAGAATAAAAATGAAGGAAATATTCATCGAAACGAAGGAAATGATGATCGTAATGAGAAAAGGAGCATCAAAATGAAAGAAATATGCATCGAAATAAAGGAAACATGATCATAATGAGAAAACGAGCATCAGATAGAAGGAAATATGCATCGAAACCAAGGAAATATTGATGTTAATGAGAAAACGTGTATAAGAAAGAAGGAAATCTGCATTTAAAAACGAATAAAATGTTGATCGTAACAAGAAAAGGAGCATCAAAATGAAGGAAATATGCATTGAAACGAAGGAAATGTTGATCGTATCTGGAAAATGATAATCAAAACGAAGGAAATATGCATCGAAACCAAGGAAATATTGATCGTAATGAGAAAATGAGTATAAGAAAGAAGGAAATTTGCATCGAAACGGATGAAATGTTGATCGTAACAAGAAAAGGAGCGTCAAAATGAAGGAAATATGCATCGAAATGAAGGAAATGTTGATCGTATCGAGAAAATGATAATTAAAATGAAGGAAGTATTCATCGAAACGAAGGAAATCTTGATCGTAATGAGAAAATGAGCATCAAAATGAAGGAAATATGCTTCAAAAAAAGGAAACATGATAATAATGAGAAAACAAGCATCAAAAAGAAGGAAATATGCATCGAAACGAAGGAAATGTTGATCGTAACGAGAAAAGGAGCATCAAAATGAAGGAAATATTCATCGAAACAGAGGAAATATTGATCGTAACGAGAAAATCAGCATCAAAATGAAGGAAATATGCGTCGAAACGAAGGAAATGTTGATCTTAACGACAAAAGGAGCATCAAAATGAAGAAAATATGTATCGAATGAAAGGAAACATTGATGATAATGAGAAAATGGGCCTTAAAAAGCAGGAAATTTGAATCGAAATGAATGAAATGTTGATCGTAATGAGAAAATGAGCATCTAAATGAAGGAAATATTTATCGAAACGAAGGAAATATTGATCGTAAAGAGTAAATGAGCATCAAAATGAAGGAAATATGCGTCGAAACGAAGGAAATGTTGATTGTAACGAGAAAAGGAGCATCAAATTGTAGGAAATATGCATCAAAAGAAAAGAAACATTGATAATAATGAGAAAACGAGCCTCAAAAAGCAGGAAATTTGCATCGATACGTAAATGTTGATCGTAACAAGAAAATGAGCATCAAAATGAAGTAAATATGCATTGAAACGAAGGAAATGCTGATCGTAACTAGAAAAAGTGCATCTAAATGAAGGAAATATGCATCGAAACAAAGGAAATATTGATCGTAACGAGAAAATAAGCATCAAAATGAAGGAAATATGCATCGAAACGAAGGAAATGTTGATCATAACGAGAAAAGGAACATCAAAATGAGGGAAATATGCATAGAAACGAAGGTAATATTGATCGTAACGAGAAAATATGAATCAAAACAAAGGAAATATGCATCGAAACAAAGGAAATATTGATCGTAACGAGAAAATGATCATCAAAATAAAGGAAATATGCATCGAAACGAAGGAAATGTTGATCGTAATGAGAAAATGAGCATTGAAATGAAGGAAATATGCATTGAAATGAAGGAAATGTTGATCGTAATGAGAAAATAAGCATCAAAATGAAGGAAATATGCATCGAAACAAAGGAAACATTGATCATAACGAGAAAATGAGCATCAAAAAGAGGGAAATCTGCATCGAAATGAATGAAATATTGATCGTAACAAGAAAAGGAGCATCAAAATGAAGGAAATATGCATCAAAACGAAGGAAATGCTGATCGTAATGAGAAAAGGGGCATCAAAATGAATAAATATGCATCGAAACAAAGGAAACATTGATAATAATGAGAAAATGAGCCTCAAAAAGAAGGAAATCTGCATCGAAACGAATGAAATGTTGATCGTAACAAGAAAATGAGCATCAAAATGAAGTAAATATGCATTGAAACGAAGGAAATGCTGATCGTAACTAGAAAAAGTGCATCAAAATGAAGGAATTATGCATCTAAAACGAAGAAAATATTGATCGTATTGAGAAAATGAGCATCAAAATGAAGGAAATATGCATCAAAACAAAGGAAACATTGATCATAACGAGAAAATGAGCATCAAAAATGGGAAATTTCCATCGAAACGAATGAAATGTTGATCGTAACAATTAAAGGATCATTAAAATGAAGGAAATCTGCATCGAAACGAATGAAATGTTGATCATAACAAGAAAAGGAGCATCAAAATGAAAGAAATATGCATCGAAACGAAGAAAATGTTGATTGTAATAAGAAAATGAGAATTAAAATGAAGGAAATATTCATCGAAACGAAGGAAATATTGATCGTAATGAGAAAAGGAGCATCAAAATGAAGAAAATATGCATCGAAACAAAGGAAACATTGATCATAACGAGTAAATGAGCATCAAAAAGAGGAAAATCTACATCAAAACGAATGAAATGTTGATCGTAACAAGAAAAGGAGCATCAAAATGAAGGAAATATACATCGAAACGAAGGTAATATTGATCGTAACGAGAAAATGAGCATTAAAATGTAGGAAATATGCATCGAAACGAAGGAAATGTTGATCGTAATGAGAAAATGAGTATCAAAATGAATTAAATATGCATCAAAACAAAGGAAACATTGATAATAATGATAAAACGAGCCTAAAAATGATGGAAATCTGCATCCAAACGAATGAAATATTGATCGTAACAAGAAAAGTAGCATCAAAATAAACGGAATATGCATCGAAATGAAGGAAATGTTGATCGTAACAAGAAAATGAGCATTAAAATTAGGAAATATTCATCTAAATGAAGGAAATATTGATCATAACGAGGAAACGAGCATCAAAAAGAAGGAAACCTGTATCGAAACGAATGAAATGTTGATCGTAACGAGAAAATAAGCATCAAAATGAAGGAAATATGAATCGAAACGAAGGTAATATTGATCGTAACGAAAAAATGAAAATCAAAATGAAGGAAATATGCTTCGAAACCAAGGAAATTTTGATGTTAATTAGAAAACGAGTATAAGAAGAAGGAAATCTGCATCGAAACTAATGAAATGTTGATCGTAACAAGAAATGGAACATCAAAATGAAGAAAATATGCATCGAAACGAAGGAAATGTTGATCGTATCGAGAAAATGAGAATAAAAATGAAGGAAATATTCATCGAAACGAAGGAAATGATGATCGTAATGAGAAAAGGAGCATCAAAATGAAAGAAATATGCATCGAAATAAAGGAAACATGATCATAATGAGAAAACGAGCATCAGATAGAAGGAAATATGCATCGAAACCAAGGAAATATTGATGTTAATGAGAAAACGTGTATAAGAAAGAAGGAAATCTGCATTTAAAAACGAATAAAATGTTGATCGTAACAAGAAAAGGAGCATCAAAATGAAGGAAATATGCATTGAAACGAAGGAAATGTTGATCGTATCTGGAAAATGATAATCAAAACGAAGGAAATATGCATCGAAACCAAGGAAATATTGATCGTAATGAGAAAATGAGTATAAGAAAGAAGGAAATTTGCATCGAAACGGATGAAATGTTGATCGTAACAAGAAAAGGAGCGTCAAAATGAAGGAAATATGCATCGAAATGAAGGAAATGTTGATCGTATCGAGAAAATGATAATTAAAATGAAGGAAGTATTCATCGAAACGAAGGAAATCTTGATCGTAATGAGAAAATGAGCATCAAAATGAAGGAAATATGCTTCAAAAAAGGGAAACATGATAATAATGAGAAAACAAGCATCAAAAAGAAGGAAATATGCATCGAAACGAAGGAAATGTTGATCGTAACGAGAAAAGGAGCATCAAAATGAAGGAAATATTCATCGAAACAGAGGAAATATTGATCGTAACGAGAAAATCAGCATCAAAATGAAGGAAATATGCGTCGAAACGAAGGAAATGTTGATCTTAACGACAAAAGGAGCATCAAAATGAAGAAAATATGTATCGAATGAAAGGAAACATTGATGATAATGAGAAAATGGGCCTTAAAAAGCAGGAAATTTGAATCGAAATGAATGAAATGTTGATCGTAATGAGAAAATGAGCATCTAAATGAAGGAAATATTTATCGAAACGAAGGAAATATTGATCGTAAAGAGAAAATGAGCATCAAAATGAAGGAAATATGCGTCGAAACGAAGGAAATGTTGATTGTAACGAGAAAAGGAGCATCAAATTGTAGGAAATATGCATCAAAAGAAAAGAAACATTGATAATAATGAGAAAACGAGCCTCAAAAAGCAGGAAATTTGCATCGATACGTAAATGTTGATCGTAACAAGAAAATGAGCATCAAAATGAAGTAAATATGCATTGAAACGAAGGAAATGCTGATCGTAACTAGAAAAAGTGCATCTAAATGAAGGAAATATGCATCGAAACAAAGGAAATATTGATCGTAACGAGAAAATAAGCATCAAAATGAAGGAAATATGCATCGAAACGAAGGAAATGTTGATCATAACGAGAAAAGGAACATCAAAATGAGGGAAATATGCATAGAAACGAAGGTAATATTGATCGTAACGAGAAAATATGAATCAAAACAAAGGAAATATGCATCGAAACAAAGGAAATATTGATCGTAACGAGAAAATGATCATCAAAATAAAGGAAATATGCATCGAAACGAAGGAAATGTTGATCGTAATGAGAAAATGAGCATTGAAATGAAGGAAATATGCATTGAAATGAAGGAAATGTTGATCGTAATGAGAAAATAAGCATCAAAATGAAGGAAATATGCATCGAAACAAAGGAAACATTGATCATAACGAGAAAATGAGCATCAAAAAGAGGGAAATCTGCATCGAAATGAATGAAATATTGATCGTAACAAGAAAAGAAGCATCAAAATGAAGGAAATATGCATCAAAACGAAGGAAATGCTGATCGTAATGAGAAAAGGGGCATCAAAATGAATAAATATGCATCGAAACAAAGGAAACATTGATAATAATGAGAAAATGAGCCTCAAAAAGAAGGAAATCTGCATCGAAACGAATGAAATGTTGATCGTAACAAGAAAATGAGCATCAAAATGAAGTAAATATGCATTGAAACGAAGGAAATGCTGATCGTAACTAGAAAAAGTGCATCAAAATGAAGGAATTATGCATCTAAAACGAAGAAAATATTGATCGTATTGAGAAAATGAGCATCAAAATGAAGGAAATATGCATCAAAACAAAGGAAACATTGATCATAACGAGAAAATGAGCATCAAAAATGGGAAATTTCCATCGAAACGAATGAAATGTTGATCGTAACAATTAAAGGATCATTAAAATGAAGGAAATCTGCATCGAAACGAATGAAATGTTGATCATAACAAGAAAAGGAGCATCAAAATGAAAGAAATATGCATCGAAACGAAGAAAATGTTGATTGTAATAAGAAAATGAGAATTAAAATGAAGGAAATATTCATCGAAACGAAGGAAATATTGATCGTAATGAGAAAAGGAGCATCAAAATGAAGAAAATATGCATCGAAACAAAGGAAACATTGATCATAACGAGTAAATGAGCATCAAAAAGAGGAAAATCTACATCAAAACGAATGAAATGTTGATCGTAACAAGAAAAGGAGCATCAAAATGAAGGAAATATACATCGAAACGAAGGTAATATTGATCGTAACGAGAAAATGAGCATTAAAATGTAGGAAATATGCATCGAAACGAAGGAAATGTTGATCGTAATGAGAAAATGAGTATCAAAATGAATTAAATATGCATCAAAACAAAGGAAACATTGATAATAATGATAAAACGAGCCTAAAAAAGATGGAAATCTGCATCCAAACGAATGAAATATTGATCGTAACAAGAAAAGTAGCATCAAAATAAACGGAATATGCATCGAAATGAAGGAAATGTTGATCGTAACGAGAAAATGAGCATTAAAATTAGGAAATATTCATCTAAATGAAGGAAATATTGATCATAACGAGGAAACGAGCATCAAAAAGAAGGAAACCTGTATCGAAACGAATGAAATGTTGATCGTAACGAGAAAATAAGCATCAAAATGAAGGAAATATGAATCGAAACGAAGGTAATATTGATCGTAACGAAAAAATGAAAATCAAAATGAAGGAAATATGCTTCGAAACCAAGGAAATTTTGATGTTAATTAGAAAACGAGTATAAGAAGAAGGAAATCTGCATCGAAACTAATGAAATGTTGATCGTAACAAGAAATGGAACATCAAAATGAAGAAAATATGCATCGAAACGAAGGAAATGTTGATCGTATCGAGAAAATGAGAATAAAAATGAAGGAAATATTCATCGAAACGAAGGAAATGATGATCGTAATGAGAAAAGGAGCATCAAAATGAAAGAAATATGCATCGAAATAAAGGAAACATGATCATAATGAGAAAACGAGCATCAGATAGAAGGAAATATGCATCGAAACCAAGGAAATATTGATGTTAATGAGAAAACGTGTATAAGAAAGAAGGAAATCTGCATTTAAAAACGAATAAAATGTTGATCGTAACAAGAAAAGGAGCATCAAAATGAAGGAAATATGCATTGAAACGAAGGAAATGTTGATCGTATCTGGAAAATGATAATCAAAACGAAGGAAATATGCATCGAAACCAAGGAAATATTGATCGTAATGAGAAAATGAGTATAAGAAAGAAGGAAATTTGCATCGAAACGGATGAAATGTTGATCGTAACAAGAAAAGGAGCGTCAAAATGAAGGAAATATGCATCGAAATGAAGGAAATGTTGATCGTATCGAGAAAATGATAATTAAAATGAAGGAAGTATTCATCGAAACGAAGGAAATCTTGATCGTAATGAGAAAATGAGCATCAAAATGAAGGAAATATGCTTCAAAAAAGGGAAACATGATAATAATGAGAAAACAAGCATCAAAAAGAAGGAAATATGCATCGAAACGAAGGAAATGTTGATCGTAACGAGAAAAGGAGCATCAAAATGAAGGAAATATTCATCGAAACAGAGGAAATATTGATCGTAACGAGAAAATCAGCATCAAAATGAAGGAAATATGCGTCGAAACGAAGGAAATGTTGATCTTAACGACAAAAGGAGCATCAAAATGAAGAAAATATGTATCGAATGAAAGGAAACATTGATGATAATGAGAAAATGGGCCTTAAAAAGCAGGAAATTTGAATCGAAATGAATGAAATGTTGATCGTAATGAGAAAATGAGCATCTAAATGAAGGAAATATTTATCGAAACGAAGGAAATATTGATCGTAAAGAGAAAATGAGCATCAAAATGAAGGAAATATGCGTCGAAACGAAGGAAATGTTGATTGTAACGAGAAAAGGAGCATCAAATTGTAGGAAATATGCATCAAAAGAAAAGAAACATTGATAATAATGAGAAAACGAGCCTCAAAAAGCAGGAAATTTGCATCGATACGTAAATGTTGATCGTAACAAGAAAATGAGCATCAAAATGAAGTAAATATGCATTGAAACGAGGGAAATGCTGATCGTAACTAGAAAAAGTGCATCTAAATGAAGGAAATATGCATCGAAACAAAGGAAATATTGATCGTAACGAGAAAATAAGCATCAAAATGAAGGAAATATGCATCGAAACGAAGGAAATGTTGATCATAACGAGAAAAGGAACATCAAAATGAGGGAAATATGCATAGAAACGAAGGTAATATTGATCGTAACGAGAAAATATGAATCAAAACAAAGGAAATATGCATCGAAACAAAGGAAATATTGATCGTAACGAGAAAATGATCATCAAAATAAAGGAAATATGCATCGAAACGAAGGAAATGTTGATCGTAATGAGAAAATGAGCATTGAAATGAAGGAAATATGCATTGAAATGAAGGAAATGTTGATCGTAATGAGAAAATAAGCATCAAAATGAAGGAAATATGCATCGAAACAAAGGAAACATTGATCATAACGAGAAAATGAGCATCAAAAAGAGGGAATTCTGCATCGAAATAAATGAAATATTGATCGTAACAAGAAAAGGAGCATCAAAATGAAGGAAATATGCATCAAAACGAAGGAAATGCTGATCGTAATGAGAAAAGGGGCAAAATGAATAAATATGCATCGAAACAAAGGAAACATTGATAATAATGAGAAAATGAGCCTCAAAAAGAAGGAAATCTGCATCGAAACGAATGAAATGTTGATCGTAACAAGAAAATGAGCATCAAAATAAAGTAAATATGCATTGAAACGAAGGAAATGCTGATCGTAACTAGAAAAAGTGCATCAAAATGAAGGAATTATGCATCTAAAACGAAGAAAATATTGATCGTATTGAGAAAATGAGCATCAAAATGAAGGAAATATGCATCAAAACAAAGGAAACATTGATCATAACGAGAAAATGAGCATCAAAAATGGGAAATTTCCATCGAAACGAATGAAATGTTGATCGTAACAAGAAAAGGAGCATTAAAATGAAGGAAATCTGCATCGAAACGAATGAAATGTTGATCATAACAAGAAAAGGAGCATCAAAATGAAAGTAATATGCATCGAAACGAAGAAAATGTTGATTGTAATAAGAAAATGAGAATTAAAATGAAGGAAATATTCATCGAAACGAAGGAAATATTGATCGTAATGAGAAAAGGAGCATCAAAATGAAGAAAATATGCATCGAAACAAAGGAAACATTGATCATAACGAGTAAATGAGCATCAAAAAGAGGAAAATCTACATCAAAACGAATGAAATGTTGATCGTAACAAGAAAAGGAGCATCAAAATGAAGGAAATATACATCGAAACGAAGGTAATATTGATCGTAACGAGAAAATGAGCATTAAAATGAAGGAAATATGCATCGAAACGAAGGAAATGTTGATCGTAATGAGAAAATGAGTATCAAAATGAATTAAATATGCATCAAAACAAAGGAAACATTGATAATAATGATAAAACGAGCCTAAAAAAGATGGAAATCTGCATCCAAACGAATGAAATATTGATCGTAACAAGAAAAGTAGCATCAAAATAAACGGAATATGCATCGAAATGAAGGAAATGTTGATCGTAACGAGAAAATGAGCATTAAAATTAGGAAATATTCATCTAAATGAAGGAAATATTGATCATAACGAGGAAACGAGCATCAAAAAGAAGGAAACCTGTATCGAAACGAATGAAATGTTTATCATAACGAGAAAATAAGCATCAAAATGAAGGAAATATGAATCGAAACGAAGGTAATATTGATCGTAACGAAAAAATGAAAATCAAAATGAAGGAAATATGCTTCGAAACCAAGGAAATTTTGATGTTAATTAGAAAACGAGTATAAGAAAGAAGGAAATCTGCATCGAAACTAATGAAATGTTGATCGTAACAAGAAATGGAACATCAAAATGAAGAAAATATGCATCGAAACGAAGGAAATGTTGATCGTATCGAGAAAATGAGAATAAAAATGAAGGAAATATTCATCGAAACGAAGGAAATGATGATCGTAATGAGAAAAGGAGCATCAAAATGAAAGAAATATGCATCGAAATAAAGGAAACATGATCATAATGAGAAAACGAGCATCAGATAGAAGGAAATATGCATCGAAACCAAGGAAATATTGATGTTAATGAGAAAACGTGTATAAGAAAGAAGGAAATCTGCATTTAAAAACGAATAAAATGTTGATCGTAACAAGAAAAGGAGCATCAAAATGAAGGAAATATGCATTAAACGAAAGAAATGTTGATCGTATCTGGAAAATGATAATCAAAACGAAGGAAATATGCATCGAAACCAAGGAAATATTGATCGTAATGAGAAAATGAGTATAAGAAAGAAGGAAATTTGCATCGAAACGGATGAAATGTTGATCGTAACAAGAAAAGGAGCGTCAAAATGAAGGAAATATGCATCGAAATGAAGGAAATGTTGATCGTATCGAGAAAATGATAATTAAAATGAAGGAAGTATTCATCGAAACGAAGGAAATCTTGATCGTAATGAGAAAATGAGCATCAAAATGAAGGAAATATGCTTCAAAAAAAGGAAACATGATAATAATGAGAAAACAAGCATAAAAAAGAAGGAAATATGCATCGAAACGAAGGAAATGTTGATCGTAACGAGAAAAGGAGCATCAAAATGAAGGAAATATTCATCGAAACAGAGGAAATATTGATCGTAACGAGAAAATCAGCATCAAAATGAAGGAAATATGCATCGAAACGAAGGAAATGTTGATCTTAACGACAAAAGGAGCATCAAAATGAAGAAAATATGTATCGAATGAAAGGAAACATTGATGATAATGAGAAAATGGGCCTTAAAAAGCAGGAAATTTGAATCGAAATGAATGAAATGTTGATCGCAATGAGAAAATGAGCATCTAAATGAAGGAAATATTTATCGAAACGAAGGAAATATTGATCGTAAAGAGAAAATGAGCATCAAAATGAAGGAAATATGCGTCGAAACGAAGGAAATGTTGATTGTAACGAGAAAAGGAGCATCAAATTGTAGGAAATATGCATCAAAAGAAAAGAAACATTGATAATAATGAGAAAACGAGCCTCAAAAAGCAGGAAATTTGCATCGATACGTAAATGTTGATCGTAACAAGAAAATGAGCATCAAAATGAAGTAAATATGCATTGAAACGAAGGAAATGCTGATCGTAACTAGAAAAAGTGCATCTAAATGAAGGAAATATGCATCGAAACAAAGGAAATATTGATCGTAACGAGAAAATAAGCATCAAAATGAAGGAAATATGCATCGAAACGAAGGAAATGTTGATCATAACGAGAAAAGGAACATCAAAATGAGGGAAATATGCATAGAAACGAAGGTAATATTGATCGTAACGAGAAAATATGAATCAAAACAAAGGAAATATGCATCGAAACAAAGGAAATATTGATCGTAACGAGAAAATGATCATCAAAATAAAGGAAATATGCATCGAAACGAAGGAAATGTTGATCGTAATGAGAAAATGAGCATTGAAATGAAGGAAATATGCATTGAAATGAAGGAAATGTTGATCGTAATGAGAAAATAAGCATCAAAATGAAGGAAATATGCATCGAAACAAAGGAAACATTGATCATAACGAGAAAATGAGCATCAAAAAGAGGGAAATCTGCATCGAAATGAATGAAATATTGATCGTAACAAGAAAAGGAGCATCAAAATGAAGGAAATATGCATCAAAACGAAGGAAATGCTGATCGTAATGAGAAAAGGGGCATCAAAATGAATAAATATGCATCGAAACAAAGGAAACATTGATAATAATGAGAAAATGAGCCTCAAAAAGAAGGAAATCTGCATCGAAACGAATGAAATGTTGATCGTAACAAGAAAATGAGCATCAAAATGAAGTAAATATGCATTGAAACGAAGGAAATGCTGATCGTAACTAGAAAAAGTGCATCAAAATGAAGGAATTATGCATCTAAAACGAAGAAAATATTGATCGTATTGAGAAAATGAGCATCAAAATGAAGGAAATATGCATCAAAACAAAGGAAACATTGATCATAACGAGAAAATGAGCATCAAAAATGGGAAATTTCCATCGAAACGAATGAAATGTTGATCGTAACAAGAAAAGGAGCATTAAAATGAAGGAAATCTGCATCGAAACGAATGAAATGTTGATCATAACAAGAAAAAGAGCATCAAAATGAAAGAAATATGATTCGAAACGAAGAAAATGTTGATTGTAATAAGAAAATGAGAATTAAAATGAAGGAAATATTCATCGAAACGAAGGAAATATTGATCGTAATGAGAAAAGGAGCATCAAAATGAAGAAAATATGCATCGAAACAAAGAAAACATTGATCATAACGAGTAAATGAGCATCAAAAAGAGGAAAATCTACATCAAAACGAATGAAATGTTGATCGTAACAAGAAAAGGAGCATCAAAATGAAGGAAATATACATCGAAACGAAGGTAATATTGATCGTAACGAGAAAATGAGCATTAAAATGTAGGAAATATGCATCGAAACGAAGGAAATGTTGATCGTAATGAGAAAATGAGTATTAAAATGAATTAAATATGCATCAAAACAAAGGAAACATTGATAATAATGATAAAACGAGCCTAAAAAAGATGGAAATCTGCATCCAAACGAATGAAATATTGATCGTATCAAGAAAAGTAGCATCAAAATAAACGGAATATGCATCGAAATGAAGGAAATGTTGATCGTAACGAGAAAATGAGCATTAAAATTAGGAAATATTCATCTAAATGAAGGAAATATTGATCATAACGAGGAAACGAGCATCAAAAAGAAGGAAACCTGTATCGAAACGAATGAAATGTTGATCGTAACGAGAAAATAAGCATCAAAATGAAGGAAATATGAATCGAAACGAAGGTAATATTGATCGTAACGAAAAAATGAAAATCAAAATGAAGGAAATATGCTTCGAAACCAAGGAAATTTTGATGTTAATGAGAAAACGAGTATAAGAAAGAAGGAAATCTGCATCGAAACTAATGAAATGTTGATCGTAACAAGAAATGGAACATCAAAATGAAGAAAATATGCATCGAAACGAAGGAAATGTTGATCGTATCGAGAAAATGAGAATAAAAATGAAGGAAATATTCATCGAAACGAAGGAAATGATGATCGTAATGAGAAAAGGAGCATCAAAATGAAAGAAATATGCATCGAAATAAAGGAAACATGATCATAATGAGAAAACGAGCATCAGATAGAAGGAAATATGCATCGAAACCAAGGAAATATTGATGTTAATGAGAAAACGTGTATAAGAAAGAAGGAAATCTGCATTTAAAAACGAATAAAATGTTGATCGTAACAAGAAAAGGAGCATCAAAATGAAGGAAATATGCATTGAAACGAAGGAAATGTTGATCGTATCTGGAAAATGATAATCAAAACGAAGGAAATATGCATCGAAACCAAGGAAATATTGATCGTAATGAGAAAATGAGTATAAGAAAGAAGGAAATTTGCATCGAAACGGATGAAATGTTGATCGTAACAAGAAAAGGAGCGTCAAAATGAAGGAAATATGCATCGAAATGAAGGAAATGTTGATCGTATCGAGAAAATGATAATTAAAATGAAGGAAGTATTCATCGAAACGAAGGAAATCTTGATCGTAATGAGAAAATGAGCATCAAAATGAAGGAAATATGCTTCAAAAAAAGGAAACATGATAATAATGAGAAAACAAGCATCAAAAAGAAGGAAATATGCATCGAAACGAAGGAAATGTTGATCGTAACGAGAAAAGGAGCATCAAAATGAAGGAAATATTCATCGAAACAGAGGAAATATTGATCGTAACGAGAAAATCAGCATCAAAATGAAGGAAATATGCGTCGAAACGAAGGAAATGTTGATCTTAACGACAAAAGGAGCATCAAAATGAAGAAAATATGTATCGAATGAAAGGAAACATTGATGATAATGAGAAAATGGGCCTTAAAAAGCAGGAAATTTGAATCGAAATGAATGAAATGTTGATCGTAATGAGAAAATGAGCATCTAAATGAAGGAAATATTTATCGAAACGAAGGAAATATTGATCGTAAAGAGAAAATGAGCATCAAAATGAAGGAAATATGCGTCGAAACGAAGGAAATGTTGATTGTAACGAGAAAAGGAGCATCAAATTGTAGGAAATATGCATCAAAAGAAAAGAAACATTGATAATAATGAGAAAACGAGCCTCAAAAAGCAGGAAATTTGCATCGATACGTAAATGTTGATTGTAACAAGAAAATGAGCATCAAAATGAAGTAAATATGCATTGAAACGAAGGAAATGCTGATCGTAACTAGAAAAAGTGCATCTAAATGAAGGAAATATGCATCGAAACAAAGGAAATATTGATCGTAACGAGAAAATAAGCATCAAAATGAAGGAAATATGCATCGAAACGAAGGAAATGTTGATCATAACGAGAAAAGGAACATCAAAATGAGGGAAATATGCATAGAAACGAAGGTAATATTGATCGTAACGAGAAAATATGAATCAAAACAAAGGAAATATGCATCGAAACAAAGGAAATATTGATCGTAACGAGAAAATGATCATCAAAATAAAGGAAATATGCATCGAAACGAAGGAAATGTTGATCGTAATGAGAAAATGAGCATTGAAATGAAGGAAATATGCATTGAAATGAAGGAAATGTTGATCGTAATGAGAAAATAAGCATCAAAATGAAGGAAATATGCATCGAAACAAAGGAAACATTGATCATAACGAGAAAATGAGCATCAAAAAGAGGGAAATCTGCATCGAAATGAATGAAATATTGATCGTAACAAGAAAAGGAGCATCAAAATGAAGGAAATATGCATCAAAACGAAGGAAATGCTGATCGTAATGAGAAAAGGGGCATCAAAATGAATAAATATGCATCGAAACAAAGGAAACATTGATAATAATGAGAAAATGAGCCTCAAAAAGAAGGAAATCTGCATCGAAACGAATGAAATGTTGATCGTAACAAGAAAATGAGCATCAAAATGAAGTAAATATGCATTGAAACGAAGGAAATGCTGATCGTAACTAGAAAAAGTGCATCAAAATGAAGGAATTATGCATCTAAAACGAAGAAAATATTGATCGTATTGAGAAAATGAGCATCAAAATGAAGGAAATATGCATCAAAACAAAGGAAACATTGATCATAACGAGAAAATGAGCATAAAAAATGGGAAATTTCCATCGAAACGAATGAAATGTTGATCGTAACAAGAAAAGGAGCATTAAAATGAAGGAAATCTGCATCGAAACGAATGAAATGTTGATCATAACAAGAAAAGGAGCATCAAAATGAAAGAAATATGCATCGAAACGAAGAAAATGTTGATTGTAATAAGAAAATGAGAATTAAAATGAAGGAAATATTCATCGAAACGAAGGAAATATTGATCGTAATGAGAAAAGGAGCATCAAAATGAAGAAAATATGCATCGAAACAAAGGAAACATTGATCATAACGAGTAAATGAGCATCAAAAAGAGGAAAAATCTACATCAAAACGAATGAAATGTTGATCGTAACAAGAAAAGGAGCATCAAAATGAAGGAAATATACATCGAAACGAAGGTAATATTGATCGTAACGAGAAAATGAGCATTAAAATGTAGGAAATATGCATCGAAACGAAGGAAATGTTGATCGTAATGAGAAAATGAGTATCAAAATGAATTAAATATGCATCAAAACAAAGGAAACATTGATAATAATGATAAAACGAGCCTAAAAAAGATGGAAATCTGCATCCAAACGAATGAAATATTGATCGTAACAAGAAAAGTAGCATCAAAATAAACGGAATATGCATCGAAATGAAGGAAATGTTGATCGTAACGAGAAAATGAGCATTAAAATTAGGAAATATTCATCTAAATGAAGGAAATATTGATCATAACGAGGAAACGAGCATCAAAAAGAAGGAAACCTGTATCGAAACGAATGAAATGTTGATCGTAACGAGAAAATAAGCATCAAAATGAAGGAAATATGAATCGAAACGAAGGTAATATTGATCGTAACGAAAAAATGAAAATCAAAATGAAGGAAATATGCTTCGAAACCAAGGAAATTTTGATGTTAATTAGAAAACGAGTATAAGAAGAAGGAAATCTGCATCGAAACTAATGAAATGTTGATCGTAACAAGAAATGGAACATCAAAATGAAGAAAATATGCATCGAAACGAAGGAAATGTTGATCGTATCGAGAAAATGAGAATAAAAATGAAGGAAATATTCATCGAAACGAAGGAAATGATGATCGTAATGAGAAAAGGAGCATCAAAATGAAAGAAATATGCATCGAAATAAAGGAAACATGATCATAATGAGAAAACGAGCATCAGATAGAAGGAAATATGCATCGAAACCAAGGAAATATTGATGTTAATGAGAAAACGTGTATAAGAAAGAAGGAAATCTGCATTTAAAAACGAATAAAATGTTGATCGTAACAAGAAAAGGAGCATCAAAATGAAGGAAATATGCATTGAAACGAAGGAAATGTTGATCGTATCTGGAAAATGATAATCAAAACGAAGGAAATATGCATCGAAACCAAGGAAATATTGATCGTAATGAGAAAATGAGTATAAGAAAGAAGGAAATTTGCATCGAAACGGATGAAATGTTGATCGTAACAAGAAAAGGAGCGTCAAAATGAAGGAAATATGCATCGAAATGAAGGAAATGTTGATCGTATCGAGAAAATGATAATTAAAATGAAGGAAGTATTCATCGAAACGAAGGAAATCTTGATCGTAATGAGAAAATGAGCATCAAAATGAAGGAAATATGCTTCAAAAAAAGGAAACATGATAATAATGAGAAAACAAGCATCAAAAAGAAGGAAATATGCATCGAAACGAAGGAAACATTGATCATAACGAGAAAACGAGCATCAAAAAGAAGGAAATCTGCATCGAAACGAATGAAATGTTGATCGTAACAAGAAAAGGAGCATCAAAATGAAGGAAATATTCATCGAAACAGAGGAAATATTGATCGTAACGAGAAAATCAGCATCAAAATGAAGGAAATATGCGTCGAAACGAAGGAAATGTTGATCTTAACGACAAAAGGAGCATCAAAATGAAGAAAATATGTATCGAATGAAAGGAAACATTGATGATAATGAGAAAATGGGCCTTAAAAAGTAGGAAATTTGAATCGAAATGAATGAAATGTTGATCGTAATGAGAAAATGAGCATCTAAATGAAGGAAATATGCATCGAAACAAGGGAAACATTGATCATAACGAGAAAATGAGCATCAAAAAAAGGGAAATCTGCATCGAAACGAATGAAATGTTGATCGTAACAAGAAAAGGAGCATTAAAATGAAGGAAATCTGCATCGAAACGAATGAAATGTTGATCGCAACAAGAAAAGGAACATCAAAATGAAGGAAATATGCATCGAAACGAAGAAAATGTTGATCGTAATGAGAAAATGAGAATTAAAATGAAGGAAATATTCATCGAAACGAAGGAAATATTTATCGTAATGAGAAAAGGAGCATCAAAATGAAGAAAATATGCATCGAAACAAAGGAAACATTGATCATAACGAGTAAATGAGCATCAAAAAGAGGGAAATCTGCATCAAAACGAATGAAATGTTGATCGTAACAAGAAAAGGAGCATCAAAATGAAAGAAATATACATCGAAACGAAGGAAATATTGATCGTAACGAGAAAATGAGCATTAAAATGAAGGAAATATGCTTCGAAACGAAGGAAATGTTGATCGTAATGAGAAAATGAGCATCAAAATGAATTAAATATGCATCAAAACAAAGGAAACATTGATAATAATGATAAAACGAGCCTCAAAAAGAAGGAAATCTGCATCGAAACGAATGAAATATTGATCGTAACAAGAAAAGTAGCATCAAAATAAAGGGAATATGCGTCGAAATGAAGGAAATGTTGATCGTAACAAGAAAATGAGCATTAAAATTAAGGAAATATTCATCGAAATGAAGGAAATATTGATCATAACGAGAAAACGAGCATAAAAAAGAAGGATATCTGCATCGAAACGAATGAAATGTTGATCGTAACGAGAAAATAAGCATCAAAATGTAGGAAATATGTATCGAAACGAAGGTAATATTGATCGTAACGAGAAAATGAAAATCAAAATGAAGAAATATGCTTCGAAACCAAGGAAATATTGATGTTAATGAGAAAACGAGTATAAGAAAGAAGGAAATCTACATCGAAACTAATGAAATGTTGATCGTAACAAGAAATGGAGCATCAAAATGAAGAAAATATGCATCTAAACAAAGGAAATGTTGATCATATCGAGAAAATGAGAATTAAAATGAAGGAAATATTCATCGAAACGAAGGAAATGTTGATCGTAATGAGAAAATGAGCATCAAAATGAAGGAAATATGCATCGAAATAAAGGAAACATGATCATAATGAGAAAACGAGCATCAAATAGAAGGAAATATGCATCGAAACCAAGGAAACATTGATGTTAATGAGAAAATGAGTATAAGAAAGAAGGAAATCTGCATTTAAAAACGAATAAAATGTTGATCGTAACAAGGAAAGGAGCATCAAAATGAAGGAAATATGCATCGAAACGAAGGAAATGTTGATCGTATCGGGAAAATGAGAATCAAAATGAAGGAAATATGCATCGAAACCAAGGAAATATTGATCGTAATGAGAAAATGAGTATAAGAAAGAAAGAAATTTGCATCGAAACGAATGAAATGTTGATCGTAACAAGAAAAGGAGCGTCAAAATGAAGGAAATATGCATCGAAATGAAGGAAATGTTGATCGTATCGAGAAAATGAGAATTAAAATGAAGGAAGTATTCATCGAAAAGAAGGAAATGTTGATCGTAATGTGAAAAGGAGCATCAAAATGAAGGAAATATGCTTCAAAAAAAGGAAACATGATCATAATGAGAAAACAAGCGTCAAAAAGAAGGAAATATGCATCGAAACAAAGGAAACATTGATCATAACGAGAAAACGAGCATAAAAAAGAAGTAAATCTGCATCGAAACGAATGAAAAGTTGATCGTAACAAGAAAAGAAGCATCAAAATGAAGGAAATATTCATCGAAAAAGGAAATATTGATCGTAACGAGAAAATCAGCATCAAAATGAAGGAAATATGCGTCGAAACGAAGGAAATGTTGATCTTAACGACAAAAGGAGCATCAAAATGAAGGAAATAAGCATCGAAGGAAAGAAAACATTGATAATAATGAGAAAACGAGCCTTAAAAAGCAGGAAATTGGCATCGAAACGAATGAAATGTTGATCGTAATGAGAAAATGAGCATCAAAATGAAGGAAATATGCATCGAAACAAAGGAAACATTGATCATAACGAGAAAATGAGCATAAAAAAAAGGGAAATCTGCATCGAAACGAATTAAATGTTGATCGTAACAAGAAAAGGAGCATCAAAATGAAGGAAATATGCATCGAAACGAAAGAAATGCTGATCGTAATGAGAAAAAGGGGCATCAAAATGAATAAATATGCATCGAAACAAAGGAAACATTGATAATAATGAGAAAACGAGCCTCAAAAAGAAGGAAATCTGCATCGAAACGAATGAAATGTTGATCGTAACTAGAAAATGAGCATCAAAATGAAGTAAATATGCATTGAAACGAAGGAAATGCTGATCGTAACTAGAAAAAGTGCATCAAAATGAAGGAAATATGCATCTAAAACGAAGAAAATATTGATCGTAATGAGAAAATGAGCATCAAAATGAAGAAAATATGCATCGAAACAAAGGAAACATTGATCATAACGAGAAAATAGCCTCAAAAATGGGAAATTTGCATCGAAACGAATGAAATGTTGATCGTAACAAGAAAAGGAGCATTAAAATGAAGGAAATCTGCATCGAAACGAATGAAATGTTGATCGTAACAAGAAAAGGAGCATCAAAATGAAAGAAATATGCATCGAAACGAAGAAAATGTTGATCGTAATAAGAAAATGAGAATTAAAATGAAGGAAATATTCATCGAAACAAAGGAAATATTGATCGTAATGAGAAAAGGAGCATCAAAATGAAGAAAATATGCATCGAAAAAAAGGAAACATTGATCATAACTAGTAAATGAGCATCAAAAAGAGGGAAATCTACATCAAAACGAATGAAATGTTGATCGTAACAAGAAAAGGAGCATCAAAATGAAGGAAATATACATCGAAACGAAGGAAATATTGATCGTAACGAGAAAATGAGCATTAAAATGAAGGAAATATGCATCGAAACGAAGGAAATGTTGATCGTAATGAGAAAATGAGCATCAAAATGAATAAAATATGCATCAAAAGATAGGTAACATTGATAATAATGTTAAAACGAGCCTCAAAAAGAAGGAAATCTGCATTTAAACGAATGAAATATTGATCGTAACAAGAAAAGTAGCATCTAAATAAACGGAATATGCATCGAAATGAAGGAAATGTTGATCGTAACGAGAAAATGAGCATTAAAATTAGGAAATATTCATCGAAATGAGGGAATATTGATCATAACGAGAAAACGAGCATCAAAAAGAAGGAAACCTGCATCGAAACGAATGAAATGTTGATCGTAACGAGAAAATAAGCATCAAAATGAAGGAAATATGAATCGAAACGAAGGTAACATTGATCGTAACGAAAAAATGAAAATCAAAATGAAGGAAATATGCTTCGAAACCAAGGAAATATTGATGTTAATGAGAAAACGAGTATAAGAAAGAAGGAAATCTGCATCGAAACTAATGAAATGTTGATCGTAATGAGGAATGGAGCATCAAAATGAAGAAAATATGCATCGAAACAAATGAAATGTTGATCGTATCGAGAAAATGAGAATTAAAATGAATGAAATATTCATCGAAACGAAGGAAATGATGATCGTAATGAGAAAAGGAGCATCAAAATGAAAGAAATATGCATCGAAATAAAGGAAACATGATCATAATGAGAAAACGAGCATCAGATAGAAGGAAATATGCATCGAAACCAAGGAACTATTGATGTTAATGAGAAAACGAGTATAAGAAAGAAGGAAATCTGCATTTAAAAACGAATAAATTGTTTATCGTAACAAGAAAAGGAGCATCAAAATGAAGGAAATATGCATCGAAACGAAGGAAATGTTGATCGTATCTGAAAAATGAGAATCAAAACGAAGGAAATATGCATCAAAACCAAGGAAATATTGATCGTAATGAGAAAATGAGTATAAGAAAGAAGGAAATTTGCATCGAAATGAATGAAATGTTGATCGTAACAAGAAAAGGAGCGTCAAAATGAATGAAATATGCATCGAAATGAAGGAAATGTTGATCGTATCGAGAAAATGAGAATTAAAATGACGGAAGTATTCATCAAAACGAAGGAAATGTTGATCGTAATGAGAAAATGAGCATCAAAATGAAGGAAACATTGATGATAATGAGAAAACGAGCCTTAAAAAGCAGGAAATTTGCATCGAAATGAATGAAATGTTGATCGTAATGAGAAAATGAGCATCAAAATGAAGGAAATATGCATCGAAACAAAGGAAACATTGATCATAACGAGAAAATGAGCATAAAAAAAGGGAAATCTGCATCGAAACGAATGAAATGTTGAACGTAACAAGAAAAGGAGCATTAAAATGAAGGAAATCTGCATCGAAACGAATGAAATGTTGATCGCAACAAGAAAAGGAGCATCAAAATGAAGGAAATATGCATCGAAACGAAGAAAATGTTGATCGTAATGAGAAAATGAGAATTAAAATGAAGGAAATATTCATTAAAACGAAGGAAATATTTATCGTAATGAGAAAAGGAGCATCAAAATGAAGAAAATATGCATCGAAACAAAGGAAACATTGATCATAACGAGTAAATGAGCATCAAAAAGAGGGAAATCTGCATCAAAACGAATGAAATGTTGATCGTAACAAGAAAAGGAGCATCAAAATGAAAGAAATATACATCGAAACGAAGGAAATATTGATCGTAACAAGAAAATGAGCATTAAAATGAAGGAAATATGCTTCGAAACGAAGGAAATGTTGATCGTAATGAGAAAATGAGCATCAAAATGAATTAAATATGCATCAAAACAAAGGAAACATTGATAATAATGATAAAACGAGCCTCAAAACGAATGAAATCTGCATCGAAAGGAATGAAATATTGATCGTAACTAGAAAAATAGCATCAAAATAAAGGAATATGCATCGAAATGAAGGAAATGTTGATCGTAACGAGAAAATAAGCATTAAAATTAAGGAAATATTCATCGAAATGAAGGAAATATTGATCATAACGAGAAAACGAGCATCAAAAAGAAGGAAATCTGCATCGAAACGAATGAAATGTTGATTGTAACGAGAAAATAAGCATCAAAATGAAGGAAATATGGATCGAAACAAAGGTAATATTGATCGTAACGAGAAAATGAAAATCAAAATGAAGGAAATATGCTTCGAAACCAAGGAAATATTGATGTTAATGAGAAAACGAGTATAAGAAAGAAGGAAATCTGCATCGAAACTAATGAAATGTTGATCGTAACAAGAAATGGAGCATCAAAATGAAGAAAATATGCATCTAAACGAAGGAAATGTTGATCGTATCGAGAAAATAAGAATTAAAATGAAGGAAATATTAATCGAAACGAAGGAAATGTTGATCGTAATGAGAAAATGAGCATCAAAATGAAGGAAATATGCATCGAAATAAAGGAAACATGATCATAATGAGAAAACGAGCATCAAATAGAAGGAAATATGCATCGAAACCAAGGAAACATTGATGTTAATGAGAAAACGAGTATAAGAAAGAAGGAAATCTGCATTTAAAAACGAATAAAATATTGATCGTAACAAGAAAAGGAGCATCAAAATGAAGGAAATATGCATCGAAACGAAGGAAATGTTGATCGTATCGGGAAAATGAGAATCAAAATGAAGGAAATATGCATCGAAACGAAGGAAATGTTGATCGTATCTGGAAAATGATAATCAAAACGAAGGAAATATGCATCGAAACCAAGGAAATATTGATCGTAATGAGAAAATGAGTATAAGAAAGAAGGAAATTTGCATAGAAACGGATGAAATGTTGATCGTAACAAGAAAAGGAGCGTCAAAATGAAGGAAATATGCATCGAAATGAAGGAAATGTTGATCGTATCGAGAAAATGATAATTAAAATGAAGGAAGTATTCATCGAAACGAAGGAAATCTTGATCGTAATGAGAAAATGAGCATCAAAATGAAGGAAATATGCTTCAAAAATAGGAAACATGATAATAATGAGAAAACAAGCATCAAAAAGAAGGAAATATGCATCGAAACAAAGGAAACATTGATCATAACGAGAAAACGAGCATCAAAAAGAAGGAAATCTGCATCGAAACGAATGAAATGTTGATCGTAACAAGAAAAGGAGCATCAAAATGAAGGAAATATTCATCGAAACAAAGGAAACATTGATCATAACGAGTAAATGAGCATCAAAAGAGGGAAATCTGCTTCAAAACGAATGAAATGTTGATCGTAACAAGAAAAGGAGCATCAAAATGAAAGAAATATACATCAAAACGAAGGAAATATTGATCGTAACGAGAAAATGAGCATTAAAATGAAGGAAATATGCTTCGAAACGAAGGAAATGTTGATCGTAATGAGAAAATGAGCATCAAAATGAATTAAATATGCATCAAAACAAAGGAAACATTGATAATAATGATAAAACGAGCCTCAAAAAGAAGGAAATCTGCATCGAAACGAATGAAATATTGATCGTAACAAGAAAAGTAGCATCAAAATAAAGGGAATATGCATCGAAATGAAGGAAATGTTGATCGTAACAAGAAAATGAGCATTAAAATTAAGGAAATATTCATCGAAATGAAGGAAATATTGATCATAACGAGAAAACGAGCATCAAAAAGAAAGATATCTGCATCGAAACGAATGAAATGTTGATCGTAACGAGAAAATAAGCATCAAAATGTAGGAAATATAGATCGAAACGAAGGTAATATTGATCGTAACGAGAAAATGAAAATCAAAATGAAGAAATATGCTTCGAAACCAAGGAAATATTGATGTTAATGAGAAAACGAGTATAAGAAAGAAGGAAATCTACATCGAAACTAATGAAATGTTGATCGTAACAAGAAATGGAGCTTCAAAATGAAGAAAATATGCATCTAAACAAAGGAAATGTTGATCATATCGAGAAAATGAGAATTAAAATTAAGGAAATATTCATCGAAACGAAGGAAATGTTGATCGTAATGAGAAAATGAGCATCAAAATGAAAGAAATATGCATCGAAATAAAGGAAACATGATCATAATGAGAAAACGAGCATCAAATAGAAGGAAATATGCATCGAAACCAAGGAAACATTGATGTTAATGAGAAAATGAGAATAAGAAAGAAGGAAATCTGCATTTAAAAATGAATAAAATGTTGATCGTAACAAGAAAAGGAGCATCAAAATGAAGGAAATATGCATCGAAACGAAGGAAATGTTGATCGTATCGGGAAAATGAGAATCAAAATGAAAGAAATATGCATCGAAACCAAGGAAATATTGATCGTAATGAGAAAATGAGTATAAGAAAGAAAGAAATTTGCATCGAACAAATGAAATGTTGATCGTAACAAGAAAAGGAGCGTCAAAATGAAGGAAATATGCATCGAAATGAAGGAAATGTTGATCGTGTCGAGAAAATGAGAATTAAAATGAAGGAAGTATTCATCGAAAAGAAGGAAATGTTGATCGTAATGTGAAAAGGAGCATCAAAATGAAGGAAATATGCTTCAAAAAAAGAAAACATGATCATAATGAGAAAACAAGCGTCAAAAAGAAGGAAATATGCATCGAAACAAAGGAAACATTGATCATAATGAGAAAACGAGCATCAAATAGAAGGAAATATGCATCGAAACCAAGGAAACATTGATGTTAATGAGAAAATGAGTATAAGAAAGAAGGAAATCTGCATTTAAAAACGAATAAAATATTGATCGTAACAAGAAAATGAGCATCAAAATGAAGGAAATATGCATTGAAACGAAGGAAATGTTGATCGTATCGGGAAAATGAGAATCATAATGAAGGAAATATGCATCGAAACGAAGGAAATGTTGATCGTATCTGGAAAATGATAATCAAAACGAAGGAAATATGCATCGAATCCAAGGAAATATTGATCGTAATGAGAAAATGAGTATAAGAAAGAAGGAAATTTGCATAGAAACGGATGAAATGTTGATCGTAACAAGAAAAGGAGCGTCAAAATGAAGGAAATATGCATCGAAATGAAGGAAATGTTGATCGTATCGAGAAAATGATAATTAAAATGAAGGAAGTATTCATCGAAACGAAGGAAATCTTGATCGTAATGAGAAAATAAGCATCAAAATGAAGGAAATATGCTTCAAAAAAGGGAAACATGATAATAATGAGAAAACAAGCATCAAAAAGAAGGAAATATGCATCGAAACGAAGGAAACATTGATCGTAACGAGAAAAGGAGCATCAAAAAGAAGGAAATCTGCATCGAAACGAATGAAATGTTGATCGTAACAAGAAAAGGAGCATCAAAATGAAGGAAATATTCATCGAAACAAAGGAAACATTGATCATAACGAGTAAATGAGCATCAAAAGAGGGAAATCTGCTTCAAAACGAATGAAATGTTGATCGTAACAAGAAAAGGAGCATCAAAATGAAAGAAATATACATCAAAACGAAGGAAATATTGATCGTAACGAGAAAATGAGCATTAAAATGAAGGAAATATGCTTCGAAACGAAGGAAATGTTGATCGTAATGAGAAAATGAGCATCAAAATGAATTAAATATGCATCAAAACAAAGGAAACATTGATAATAATGATAAAACGAGCCTCAAAAAGAAGGAAATCTGCATCGAAACGAATGAAATATTGATCGTAACAAGAAAAGTAGCATCAAAATAAAGGGAATATGCATCGAAATGAAGGAAATGTTGATCGTAACAAGAAAATGAGCATTAAAATTAAGGAAATATTCATCGAAATGAAGGAAATATTGATCATAACGAGAAAACGAGCATCAAAAAGAAAGATATCTGCATCGAAACGAATGAAATGTTGATCGTAACGAGAAAATAAGCATCAAAATGTAGGAAATATGGATCGAAACGAAGGTAATATTGATCGTAACGAGAAAATGAAAATAAAAATGAAGAAATATGCTTCGAAACCAAGGAAATATTGATGTTAATGAGAAAACGAGTATAAGAAAGAAGGAAATCTACATCGAAACTAATGAAATGTTGATCGTAACAAGAAATGGAGCTTCAAAATGAAGAAAATATGCATCTAAACAAAGGAAATGTTGATCATATCGAGAAAATGAGAATTAAAATGAAGGAAATATTCATCGAAACGAAGGAAATGTTGATCGTAATGAGAAAATGAGCATCAAAATGAAGGAAATATGCATCGAAATAAAGGAAACATGATCATAATGAGAAAACGAGCATCAAATAGAAGGAAATATGCATCGAAACCAAGGAAACATTGATGTTAATGAGAAAATGAGAATAAGAAAGAAGGAAATCTGCATTTAAAAATGAATAAAATGTTGATCGTAACAAGAAAAGGAGCATCAAAATGAAGGAAATATGCATCGAAACGAAGGAAATGTTGATCGTATCGGGAAAATGAGAATCAAAATGAAAGAAATATGCATCGAAACCAAGGAAATATTGATCGTAATGAGAAAATGAGTATAAGAAAGAAAGAAATTTGCATCGAACAAATGAAATGTTGATCGTAACAAGAAAAGGAGCGTCAAAATGAAGGAAATATGCATCGAAATGAAGGAAATGTTGATCGTATCGAGAAAATGAGAATTAAAATAAAGGAAGTATTCATCGAAAAGAAGGAAATGTTGATCGTAATGTGAAAAGGAGCATCAAAATGAAGGAAATATGCTTCAAAAAAAGGAAACATGATCATAATGAGAAAACAAGCGTCAAAAAGAAGGAAATATGCATCGAAACAAAGGAAACATTGATCATAACGAGAAAACGAGCATAAAAAAGAAGTAAATCTTCATCGAAACGAATGAAATGTTGATCGTAACAAGAAAAGAAGCATCAAAATGAAGGAAATATTCATCGAAAAAAGGAAATATTGATCGTAACGAGAAAATCAGCATCAAAATGAAGGAAATATGCGTCGAAACGAAGGAAATGTTGATCTTAACGACAAAAGGAGCATCAAAATGAAGGAAATAAGCATCTAAGAAATAAAACATTGATAATAATGAGAAAACGAGCCTTAAAAAGCAGGAAATTGGCATCGAAACGAATGAAATGTTGATCATAATGAGAAAATGAGCATCAAAATGAAGGAAATATGCATCGAAACAAAGGAAACATTGATCATAACGAGAACATGAGCATAAAAAAAAGGGAAATCTGCATCGAAACGAATTAAATTTTGATCGTAACAAGAAAAGGAGCATCAAAATGAAGGAAATATGCATCGAAACGAAAGAAATGCTGATCGTAATGAGAAAAAGGGGCATCAAAATGAATAAATATGCATCGAAACAAAGGAAACATTGATAATAATGAGAAAACGAGCCTCAAAAAGAAGGAAATCTGCATCGAAACGAATGAAATGTTGATCGTAACAAGAAAATGAGCATCAAAATGAAGTAAATATGCATTGAAACGAAGGAAATGCTGATCGTAAGTAGAAAAAGTGCATCAAAATGAAGGAAATATGCATCTAAAAAGAATAAAATATTGATCGTAATGAGAAAATGAGCATCAAAATGAAGAAAATATGCATCGAAACAAAGGAAACATTGATCATAACGAGAAAATGAGCATCAAAAATGGGAAATTTGCATCGAAACGAATGAAATGTTGATCGTAACAAGAAAAGGAGCATTAAAATGAAGGAAATCTGCATCGAAACGAATGAAATGTTGATCGTAACAAGAAAAGGAGCATCAAAATGAAAGAAATATGCATCGAAACGAAGAAAATGTTGATCGTAATAAGAAAATGAGAATTAAAATGAAGGAAATATTCATCGAAACAAAGGAAATATTGATCGTAATGAGAAAAGGAGCATCAAAATGAAGAAAATATGCATCGAAAAAAAGGAAACATTGATCATAACTAGTAAATGAGCATCAAAAAGAGGGAAATCTACATCAAAACGAATGAAATGTTGATCGTAACAAGAAAAGGAGCATCAAAATGAAGGAAATATACATCGAAACGAAGGAAATATTGATCGTAACGAGAAAATGAGCATTAAAATGAAGGAAATATGCATCGAAACGAAGGAAATGTTGATCGTAATGAGAAAATGAGCATCAAAATGAATAAAATATGCATCAAAACATAGGTAACATTGATAATAATGTTAAAACGAGCCTCAAAAAGAAGGAAATCTGCATTGAAACGAATGAAATATTGATCGTAACAAGAAAAGTAGCATCTAAATAAACGGAATATGCATCGAAATGAAGGAAATGTTGATCGTAACGAGAAAATGAGCATTAAAATTAGGAAATATTCATTGAAATGAGGGAATATTGATCATAACGAGAAAACGAGCATCAAAAAGAAGGAAACCTGCATCGAAACGAATGAAATGTTGATCGTAACGAGAAAATAAGCATCAAAATGAAGGAAATATGAATCGAAACGAAGGTAACATTGATCGTAACGAAAAAATGAAAATCAAAATGAAGGAAATATGCTTCGAAACCAAGGAAATATTGATGTTAATGAGACAACGAGTATAAGAAAGAAGGAAATCTGCATCGAAACTAATGAAATGTTGATCGTAATGAGAAATGGAGCATCAAAATGAAGAAAATATGCATCGAAACAAATGAAATGTTGATCGTATCGAGAAAATGAGAATTAAAATGAATGAAATATTCATCGAAACGAAGGAAATGATGATCGTAATGAGAAAAGGAGCATCAAAATTAAAGAAATATGCATCGAAATAAAGGAAACATGATCATAATGAGAAAACGAGCATCAGATAGAAGGAAATATGCATCGAAACCAAGGAACTATTGATGTTAATGAGAAAACGAGTATAAGAAAGAAGGAAATCTGCATTTAAAAACGAATAAAATGTTGATCGTAACAAGAAAAGGAGCATCAAAATGAAGGAAATATGCATCGAAACGAAGGAAATGTTGATCGTATCTGAAAAATGAGAATCAAAACGAAGGAAATATGCATCAAAACCAAGGAAATATTGATCGTATCTGGAAAATGATAATCAAAACGAAGGAAATATGCATCGAAACCAAGGAAATATTGATCGTAATGAGAAAATGAGTATAAGAAAGAAGGAAATTTGCATCGAAACGGATGAAATGTTGATCGTAACAAGAAAAGGAGCGTCAAAATGAAGGAAATATGCATCGAAATGAAGGAAATGTTGATCGTATCGAGAAAATGATAATTAAAATGAAGGAAGTATTCATCGAAACGAAGGAAATCTTGATCGTAATGAGAAAATGAGCATCAAAATGAAGGAAATATGCTTCAAAAATAGGAAACATGATAATAATGAGAAAACAAGCATCAAAAAGAAGGAAATATGCATCGAAACAAAGGAAATATTGATCATAACGAGAAAACGAGCATCAAAAAGAAGGAAATCTGCGTCGAAACGAATGAAATGTTGATCGTTACAAGAAAAGGAGCATCAAAATGAAGGAAATATTCATCGAAACAAAGGAAACATTGATCATAACGAGTAAATGAGCATCAAAAAGAGGGAAATCTGCATCAAAACGAATGAAATGTTGATCGTAACAAGAAAAGGAGCATCAAAATGAAAGAAATATACATCGAAAAGAAGTAAATATTGATCGTAACGAGAAAATGAGCATTAAAATGAAGGAAATATGCTTCGAAACGAAGGAAATGTTGATCGTAATGAGAAAATGAGCATCAAAATGAATTAAATATGCATCAAAACAAAGGAAACATTGATAATAATGATAAAACGAGCATCAAAAAGAAGGAAATCTGCATCGAAACGAATGAAATATTGATCGTAACAAGAAAAGTAGCATCAAAATAAAGGGAATATGCATCGAAATGAAGGAAATGTTGATCGTAACAAGAAAATGAGCATTAAAATTAAGGAAATATTCATCGAAATGAAGGAAATATTGATCATAACGAGAAAAGGAGCATCAAAAAGAAGGCTATCTGCATCGAAACGAATGAAATGTTTATCGTAACGAGAAAATAAGCATCAAAATGTAGGAAATATGGATCGAAACGAAGGTAATATTGATCGTAACGAGAAAATGAAAATCAAAATGAAGAAATATGCTTCGAAACCAAGGAAATATTGATGTTAATGAGAAAACGAGTATAAGAAAGAAGGAAATCTACATCGAAACTAATGAAATGTTGATCGTAACAAGAAATGGAGCTTCAAAATGAAGAAAATATGCATCTAAACAAAGGAAATGTTGATCATATCGAGAAAATGAGAATTAAAATGAAGGAAATATTCATCGAAACGAAGGAAATGTTGATCGTAATGAGAAAATGAGCATCAAAATGAAGGAAATATGCATCGAAATAAAGGAAACATGATCATAATGAGAAAACGAGCATCAAATAGAAGGAAATATGCATCGAAACCAAGGAAACATTGATGTTAATGAGAAAATGAGAATAAGAAAGAAGGAAATCTGCATTTAAAAATGAATAAAATGTTGATCGTAACAAGAAAAGGAGCATCAAAATGAAGGAAATATGCATCGAAACGAAGGAAATGTTGATCGTATCGGGAAAATGAGAATCAAAATGAAGGAAATATGCATCGAAACCAAGGAAATATTGATCGTAATGAGAAAATGAGTATAAGAAAGAAAGAAATTTGCATCGAACAAATGAAATGTTGATCGTAACAAGAAAAGGAGCGTCAAAATGAAGGAAATATGCATCGAAATGAAGGAAATGTTGATCGTATCGAGAAAATGAGAATTAAAATGAAGGAAGTATTCATCGAAAAGAAGGAAATGTTGATCGTAATGTGAAAAGGAGCATCAAAATGAGGGAATTATGCTTCAAAAAAAGGAAACATGATCATAATGAGAAAACAAGCGTCAAAAAGAAGGAAATATGCATCGAAACAAAGGAAACATTGATCATAACGAGAAAACGAGCATAAAAAAGAAGTAAATCTGCATCGAAACGAATGAAATGTTGATCGTAACAAGAAAAGAAGCATCAAAATGAAGGAAATATTCATCGAAAAAAGGAAATATTGATCGTAACGAGAAAATCAGCATCAAAATGAAGGAAATATGCGTCGAAATGAAGGAAATGTTGATCTTAACGACAAAAGGAGCATCAAAATGAAGGAAATAAGCATCGAAGGAAATAAAACATTGATAATAATGAGAAAACGAGCCTTAAAAAGCAGGAAATTGGCATCGAAACGAATGAAATGTTGATCGTAATGAGAAAATGAGCATCAAAATGAAGGAAATATGCATCGAAACAAAGGAAACATTGATCATAACGAGAAAATGAGCATAAAAAAAAGGGAAATCTGCATCGAAACGAATTAAATGTTGATCGTAACAAGAAAAGGAGCATCAAAATGAAGGAAATATGCATCGAAACGAAAGAAATGCTGATCGTAGTGAGAAAAAGGGGCATCAAAATGAATAAATATGCATCGAAACAAAGGAAACATTGATAATAATGAGAAAACGAGCCTCGAAAAGAAGGAAATCTGCATCGAAACGAATGAAATGTTGATCGTAACAAGAAAATGAGCATCAAAATGAAGTAAATATGCATTGAAACGAAGGAAATGCTGATCGTAACTAGAAAAAGTGCATCAAAATGAAGGAAATATGCATCTAAAAAGAAGAAAATATTGATCGTAATGAGAAAATGAGCATCAAAATGAAGAAAATATGCATCGAAACAAAGGAAACATTGATCATAACGAGAAAATGAGCATCAAAAATGGGAAATTTGCATCGAAACGAATGAAATGTTGATCGTAACAAGAAAAGGAGCATTAAAATGAAGGAAATCTGCATCGAAACGAATGAAATGTTGATCGTAACAAGAAAAGGAGCATCAAAATGAAAGAAATATGCATCGAAACGAAGAAAATGTTGATCGTAATAAGAAAATGAGAATTAAAATGAAGGAAATATTCATCGAAACAAAGGAAATATTGATCGTAATGAGAAAAGGAGCATCAAAATGAAGAAAATATGCATCGAAAAAAAGGAAACATTGATCATAACTAGTAAATGAGCATCAAAAAGAGGGAAATCTACATCAAAACGAATGAAATGTTGATCGTAACAAGAAAAGGAGCATCAAAATGAAGGAAATATACATCGAAACGAAGGAAATATTGATCGTAACGAGAAAATGAGCATTAAAATGAAGGAAATATGCATCGAAACGAAGGAAATGTTGATCGTAATGAGAAAATGAGCATCAAAATGAATAAAATATGCATCTAAACATAGGTAACATTGATAATAATGTTAAAACGAGCCTCAAAAAGAAGGAAATCTGCATTGAAACGAATGAAATATTGATCGTAACAAGAAAAGTAGCATCTAAATAAACGGAATATGCATCGAAATGAAGGAAATGTTGATCGTAACGAGAAAATGAGCATTAAAATTAGGAAATATTCATCGAAATGAGGGAATATTGATCATAACGAGAAAAAGAGCATCAAAAAGAAGGAAACCTGCATCGAAACGAATGAAATGTTGATCGTAACGAGAAAATAAGCATCAAAATGAAGGAAATATGAATCGAAACAAAGGTAACATTGATCGTAACGAAAAAATGAAAATCAAAATGAAGGAAATATGCTTCGAAACCAAGGAAATATTGATGTTAATGAGAAAACGAGTATAAGAAAGAAGGAAATCTGCATCGAAACTAATGAAATGTTGATCGTAATGAGAAATGGAGCATCAAAATGAAGAAAATATGCATCGAAACAAATGAAATGTTGATCGTATCGAGAAAATGAGAATTAAAATGAATGAAATATTCATCGAAACGAAGGAAATGATGATCGTAATGAGAAAAGGAGCATCAAAATGAAAGAAATATGCATCGAAATAAAGGAAACATGATCATAATGAGAAAACGAGCATCAGATAGAAGGAAATATGCATCGAAACCAAGGAACTATTGATGTTAATGAGAAAAGGAGTATAAGAAAGAAGGAAATCTGCATTTAAAAACGAATAAAATGTTGATCGTAACAAGAAAAGGAGTATCAAAATGAAGGAAATATGCATCGAAACGAAGGAAATGTTGATCGTATCTGAAAAATGAGAATCAAAACGAAGGAAATATGCATCAAAACCAAGGAAATATTTATCGTAATGAGAAAATGAGTATAAGAAAGAAGGAAATTTGCATCGAAATAAATGAAATGTTGATCGTAACAAGAAAAGGAGCGTCAAAATGAATGAAATATGCATCGAAATGAAGGAAATGTTGATCGTATCGAGAAAATGAGAATTAAAATGACGGAAGTATTCATCAAAACGAAGGAAATGTTGATCGTAATGAGAAAATGGGAATCAAAATGCAGGAAACATTGATGATAATGAGAAAACGAGCCTTAAAAAGTAGGAAATTTGCATCGAAATGAATGAAATGTTGATCGTAAAGAGAAAATGAGCATCAAAATGAAGGAAATATGCATCGAAACAAAGGAAACATTGATCATAACGAGAAAATGAGCATCAAAAAAGGGAAATCTGCATCGAAACGAATGAAATGTAGAACGTAACAAGAAAAGGAGCATTAAAATGAAGGAAATCTGCATCGAAACGAATGAAATGTTGATCGTAACGAGAAAACAAGCATCAAAATGAAGGAAATATGAATCGAAACGAAGGTAACATTGATCGTAACGAAAAAATGAAAATCAAAATGAAGGAAATATGTTTCGAAACCAAGGAAATATTGATGTTAATGAGAAAACGAGTATAAGAAAGAAGGAAATCTGCATCGAAACTAATGAAATGTTGATCGTAATGAGAAATGGAGCATCAAAATGAAGAAAATATGCATCGAAACAAATGAAATGTTGATCGTATCGAGGAAATGAGAATTAAAATGAATGAAATATTCATCGAAACGAAGAAAATGATGATCGTAATGAGAAAAGGAGCATCAAAATGAAAGAAATATGCATCGAAATAAAGGAAACATGATCATAATGAGAAAACGAGCATCAGATAGAAGGAAATATGCATCGAAACCAAGGAACTATTGATGTTAATGAGAAAACGAGTATAAGAAAGAAGGAAATCTGCATTTAAAAACGAATAAAATGTTGATCGTAACAAGAAAAGGAGCATCAAAATGAAGGAAATATGCATCGAAACGAAGGATATGTTGATCGTATCTGAAAAATGAGAATCAAAACGAAGGAAATATGCATCAAAACCAAGGAAATATTGATCGTATCTGGAAAATGATAATCAAAACGAAGGAAATATGCATCGAAACCAAGGAAATATTGATCGTAATGAGAAAATGAGTATAAGAAAGAAGGAAATTTGCATCGAAACGGATGAAATGTTGATCGTAACAAGAAAAGGTGCGTCAAAATGAAGGAAATATGCATCGAAATGAAGGAAATATTGATCGTATCGAGAAAATGATAATTAAAATGAAGGAAGTATTCATCGAAACGAAGGAAATCTTGATCGTAATGAGAAATGAGCATCAAAATGAAGGAAATATGCTTCAAAAAAAGGAAACGTGATAATAATGAGAAAACAAGCATCAAAAAGAAGGAAATATGCATCGAAACAAAGGAAACATTGATCATAACGAGAAAACGAGCATCAAAAAGAAGGAAATCTGCATCGAAACGAATGAAATGTTGATCGTAACAAGAAAAGGAGCATCAAAATGAAGGAAATATTCATCGAAACAGAGGAAATATTGATCGTAACGAGAAAATCAGCATCAAAATGAAGGAAATATGCGTCGAAACGAAGGAAATGTTGATCTTAACGACAAAAGGAGCATCAAAATGAAGAAAATATGTATCGAATGAAAGGAAACATTGATGATAATGAGAAAATGGGCCTTAAAAAGCAGGAAATTTGAATCGAAATGAATGAAATGTTGATCGTAATGAGAAAATGAGCATCTAAATGAAGGAAATATGCATCGAAACAAAGGAAACATTGATCATAACGAGAAAATGAGCATCAAAAAAAGGGAAATCTGCATCGAAACGAATGAAATGTTGATCGTAACAAGAAAAGGAGCATTAAAATGAAGGAAATCTGCATCGAAACGAATGAAATGTTGATCGCAACAAGAAAAGGAACATCAAAATGAAGGAAATATGCATCGAAAAGAAGAAAATGTTGATCGTAATGAGAAAATGAGAATTAAAATGAAGGAAATATTCATCGAAACGAAGGAAATATTTATCGTAATGAGAAAAGGAGCATCAAAATGAAGAAAATATGCATCGAAAGAAAGGAAACATTGATCATAACGAGTAAATGAGCATCAAAAAGAGGGAAATCTGCATCAAAACGAATGAAATGTTGATCGTAACAAAAAAAGGAGCATCAAAATGAAAGAAATATACATCGAAACGAAGGAAATATTGATCGTAACGAGAAAATGAGCATTAAAATGAAGGAAATATGCTTCGAAACGAAGGAAATGTTGATCGTAATGAGAAAATGAGCATCAAAATGAATTAAATATGCATCAAAACAAAGGAAACATTGATAATAATGATAAAACGAGCCTCAAAAAGAAGGAAATCTGCATCGAAACAAATTAAATATTGATCGTAACAAGAAAATTAGCATCAAAATAAAGGGAATATGCATCGAAATGAAGGAAATGTTGATCGTAACAAGAAAATGTGCATTAAAATTAAGGAAATATTCATCGAAATGAAGGAAATATTGATCATAACGAGAAAACGAGCATCAAAAAGAAGGATATCTGCATCGAAACGAATGGAATGTTGATCGTAACGAGAAAATAAGCATCAAAATATAGGAAATATGGATCGAAACGAAGGTAATATTGATCGTAACGAGAAAATGAAAATCAAAATGAAGAAATATGCTTCAAAACCAAGGAAATATTGATGTTAATGAGAAAACGAGTATAAGAAAGAAGGAAATCTACATCGAAACTAATGAAATGTTGATCGTAACAAGAAATGGAGCATCAAAATGAAGAAAATATGCATCTAAACAAAGGAAATGTTGATCATATCGAGAAAATGAGAATTAAAATGAAGGAAATATTCATCGAAACGAAGGAAATGTTGATCGTAATGAGAAAATGAGCATCAAAATGAAGGAAATATGCATCGAAATAAAGGAAACATGATCATAATGAGAAAACGAGCATCAAATAGAAGGAAATATGCATCGAAACCAAGGAAACATTGATGTTAATGAGAAAATGAGAATAAGAAAGAAGGAAATCTGCATTTAAAAATGAATAAAATGTTGATCGTAACAAGAAAAGGAGCATCAAAATGAAGGAAATATGCATCGAAACGAAGGAAATGTTGATCGTATCGGGAAAATGAGAATCAAAATGAAGGAAATATGCATCGAAACCAAGGAAATATTGATCGTAATGAGAAAATGAGTATAAGAAAGAAAGAAATTTGCATCGAACAAATGAAATGTTGATCGTAACAAGAAAAGGAGCGTCAAAATGAAGGAAATATGCATCGAAATGAAGGAAATGTTGATCGTATCGAGAAAATGAGAATTAAAATGAAGGAAGTATTCATCGAAAAGAAGGAAATGTTGATCGTAATGTGAAAAGGAGCATCAAAATGAAGGAAATATGCTTCAAAAAAAGGAAACATGATCATAATGAGAAAACAAGCGTCAAAAAGAAGGAAATATGCATCGAAACAAAGGAAACATTGATCATAACGAGAAAACGAGCATAAAAAAGAAGTAAATCTGCATCGAAACGAATGAAATGTTGATCGTAACAAGAAAAGAAGCATCAAAATGAAGGAAATATTTATCGAAAAAAGGAAATATTGATCGTAACGAGAAAATCAGCATCAAAATGAAGGAAATATGCGTCGAAACGAAGGAAATGTTGATCTTAACGACAAAAGGAGCATCAAAATGAAGGAAATAAGCATCGAAGGAAAGAAAACATTGATAATAATGAGAAAACGAGCCTTAAAAAGCAAGAAATTGGCATCGAAACGAATGAAATGTTGATCGTAATGAGTAAATGAGCATCAAAATGAAGGAAATATGCATCGAAACAAAGGAAACATTGATCATAACGAGAAAATGAGCATAAAAAAAGGGAAATCTGCATCGAAACGAATTAAATGTTGATCGTAACAAGAAAAGGAGCATCAAAATGAAGGAAATATGCATCGAAACGAAAGAAATGCTGATCGTAATGAGAAAAAGGGGCATTAAAATGAATAAATATGCATCGAAACAAAGGAAACATTGATAATAATGAGAAAACGAGCCTCAAAAAGAAGGAAATCTGCATCGAAACGAATGAAATGTTGATCGTAACAAGAAAATGAGCATCAAAATGAAGTAAATATGCATTGAAACGAAGGAAATGCTGATCGTAACTAGAAAAAGTGCATCAAAATGAAGGAAATATGCATCTAAAACGAAGAAAATATTGATCGTAATGAGAAAATGAGCATCAAAATGAAGAAAATATGCATCGAAACAAAGGAAACATTGATCATAACGAGAAAATGAGCATCAAAAATTGGAAATTTGCATCGAAACGAATGAAATGTTGATCGTAACAAGAAAAGGAGCATTAAAATGAAGGAAATCTGCATCGAAACGAATGAAATGTTGATCGTAACAAGAAAAGGAGCATCAAAATGAAAGAAATATGCATCGAAACGAAGAAAATGTTGATCGTAATAAGAAAATGAGAATTAAAATGAAGGAAATATTCATCGAAACAAAGGAAATATTGATCGTAATGAGAAAATGAGCATCAAAATGAAGAAAATATGCATCGAAAATAAGGAAACATTGATCATAACTAGTAAATGAGCATCAAAAAGAGGGAAATCTACATCAAAACGAATGAAATGTTGATCGTAACAAGAAAAGGAGCATCAAAATGAAGGAAATATACATCGAAACGAAGGAAATATTGATCGTAACGAGAAAATGAGCATAAAAATGAAGGAAATATGCATCGAAACGAAGGAAATGTTGATCGTAATGAGAAAATGAGCATTAAAATGAATAAAATATGCATCAAAACATAGGTAACATTGATAATAATGTTAAAACGAGCCTCAAAAAGAAGGAAATCTGCATTGAAACGAATGAAATATTGATCGTAACAAAAAAAGTAGCATATAAATAAACGGAATATGCATCGAAATGAAGGAAATGTTGATCGTAACGAGAAAATGAGCATTAAAATTAGGAAATATTCATCGAAATGAGGGAATATTGATCATAACGAGAAAACGAGCATCAAAAAGAAGGAAACCTGCATCGAAACGAATGAAATGTTGATCGTAACGAGAAAATAAGCATCAAAATGAAGGAAATATGAATCAAAACGAAGGTAACATTGATCGTAACGAAAAAATAAAAATCAAAATGAAGGAAATATGCTTCGAAACCATGGAAATATTGATGTTAATGAGAAAACGAGTATAAGAAAGAAGGAAATCTGCATCGAAACTAATGAAATGTTGATCGCAATGAGAAATGGAGCATCAAAATGAAGAAAATATGCATCGAAACAAATGAAATGTTAATCGTATCGAGAAAATGAGAATTAAAATGAATGAAATATTCATCGAAACGAAGGAAATGATGATCGTAATGAGAAAAGGAGCATCAAAATGAAAGAAATATGCATCGAAATAAAGGAAACATGATCATAATGAGAAAACGAGCATCAGATAGAAGGAAATATGCATCGAAACCAAGGAACTATTGATGTTAATGAGAAAACGAGTATAAGAAAGAAGGAAATCTGCATTTAAAAACGAATAAAATGTTGATCGTAACAAGAAAAGGAGCATCAAAATGAAGGAAATATGCATCGAAACGAAGGAAATGTTGATCGTATCTGAAAAATGAGAATCAAAACGAAGGAAATATGCATCAAAACCAAGGAAATATTGATCGTAATGAGAAAATGAGTATAAGAAAGAAGGAAATTTGCATCGAAATGAATGAAATGTTGATCGTAACAAGAAAATGAGCGTCAAAATGAATGAAATATGCATCGAAATGAAGAAAATGTTGATCGTATCGAGAAAATGAGAATTAAAATGACGGAAGTATTCATCAAAACCAAGGAAATGTTGATCGTAATGAGAAAATGAGCATCAAAATGAAGGAAACATTGATGATAATGAGAAAATGAGCCTTAAAAAGCAGGAAATTTGCATCGAAATGAATGAAATGTTGATCGTAATGAGAAAATTAGCATCAAAATGAAGGAAATATGCATCGAAACAAAGGAAACATTGATCATAACGAGAAAATGAGCATCAAAAAAAGGGAAATCTGCATCGAAAATAATGAAATGTTGAACGTAACAAGAAAAGGAGCATTAAAATGAAGGAAATCTGCATCGAAACGAATGAAATGTTGATCGCAAAAAGAAAAGGAGCATCAAAATGAAGGAAATATGCATCGAAACGAAGAAAATGTTGATCGTAATGAAAAAATGAGAATTAAAATGAAGGAAATATTCATTAAAACGAAGGAAATATTTATCGTAATGAGAAAAGGAGCATCAAAATGAAGAAAATATGCATCGAAACAAAGGAAACATTGATCATAACGAGTAAATGAGCATCAAAAAAGGGAAATCCGCATCGAAACGAAGGAAATATTGATCGTAACAAGAAAATGAGCATTAAAATGAAGGAAATATGCTTCGAAACGAAGGAAATGTTGATCGTAATGAGAAAATGAGCATCAAAATGAATTAAATATGCATCAAAACAAAGGAAACATTGATAATAATGATAAAACGAGCCTCAAAAAGAATGAAATCTGCATCGAAAGGAATGAAATATTGATCGTAACTAGAAAAATAGCATCAAAATAAAGGGAATATGCTTCGAAACGAAGGAAATATTGATCGTAACGAGAAAATAAGCATTAAAATTAAGGAAATATTCATCGAAATGAAGGAAATATTTATCATAACGAGAAAACGAGCATCAAAAAGAAGGAAATCTGCATCGAAACGAATGAAATGTTGATCGTAACGAGAAAATAAGCATCAAAATGAAGGAAATATGGATCGAAACGAAGGTAATATTAATCGTAACGAGAAAATGAAAATCAAATGAAGAAATATGCTTCGAAACCAAGGAAATATTGATGTTAATGAGAAAACGAGTATAAGAAAGAAGGAAATCTGCATCGAAACTAATGAAATGTTGATCGTAACAAGAAATGGAGCATCAAAATGAAGAAAATATGCATCTAAACGAAGAAAATGTTGATCGTATCGAGAAAATAAGAATTAAAATGAAGGAAATATTCATCGAAACGAAGTAAATGTTGATCGTAATGAGAAAATGAGCATCAAAATGAAGGAAATATGCATCGAAATAAAGGAAACATGATCATAATGAGAAAACGAGCATCAAATAGAAGGAAATATGCATCGAAACCAAGGAAACATTGATGTTAATGAGAAAACGAGTATAAGAAAGAAGGAAATCTGCATTTAAAAACGAATAAAATATTGATCGTAACAAGAAAAGGAGCATCAAAATGAAGGAAATATGCATCGAAACGAAGGTAATATTGATCATAACGAGAAAATGAGAATCAAAATGAAGGAAAATGCTTCGAAACCAAGGAAATATTGATCGTAATGAGAAAATGAGTATAAGAAAGAAGGAAATTTGCATCGAAACGAATGAAATGTTGATCGTAACAAGAAAAGGAGCGTCAAAATGAAGGAAATATGCATCGAAATGAAGGAAATGTTGATCGTATCGAGAAAATGAGAATTAAAATGAAGGAAGTATTCATCGAAACGAAGGAAATGTTGATCGTAATGTGAAAAGGAGCATCAAAATGAAGGAAATATGCTTCAAAAAAAGGAAACATGATCATAATGAGAAAACAAGCGTCAAAAAGAAGGAAATATGCATCGAAACAAAGGAAACATTGATCATAATGAGAAAACGAGCATAAAAAAGAAGTAAATCTGCATCGAAACGAATGAAATGTTGATCGTAACAAGAAAAGAAGCATCAAAATGAAGGAAATATTCATCGAAACAAAGGAAATATTGATCGTAACGAGAAAATCAGCATCAAAATGAAGGAAATATGCGTCGAAACGAAGGAAATGTTGATCTTAACGACAAAAGGATCTTCAAAATGAAGGAAATATGCATCGAAAGAAAGGAAACATTGATAATAATGAGAAAACGAGCCTTAAAAAGCAGGAAATTTGCATCGAAACGAATGAAATGTTGATCGTAAAGAGAACATGAGCATCAAAATGAAGGAAATATGCATCGAAACAAAGGAAACATTGATCATAACGAGAAAATGAGCATCAAAAAAAGAGAAATCTGCATCGAAACAAATTAAATGTTGATCGTAACAAGAAAAGGAGAATTAAAATGAAGGAAATCTGCATCAAAACGAATGAAATGTTGATCGTAACAAGAAAATGAGCATCAAAATGAAGGAAATATGCATCGAAACGAAGAAAATGTTGATCGTAATGAGAAAATGAGAATTAAAATGAAGGAAATATTCATCGAAACGAAGGAAATATTTATCGTAATGAGAAAATGAGCATCAAAATGAAGAAAATATGCATCGAAACAAAGGAAACATTGATCATAACGAGTAAAAGAGCATCAAAAAGAGGGAAATCTGCATCAAAACGAATGAAATGTTGATCGTAACAAGAAAAGGAGCGTCAAAATGAAGGAAATATACATCGAAACCAAGGAAATATTGATCGTAACGAGAAAATGTGCATTAAAATGAAGGAAATATGCATCGAAACGAAGGAAATGTTGATCGTAATGAGAAAATGAGCATCAAAATGAATTAAATATGCATCAAAACAAAGGAAACATTGATAATAATGATAAAACGAGCCTCAAAAAGAAGGAAATCTGCATCGGAACGAATGATATATTGATCGTAACAAGAAAAGTAGCATCAAAATAAAGGGAATATGCATCGAAATGAAGGAAATGTTGATCGTAACAAGAAAATGAGCATTAAAATTAAGGAAATATTCATCGAAATGAAGGAAATATTGATCATAACCAGAAAACGAGCATCAAAAAGAAGGAAATCTACATCGAAACGAATGAAATGTTGATCGTAACGAGAAAATATGCATCAAAATGAAGGAAATATGAATCGAAACGAAGGTAATATTGATCGTAACGAGAAAATAAAAATCAAAATGAAGGAAATATGCTTCGAAACCAAGGAAATATTGATGTTAATGAGAAAACGAGTATAAGAAAGAAGGAAATCTGCATCGAAACTAATGAAATGTTGATCGTAACAAGAAATGTAGCATCAAAATGAAGAAAATATGCATCGAAACTAAGGAAATGTAGATCGTATCGAGAAAATGAGAATTAAAATGAAGGAAATATTTATCAAAACGAAGGAAATGTTGATCGTAATGAGAAAAGAAGAATCAAAATGAAGGAAATATGCATCGAAATAAAGGAAACATGATCATAATGAGAAAACGAGCATCAAATAGAAGGAAATATGCATCGAAACCAAGGAAATATTGATGTTAATGAGAAAACGAGTATAAGAAAGAAGGAAATCTGCATTTAAAAACGAATAAAATGTTGATGGCAACAAGGAAAGGAGCATCAAAATGAAGGAAATATGCATCGAAACGAAGGATATGTTGATCGTATCTGAAAAATGAGAATCAAAACGAAGGAAATATGCATCAAAACCAAGGAAATATTGATCGTATTTGGAAAATGATAATCAAAACGAATGAAATATGAATCGAAACCAAGGAAATATTGATCGTAATGAGAAAATGAGTATAAGAAAGAAGGAAATTTGCATCGAAACGGATGAAATGTTGATCGTAACAAGAAAAGGTGCGTCAAAATGAAGGAAATATGCATCGAAATGAAGGAAATGTTGATCATATCGAGAAAATGACAATTAAAATGAAGGAAGTATTCATCGAAACGAATGAAATCTTGATCGTAATGAGAAAATGAGCATCAAAATGAAGGAAATATGCTTCAAAAAAAGGAAACATGATCATAATGAGAAAACAAGCATCAAAAAGAAGGAAATATGCATCGAAACAAAGGAAACATTGATCATAACGAGAAAACGAGCATCAAATAGAAGGAAATCTGCATCAAAACGAATGAAATGTTGATCGTAACAAGAAAAGAAGCATCAAAATGAAGGAAATATTCATCGAATAGAGGAAATATAGATCGTAACGAGAAAATTAGCATCAAAATGAAGGAAATATGCGTCGAAACGAATGAAATATTGATCTTAACGACAAAAGGAGCATCAAAATGAAGAAAATATGCATCGAATGAAAGGAAACATTGATAATAATGAGAAAACGAGCCTTAAAAAGCAGGAAATTTGCATCGAAACGAAGGAAATTCTGATCGTAACGAGAAAAAGTGCATCAAAATGAATGAAATATGCATCGAAACAAAAGAAATATTAATCGTAACGAGAAAATGAGCGTCAAAATGAAGGAAATATGCATCGAAACGAAGGAAATGTTGATCGTAAAGAGAAAAGAAGCATCAAAATGAAGGAAATATGCATCGAAACGAAGGTAATATTGATCGTAAAGAGAAAATAAGAATCAAAACGAAGGAAATATTCTTCGAAACAAAGGAAATATTGATCGTAACGAGAAAAGGAGCACCAAAATAAAGGAAATATGCGTCGAAATGAAGAAAATGTTGATCGTAATGAGAAAATGAACATTAAAATGAAGGAAATATGCATCGAAACGAAGGAAATGTTGATCGTAATGAGAAAAGGAGCATCAAAATGAAGGAAATATGCATCGAAACAAAGGAAACATTGATTATAATGAGAAAATGAGCATCAAAAAGAGGGAAATCTGCATCGAAACGAATGAAATGTTGATCGCAACAAGAAAAGGAGCATCAAAATGAAGGAAATATGCATTGAAATGAAGGAAATGATGATCGTAATGAGAAAAGGAGCATCAAAATGAATGAATATGCATCGAAACAAAGGAAACATTGATAATAATGAGAAAACGAGCCTCAAAAAGAAGGAAATCTGCATCGAAATGAATGAAATGCTAATCGTAACAAGAAAATGAGCATCAAAATGAAGTAAATATACATCGAAACCTAGGAAATGCTGATCGTAACTAGAAAAAGTGCATCGAAATGAAGGAAATATGCATCGAAACGAAGGAAATATTTATCGTAATGAGAAAATGAGCATCAAAATGAAGGATATATGCATCGAAACAAAGGAAACATTGATCATAACGAGAAAACGAGCATCAAAAAGAAGGAAATCTGCATCAAAACGAATGAAATGTTGATCGTAACAAGAAAAGAAGCATCAAAATGAAGGAAATATTCATCGTATCGAGAAAATGAGAATTAAAATGAAGGAAGTATTCATCGAAACAAAAGAAATGTTGACTGTAATGAGAAAAGGAGCATCAAAATGAAGGAAATATGCTTCAAAAAAAGGAAACATGATCATAATTAGAAAACAAGCATCAAAAAGAAGGAAATATGCATCGAAACAAAGGAAACATTGATCATAACGAGAAAACGAGCATCAAAAAGAAGGAAATCTGCATCAAAACGAATGAAATGTTGATCGTAACAAGAAAAGAAGCATCAAAATGAAGGAAATATTCATCGAATAGAGGAAATATTGATCGTAACGAGAAAATCAGCATCAAAATGAAGGAAATATGCGTCGAAACGAATGAAATATTGATCTTAACGACAAAAGGAGCATCAAAATGAAGAAAATATGCATCGAATGAAAGGAAACATTGATAATAATGAGAAAACGAGCCTTAAAAAGCAGGAAATTTGCATCGAAACGAAGGAAATTCTGATCGTAACGAGAAAAAGTGCATCAAAATGAATGAAATATGCATCGAAACAAAAGAAATATTAATCGTAACGAGAAAATGAGCGTCAAAATAAAGGAAATATGCATCGAAACGAAGGAAATGTTGATCGTAACGAGAAAGAAGCATCAAAATGAAGGAAATATGCATCGAAACGAAGGTAATATTGATCGTAACGAGAAAATAAGAATCAAAACGAAGGAAATATTCTTCGAAACAAAGGAAATATTGATCGTAACGAGAAAAGGAGCACCAAAATAAAGGAAATATGCGTCGAAATGAAGAAAATGTTGATCGTAATGAGAAAATGAGCATTAAAATGAAGGAAATATGCATCGAAACGAAGGAAATGTTGATCGTAATGAGAAAAGGAGCATCAAAATGAAGGAAATATGCATCGAAACAAAGGAAACATTGATTATAATGAGAAAATGAGCATCAAAAAGAGGGAAATCTGCATCGAAACGAATGAAATGTTGATCGCAACAAGAAAAGGAGCATCAAAATGAAGGAAATATGCATCGAAATGAAGGAAATGATGATCGTAATGAGAAAAGGAGCATCAAAATGAATGAATATGCATCGAAACAAAGGAAACATTGATAATAATGAGAAAACGAGCCTCAAAAAGAAGGAAATCTGCATCGAAATGAATGAAATGTTGATCGTAACAAGAAAATGAGCATCAAAATGAAGTAAATATACATCGAAACCTAGGAAATGCTGATCGTAACTAGAAAAAGTGCATCGAAATGAAGGAAATATGCATCGAAACGAAGGAAATATTTATCGTAATGAGAAAATGAGCATCAAAATGAAGGATATATGCATCGAAACAAAGGAAACATTGATCATAACGAGAAAACGAGCATCAAAAAGAAGGAAATCTACATCAAAACGAATGAAATGTTGATCGTAACAAGAAAAGAAGCATCAAAATGAAAGAAATATTCATCGTATCGAGAAAATGAGAATTAAAATTAAGGAAGTATTCATCGAAACAAAAGAAATGTTGACTGTAATGAGAAAAGGAGCATCAAAATGAAGGAAATATGCTTCAAAAAAAGGAAACATGATCATAATTAGAAAACAAGCATCAAAAAGAAGGAAATATGCATCGAAACAAAGGAAAATTGATCATAACGAGAAAACGAGCATCAAAAAGAAGGAAATCTGCATCAAAACGAATGAAATGTTGATCGTAACAAGAAAAGAAGCATCAAAATGAAGGAAATATTCATCGAATAGAGGAAATATTGATCGTAACGAGAAAATCAGCATCAAAATGAAGGAAATATGCGTCGAAACGAATGAAATATTGATCTTAACGACAAAAGGAGCATCAAAATGAAGAAAATATGCATCGAATGAAAGGAAACATTGATAATAATGAGTATACGAACCCTAAAAAGCAGGAAATATGCATCGAAACAAAAGAAATATTAATCGTAACGAGAAAATGAAGGAAATATGCATCGAAACGAAGGAAATGTTGATCGTAACGAGAAAGAAGCATCAAAATGAAGGAAATATGCATCGAAACGAAGGTAATATTGATCGTAACGAGAAAATAAGAATCAAAACGAAGGAAATATTCTTCGAAACAAAGGAAATATTGATCGTAACGAGAAAAGGAGCACCAAAATAAAGGAAATATGCGTCGAAATGAAGAAAATGTTGATCGTAATGAGAAACTGAGCATTAAAATGAAGGAAATATGCATCGAAACAAAGGAAATGTTGATCGTAATGAGAAAAGGAGCATCAAAATGAAGGAAATATGCATCGAAACAAAGGAAACATTGATTATAATGAGAAAATGAGCATCAAAAAGAGGGAAATCTGCATCGAAACGAATGAAATGTTGATCGCAACAAGAAAAGGAGCATCAAAATGAGGAAATATGCATCGAAATGAAGGAAATGATGATCGTAATGAGAAAAGGAGCATCAAAATGAATGAATATGCATCGAAACAAAGGAAACATTGATAATAATGAGAAAACGAGCCTCAAAAAGAAGGAAATCTGCATCGAAATGAATGAAATGTTGATCGTAACAAGAAAATGAGCATCAAAATGAAGTAAATATACATCGAAACCTAGGAAATGCTGATCGTAACTAGAAAAAGTGCATCGAAATGAAGGAAATATGCATCGAAACGAAGGAAATATTTATCGTAATGGGAAAATGAGCATCAAAATGAAGGATATATGCATCGAAACAAAGGAAACATTGATCATAACGAGAAAACGAGCATCAAAAAGAAGGAAATCTGCATCAAAACGAATGAAATGTTGATCTTAACAAGAAAAGAAGCATCAAAATGAAGGAAATATTCATCGAATAGAGGAAATATTGATCGTAACGAGAAAATCAGCATCAAAATGAAGGAAATATGCGTCGAAACGAATGAAATATTGATCTTAACGACAAAAGGAGCATCAAAATGAAGAAAATATGCATCGAATGAAAGGAAACATTGATAATAATGAGAAAACGAGCCTTAAAAAGCAGGAAATTTGCATCGAAACGAAGGAAATTCTGATCGTAACGAGAAAAAGTGCATCAAAATGAATGAAATATGCATCGAAACAAAAGAAATATTAATCGTAACGAGAAAATGAGCGTCAAAATGAAGGAAATATGAATCGAAACTAAGGAAATGTTGATCGTAACGAGAAAAGAAGCATCAAAATGAAGGAAATATGCATCGAAACGAAGGTAATATTGATCGTAACGAGAAAATAAGAATCAAAACGAAGGAAATATTCTTCGAAACAAAGGAAATATTGATCGTAACGAGAAAAGGAGGAAATATGCGTCGAAATGAAGAAAATGTTGATCGTAATGAGAAAATGAGCATTAAAATGAAGGAAATATGCATCGAAACGAAGGAAATGTTGATCGTAATGAGAAAAGGAGCATCAAAATGAAGGAAATATGCATCGAAACAAAGGAAACATTGATTATAATGAGAAAATGAGCATCAAAAAGAGGGAAATCTGCATCGAAACGAATAAAATATTGATCGCAACAAGAAAAGGAGCATCAAAATGAAGGAAATATGCATCGAAATGAAGGAAATGTTGATCGTAATGAGAAAAGGAGCATCAAAATGAATGAATATGCATCGAAACAAAGGAAACATTGATAATAATGAGAAAACGAGCCTCAAAAAGAAGGAAATTTGCATCGAAATGAATGAAATGTTGATCGTAACAAGAAAATGAGCATCAAAATGAAGTAAATATACATCGAAACCTAGGAAATGCTAATCGTAACTAGAAAAAGTGCATCAAAATGAAGGAAATATGCATCGAAACGAAGGAAATATTTATTGTAATGAGAAAATGAGCATCAAAATGAAGGATATATGCATCGAAACAAAGGAAACATTGTTCATAACGAGAAAATGAGCATTAAAAAGAGGGAAATCTGCATCGAAATGAATGAAATGTTGATCGCAACAAGAAAAGGAGCATCAAAATGAAGGAAATATGCATCAAAACGAAGAAAATATTGATCGTAATGAGAAAATGAGAATTAAAAGGAAGGAAATATTCATCGAAACGAAGGAAATATTGATCGTAATGAGAAAAGGAGCATCAAAATGAAGGAAATATGCATAGAAACGAAGGTAATATTGATCGTAATGAAAAAATATGAATCAAAACGAAGGAAATATGCATCGAAACAAAGGAAATATTGATCGTAACGAGAAAATGAGCATCAAAATAAAGGAAATATGCATCGAAATGAAGGAAATGTTGATCGTAATGAGAAAATGAGCATTAAAATGAAAGAAATATGCATCGAAATGAAGGAAATGTTGATCATAATGAGAAAAGAAGCATCAAAATGAAGGAAATATGCATCGATACAAAGGAAACATTAATCATAACGAGAAAATGAGCATCAAAAAGAGGGAAATCTACATCAAAACGAATGAAATGTTGATCGTAACAAGAAAAGGAGCATCAAAATGAAGGAAATATACATCGAAACGAAGGAAATATTGATCGTAACGAGAAAATGAGCATTAAAATGAAGGAAATATGCATCGAAACGAAGGAAATGTTGATCGTAATGAGAAAATGAGCATCAAAATGAATAAAATATGCATCAAAACATAGGTAACATTGATAATAATGTTAAAACGAGCCTCAAAAAGAAGGAAATCTGCATTGAAACGAATGAAATATTGATCGTAACAAGAAAAGTAGCATCTAAATAAACGGAATATGCATCGAAATGAAGGAAATGTTGATCGTAACGAGAAAATGAGCATTAAAATTAGGAAATATTCATCGAAATGAGGGAATATTGATCATAACGAGAAAAAGAGCATCAAAAAGAAGGAAACCTGCATCGAAACGAATGAAATGTTGATCGTAACGAGAAAATAAGCATCAAAATGAAGGAAATATGAATCGAAACGAAGGTAACATTGATCGTAACGAAAAAATGAAAATCAAAATGAAGGAAATATGCTTCGAAACCAAGGAAATATTGATGTTAATGAGAAAACGAGTATAAGAAAGAAGGAAATCTGCATCGAAACTAATGAAATGTTGATCGTAATGAAAAATGGAGCATCAAAATGAAGAAAATATGCATCGAAACAAATGAAATGTTGATCGTATCGAGAAAATGAGAATTAAAATGAATGAAATATTCATCGAAACGAAGGAAATGATGATCGTAATGAGAAAAGGAGCATCAAAATGAAAGAAATATGCATCGAGATAAAGGAAACATGATCATAATGAGAAAACGAGCATCAGATAGAAGGAAATATGCATCGAAACCAAGGAACTATTGATGTTAATGAGAAAAGGAGTATAAGAAAGAAGGAAATCTGCATTTAAAAACGAATAAAATGTTGATCGTAACAAGAAAAGGAGTATCAAAATGAAGGAAATATGCATCGAAACGAAGGAAATGTTGATCGTATCTGAAAAATGAGAATCAAAACGAAGGAAATATGCATCAAAACCAAGGAAATATTTATCGTAATGAGAAAATGAGTATAAGAAAGAAGGAAATTTGCATCGAAATGAATGAAATGTTGATCGTAACAAGAAAAGGAGCGTCAAAATGAATGAAATATGCATCGAAATGAAGGAAATGTTGATCGTATCGAGAAAATGAGAATTAAAATGACGGAAGTATTCATCAAAACGAAGGAAATGTTGATCGTAATGAGAAAATGGGAATCAAAATGAAGGAAACATTGATGATAATGAGAAAACGAGCCTTAAAAAGTAGGAAATTTGCATCGAAATGAATGAAATGTTGATCGTAATGAGAAAATGAGCATCAAAATGAAGGAAATATGCATCGAAACAAAGGAAACATTGATCATAACGAGAAAATGAGCATCAAAAAAGGGAAATCTGCATCGAAACGAATGAAATGTAGAACGTAACAAGAAAAGGAGCATTAAAATGAAGGAAATCTGCATCGAAACGAATGAAATGTTGATCGTAACGAGAAAATAAGCATCAAAATGAAGGAAATATGAATCGAAACGAAGGTAACATTGATCGTAACGAAAAAATGAAAATCAAAATGAAGGAAATATGTTTCGAAACCAAGGAAATATTGATGTTAATGAGAAAACGAGTATAAGAAAGAAGGAAATCTGCATCGAAACTAATGAAATGTTGATCGTAATGAGAAATGGAGCATCAAAATGAAGAAAATATGCATCGAAACAAATGAAATGTTGATCGTATCGAGGAAATGAGAATTAAAATGAATGAAATATTCATCGAAACGAAGAAAATGATGATCGTAATGAGAAAAGGAGCATCAAAATGAAAGAAATATGCATCGAAATAAAGGAAACATGATCATAATGAGAAAACGAGCATCAGATAGAAGGAAATATGCATCGAAACCAAGGAACTATTGATGTTAATGAGAAAACGAGTATAAGAACGAAGGAAATCTGCATTTAAAAACGAATAAAATGTTGATCGTAACAAGAAAAGGAGCATCAAAATGAAGGAAATATGCATCGAAACGAAGGATATGTTGATCGTATCTGAAAAATGAGAATCAAAACGAAGGAAATATGCATCAAAACCAAGGAAATATTGATCGTATCTGGAAAATGATAATCAAAACGAAGGAAATATGCATCGAAACCAAGGAAATATTGATCGTAATGAGAAAATGAGTATAAGAAAGAAGGAAATTTGCATCGAAACGGATGAAATGTTGATCGTAACAAGAAAAGGTGCGTCAAAATGAAGGAAATATGCATCGAAATGAAGGAAATGTTGATCGTATCGAGAAAATGATAATTAAAATGAAGGAAGTATTCATCGAAACGAAGGAAATCTTGATCGTAATGAGAAATGAGCATCAAAATGAAGGAAATATGCTTCAAAAAAAGGAAACGTGATAATAATGAGAAAACAAGCATCAAAAAGAAGGAAATATGCATCGAAACAAAGGAAACATTGATCATAACGAGAAAACGAGCATCAAAAAGAAGGAAATCTGCATCGAAACGAATGAAATGTTGATCGTAACAAGAAAAGGAGCATCAAAATGAAGGAAATATTCATCGAAACAGAGGAAATATTGATCGTAACGAGAAAATCAGCATCAAAATGAAGGAAATATGCGTCGAAACGAAGGAAATGTTGATCTTAACGACAAAAGGAGCATCAAAATGAAGAAAATATGTATCGAATGAAAGGAAACATTGATGATAATGAGAAAATGGGCCTTAAAAAGCAAGAAATTTGAATCGAAATGAATGAAATGTTGATCGTAATGAGAAAATGAGCATCTAAATGAAGGAAATATGCATCGAAACAAAGGAAACATTGATCATAACGAGAAAATGAGCATCAAAAAAAGGGAAATCTGCATCGAAACGAATGAAATGTTGATCGTAACAAGAAAAGGAGCATTAAAATGAAGGAAATCTGCATCGAAACGAATGAAATGTTGATCGCAACAAGAAAAGGAACATCAAAATGAAGGAAATATGCATCGAAAAGAAGAAAATGTTGATCGTAATGAGAAAATGAGAATTAAAATGAAGGAAATATTCATCGAAACGAAGGAAATATTTATCGTAATGAGAAAAGGAGCATCAAAATGAAGAAAATATGCATCGAAACAAAGGAAACATTGATCATAACGAGTAAATGAGCATCAAAAAGAGGGAAATCTGCATCAAAACGAATGAAATGTTGATCGTAACAAAAAAAGGAGCATCAAAATGAAAGAAATATACATCGAAACGAAGGAAATATTGATCGTAACGAGAAAATGAGCATTAAAATGAAGGAAATATGCTTCGAAACGAAGGAAATGTTGATCGTAATGAGAAAATGAGCATCAAAATGAATTAAATATGCATCAAAACAAAGGAAACATTGATAATAATGATAAAACGAGCCTCAAAAAGAAGGAAATCTGCATAGAAACAAATGAAATATTGATCGTAACAAGAAAAGTAGCATCAAAATAAAGGGAATATGCATCGAAATGAAGGAAATGTTGATCGTAACAAGAAAATGAGCATTAAAATTAAGGAAATATTCATCGAAATGAAGGAAATATTGATCATAACGAGAAAACGAGCATCAAAAAGAAGGATATCTGCATCGAAACGAATGGAATGTTGATCGTAACGAGAAAATAAGCATCAAAATATAGGAAATATGGATCGAAACGAAGGTAATATTGATCGTAACGATAAAATGAAAATCAAAATGAAGAAATATGCTTCAAAACCAAGGAAATATTGATGTTAATGAGAAAACGAGTATAAGAAAGAAGGAAATCTACATCGAAACTAATGAAATGTTGATCGTTACAAGAAATGGAGCATCAAAATGAAGAAAATATGCATCTAAACAAAGGAAATGTTGATCATATCGAGAAAATGAGAATTAAAATGAAGGAAATATTCATCGAAACGAAGGAAATGTTGATCGTAATGAGAAAATGAGCATCAAAATGAAGGAAATATGCATCGAAATAAAGGAAACATGATCATAATGAGAAAACGAGCATCAAATAGAAGGAAATATGCATCGAAACCAAGGAAACATTGATGTTAATGAGAAAATGAGAATAAGAAAGAAGGAAATCTGCATTTAAAAATGAATAAAATGTTGATCGTAACAAGAAAAGGAGCATCAAAATGAAGGAAATATGCATCGAAACGAAGGAAATGTTGATCGTATCGGGAAAATGAGAATCAAAATGAAGGAAATATGCATCGAAACCAAGGAAATATTGATCGTAATGAGAAAATGAGTATAAGAAAGAAAGAAATTTGCATCGAACAAATGAAATGTTGATCGTAACAAGAAAAGGAGCGTCAAAATGAAGGAAATATGCATCGAAATGAAGGAAATGTTGATCGTATCGAGAAAATGAGAATTAAAATGAAGGAAGTATTCATCGAAAAGAAGGAAATGTTGATCGTAATGTGAAAAGGAGCATCAAAATGAAGGAAATATGCTTCAAAAAAAGGAAACATGATCATAATGAGAAAACAAGCGTCAAAAAGAAGGAAATATGCATCGAAACAAAGGAAACATTGATCATAACGAGAAAACGAGCATAAAAAAGAAGTAAATCTGCATCGAAACGAATGAAATGTTGATCGTAACAAGAAAAGAAGCATCAAAATGAAGGAAATATTTATCGAAAAAAGGAAATATTGATCGTAACGAGAAAATCAGCATCAAAATGAAGGAAATATGCGTCGAAACGAAGGAAATGTTGATCTTAACGACAAAAGGAGCATCAAAATGAAGGAAATAAGCATCGAAGGAAAGAAAACATTGATAATAATGAGAAAACGAGCCTTAAAAAGCAAGAAATTGGCATCGAAACGAATGAAATGTTGATCGTAATGAGTAAATGAGCATCAAAATGAAGGAAATATGCATCGAAACAAAGGAAACATTGATCATAACGAGAAAATGAGCATAAAAAAAGGGAAATCTGCATCGAAACGAATTAAATGTTGATCGTAACAAGAAAAGGAGCATCAAAATGAAGGAAATATGCATCGAAACGAAAGAAATGCTGATCGTAATGAGAAAAAGGGGCATTAAAATGAATAAATATGCATCGAAACAAAGGAAACATTGATAATAATGAGAAAACGAGCCTCAAAAAGAAGGAAATCTGCATCGAAACGAATGAAATGTTGATCGTAACAAGAAAATGAGCATCAAAATGAAGTAAATATGCATTGAAACGAAGGAAATGCTGATCGTAACTAGAAAAAGTGCATCAAAATGAAGGAAATATGCATCTAAAACGAAGAAAATATTGATCGTAATGAGAAAATGAGCATCAAAATGAAGAAAATATGCATCGAAACAAAGGAAACATTGATCATAACGAGAAAATGAGCATCAAAAATTGGAAATTTGCATCGAAACGAATGAAATGTTGATCGTAACAAGAAAAGGAGCATTAAAATGAAGGAAATCTGCATCGAAACGAATGAAATGTTGATCGTAACAAGAAAAGGAGCATCAAAATGAAAGAAATATGCATCGAAACGAAGAAAATGTTGATCGTAATAAGAAAATGAGAATTAAAATGAAGGAAATATTCATCGAAACAAAGGAAATATTGATCGTAATGAGAAAATGAGCATCAAAATGAAGAAAATATGCATCGAAAATAAGGAAACATTGATCATAACTAGTAAATGAGCATCAAAAAGAGGGAAATCTACATCAAAACGAATGAAATGTTGATCGTAACAAGAAAAGGAGCATCAAAATGAAAGAAATATACATCGAAACGAAGGAAATATTGATCGTAACGAGAAAATGAGCATTAAAATGAAGGAAATATGCATCGAAACGAAGGAAATGTTGATCGTAATGAGAAAATGAGCATTAAAATGAATAAAATATTCATCAAAACATAGGTAACATTGATAATAATGTTAAAACGAGCCTCAAAAAGAAGGAAATCTGCATTGAAACGAATGAAATATTGATCGTAACAAAAAAAGTAGCATCTAAATAAACGGAATATGCATCGAAATGAAGGAAATGTTGATCGTAACGAGAAAATGAGCATTAAAATTAGGAAATATTCATCGAAATGAGGGAATATTGATCATAACGAGAAAACGAGCATCAAAAAGAAGGAAACCTGCATCGAAACGAATGAAATGCTGATCGTAACGAGAAAATAAGCATCAAAATGAAGGAAATATGAATCGAAACGAAGGTAACATTGATCGTAACGAAAAAATGAAAATCAAAATGAAGGAAATATGCTTCGAAACCAAGGAAATATTGATGTTAATGAGAAAACGAGTATAAGAAAGAAGGAAATCTGCATCGAAACTAATGAAATGTTGACCGTAATGAGAAATGGAGCATCAAAATGAAGAAAATATGCATCGAAACAAATGAAATGTTGATCGTATCGAGAAAATGAGAATTAAAATGAATGAAATATTCATCGAAACGAAGGAAATGATGATCGTAATGAGAAAAGGAGCATCAAAATGAAAGAAATATGCATCGAAATAAAGGAAACATGATCATAATGAGAAAACGAGCATCAGATAGAAGGAAATATGCATCGAAACCAAGGAACTATTGATGTTAATGAGAAAACGAGTATAAGAAAGAAGGAAATCTGCATTTAAAAACGAATAAAATGTTGATCGTAACAAGAAAAGGAGCATCAAAATGAAGGAAATATGCATCGAAACGAAGGAAATGTTGATCGTATCTGAAAAATGAGAATCAAAACGAAGGAAATATGCATCAAAACCAAGGAAATATTGATCGTAATGAGAAAATGAGTATAAGAAAGAAGGAAATTTGCATCGAAATGAATGAAATGTTGATCGTAACAAGAAAAGGAGCGTCAAAATGAATGAAATATGCATCGAAATGAAGGAAATGTTGATCGTATCGAGAAAATGAGAATTAAAATGACGGAAGTATTCATCAAAACCAAGGAAATGTTGATCGTAATGAGAAAATGAGCATCAAAATGAAGGAAACATTGATGATAATGAGAAAACGAGCCTTAAAAAGCAGGAAATTTGCATCGAAATGAATGAAATGTTGATCGTAATGAGAAAATTAGCATCAAAATGAAGGAAATATGCATCGAAACAAAGGAAACATTGATCATAACGAGAAAATGAGCATCAAAAAAAGGGAAATCTGCATCGAAAATAATGAAATGTTGAACGTAACAAGAAAAGGAGCATTAAAATGAAGGAAATCTGCATCGAAACGAATGAAATGTTGATCGCAACAAGAAAAGGAGCATCAAAATGAAGGAAATATGCATCGAAACGAAGAAAATGTTGATCGTAATGAAAAAATGAGAATTAAAATGAAGGAAATATTCATTAAAACGAAGGAAATATTTATCGTAATGAGAAAATGAGCATCAAAATGAAGAAAATATGCATCGAAACAAAGGAAACATTGATCATAACGAGTAAATGAGCATCAAAAAAAGGGAAATCCGCATCGAAACGAAGGAAATATTGATCGTAACAAGAAAATGAGCATTAAAATGAAGGAAATATGCTTCGAAACGAAGGAAATGTTGATCGTAATGAGAAAATGAGCATCAAAATGAATTAAATATGCATCAAAACAAAGGAAACATTGATAATAATGATAAAACGAGCCTAAAAAAGAATGAAATCTGCATCGAAAGGAATGAAATATTGATCGTAACTAGAAAAATAGCATCAAAATAAAGGGAATATGCATCGAAACGAAGGAAATGTTGATCGTAACGAGAAAATAAGCATTAAAATTAAGGAAATATTCATCGAAATGAAGGAAATATTGATCATAACGAGAAAACGAGCATCAAAAAGAAGGAAATCTGCATCGAAACGAATGAAATGTTGATCGTAACTAGAAAATAAGCATCAAAATGAAGGAAATATGGATCGAAACGAAGGTAATATTAATCGTAACGAGAAAATGAAAATCAAATGAAGAAATATGCTTCGAAACCAAGGAAATATTGATGTTAATGAGAAAACGAGTATAAGAAAGAAGGAAATCTGCATCGAAACTAATGAAATGTTGATCGTAACAAGAAATGGAGCATCAAAATGAAGAAAATATGCATCTAAACGAAGGAAATGTTGATCGTATCGAGAAAATAAGAATTAAAATGAAGGAAATATTCATCGAAACGAAGGAAATGTTGATCGTAATGAGAAAATGAGCATCAAAATGAAGGAAATATGCATCGAAATAAAGGAAACATGATCATAATGAGGAAACGAGCATCAAATAGAAGGAAATATGCATCGAAACCAAGGAAACATTGATGATAATGAGAAAACGAGTATAAGAAAGAAGGAAATCTGCATTTAAAAACGAATAAAATATTGATCGTAACAAGAAAAGGAGCATCAAAATGAAGGAAATATGCATCGAAACGAAGGTAATATTGATCATAACGAGAAAATGAGAATCAAAATGAAGGAAAATGCTTCGAAACCAAGGAAATATTGATCGTAATGAGAAAATGAGTATAAGAAAGAAGGAAATTTGCATCGAAACGAATGAAATGTTGATCGTAACAAGAAAAGGAGCGTCAAAATGAAGGAAATATGCATCGAAATGAAGGAAATGTTGATCGTATCGAGAAAATGAGAATTAAAATGAAGGAAGTATTCATCGAAACGAAGGAAATGTTGATCGTAATGTGAAAAGGAGCATCAAAATGAAGGAAATATGCTTCAAAAAAAGGAAACATGATCATAATGAGAAAACAAGCGTCAAAAAGAAGGAAATATGCATCGAAACAAAGGAAACATTGATCATAATGAGAAAACGAGCATAAAAAAGAAGTAAATCTGCATCGAAACGAATGAAATGATGATCGTAACAAGAAAAGAAGCATCAAAATGAAGGAAATATTCATCGAAACAAAGGAAATATTGATCGTAACGAGAAAATCAGCATCAAAATGAAGGAAATATGCGTCGAAACGAAGGAAATGTTGATCTTAACGACAAAAGGATCTTCAAAATGAAGGAAATATGCATCGAAAGAAAGGAAACATTGATAATAATGAGAAAACGAGCCTTAAAAAGCAGGAAATTTGCATCGAAACGAATGAAATGTTGATCGTAAAGAGAACATGAGCATCAAAATGAAGGAAATATGCATCGAAACAAAGGAAACATTGATCATAACGAGAAAATGAGCATCAAAAAAAGAGAAATCTGCATCGAAACGAATTAAATGTTGATCGTAACAAGAAAAGGAGAATTAAAATGAAGGAAATCTGCATCAAAACGAATGAAATGTTGATCGTAACAAGAAAATGAGCATCAAAATGAAGGAAATATGCATCGAAACGAAGAAAATGTTGATCGTAATGAGAAAATGAGAATTAAAATGAAGGAAATATTCATCGAAACGAAGGAAATATTTATCGTAATGAGAAAAGGAGCATCAAAATGAAGAAAATATGCATCGAAACAAAGGAAACATTGATCATAACGAGTAAAAGAGCATCAAAAAGAGGAAAATCTGCATCAAAACGAATGAAATGTTGATCGTAACAAGAAAAGGAGCGTCAAAATGAAGGAAATATACATCGAAACCAAGGAAATATTGATCGTAACGAGAAAATGTGCATTAAAATGAAGGAAATATGCATCGAAACGAAGGAAATGTTGATCGTAATGAGAAAATGAGCATCAAAATGAATTAAATATGCATCAAAACAAAGGAAACATTGATAATAATGATAAAACGAGCCTCAAAAAGAAGGAAATCTGCATCGGAACGAATGATATATTGATCGTAACAAGAAAAGTAGCATCAAAATAAAGGGAATATGCATCGAAATGAAGGAAATGTTGATCGTAACGAGAAAATGAGCATTAAAATTAAGGAAATATTCATCGAAATGAAGGAAATATTGATCATAACCAGAAAACGAGCATCAAAAAGAAGGAAATCTACATCGAAACGAATGAAATGTTGATCGTAACGAGAAAATATGCATCAAAATGAAGGAAATATGAATCGAAACGAAGGTAATATTGATCGTAACGAGAAAATAAAAATCAAAATGAAGGAAATATGCTTCGAAACCAAGGAAATATTGATGTTAATGAGAAAACGAGTATAAGAAAGAAGGAAATCTGCATCGAAACTAATGAAATGTTGATCGTAACAAGAAATGGAGCATCAAAATGAAGAAAATATGCATCGAAACTAAGGAAATGTAGATCGTATCGAGAAAATGAGAATTAAAATGAAGGAAATATTTATCAAAACGAAGGAAATGTTGATCGTAATGAGAAAAGAAGAATCAAAATGAAGGAAATATGCATCGAAATAAAGGAAACATGATCATAATGAGAAAACGAGCATCAAATAGAAGGAAATATGCATCGAAACCAAGGAAATATTGATGTTAATGAGAAAACGAGTATAAGAAAGAAGGAAATCTGCATTTAAAAACGAATAAAATGTTGATCGCAACAAGGAAAGGAGCATCAAAATGAAGGAAATATGCATCGAAACGAAGGATATGTTGATCGTATCTGAAAAATGAGAATCAAAACGAAGGAAATATGCATCAAAACCAAGGAAATATTGATCGTATCTGGAAAATGATAATCAAAACGAAGGAAATATGCATCGAAACCAAGGAAATATTGATCGTAATGAGAAAATGAGTATAAGAAAGAAGGAAATTTGCATCGAAACGGATGAAATGTTGATCGTAACAAGAAAAGGTGCGTCAAAATGAAGGAAATATGCATCGAAATGAAGGAAATGTTGATCGTATCGAGAAAATGACAATTAAAATGAAGGAAGTATTCATCGAAACGAATGAAATCTTGATCGTAATGAGAAAATGAGCATCAAAATGAAGGAAATATGCTTCAAAAAAAGGAAACATGATCATAATGAGAAAACAAGCATCAAAAAGAAGGAAATATGCATCGAAACAAAGGAAACATTGATCATAACGAGAAAACGAGCATCAAAAAGAAGGAAATCTGCATCAAAACGAATGAAATGTTGATCGTAACAAGAAAAGAAGCATCAAAATGAAGGAAATATTCATCGAATAGAGGAAATATTGATCGTAACGAGAAAATTAGCATCAAAATGAAGGAAATATGCGTCGAAACGAATGAAATATTGATCTTAACGACAAAAGGAGCATCAAAATGAAGAAAATATGCATCGAATGAAAGGAAACATTGATAATAATGAGAAAACGAGCCTTAAAAAGCAGGAAATTTGCATCGAAACGAAGGAAATTCTGATCGTAACGAGAAAAAGTGCATCAAAATGAATGAAATATGCATCGAAACAAAAGAAATATTAATCGTAACGAGAAAATGAGCGTCAAAATGAAGGAAATATGCATCGAAACGAAGGAAATGTTGATCGTAAAGAGAAAAGAAGCATCAAAATGAAGGAAATATGCATCAAAACGAAGGTAATATTGATCGTAAAGAGAAAATAAGAATCAAAACGAAGGAAATATTCTTCGAAACAAAGGAAATATTGATCGTAACGAGAAAAGGAGCACCAAAATAAAGGAAATATGCGTCGAAATGAAGAAAATGTTGATCGTAATGAGAAAATGAACACTAAAATGAAGGAAATATGCATCGAAACGAAGGAAATGTTGATCGTAATGAGAAAAGGAGCATCAAAATGAAGGAAATATGCATCGAAACAAAGGAAACATTGATTATAATGAGAAAATGAGCATCAAAAAGAGGGAAATCTGCATCGAAACGAATGAAATGTTGATCGCAACAAGAAAAGGAGCATCAAAATGAAGGAAATATGCATCGAAATGAAGGAAATGATGATCGTAATGAGAAAAGGAGCATCAAAATGAATGAATATGCATCGAAACAAAGGAAACATTGATAATAATGACAAAACGAGCCTCAAAAAGAAGGAAATCTGCATCGAAATGAATGAAATGTTGATCGTAACAAGAAAATGAGCATCAAAATGAAGTAAATATACATCGAAACCTAGGAAATGCTGATCGTAACTAGAAAAAGTGCATCGAAATGAAGGAAATATGCATCGAAACGAAGGAAATATTTATCGTAATGAGAAAATGAGCATCAAAATGAAGGATATATGCATCGAAACAAAGGAAACATTGATCATAACGAGAAAACGAGCATCAAAAAGAAGGAAATCTGCATCAAAACGAATGAAATGTTGATCGTAACAAGAAAAGAAGCATCAAAATGAAGGAAATATTCATCGTATCGAGAAAATGAGAATTAAAATGAAGGAAGTATTCATCGAAACAAAAGAAATGTTGACAGTAATGAGAAAAGGAGCATCAAAATGAAGGAAATATGCTTCAAAAAAAGGAAACATGATCATAATTAGAAAACAAGCATCAAAAAGAAGGAAATATGCATCGAAACAAAGGAAACATTGATCATAACGAGAAAACGAGCATCAAAAAGAAGGAAATCTGCATCAAAACGAATGAAATGTTGATCGTAACAAGAAAAGAAGCATCAAAATGAAGGAAATATTCATCGAATAGAGGAAATATTGATCGTAACGAGAAAATCAGCATCAAAATGAAGGAAATATGCGTCGAAACGAATGAAATATTGATCTTAACGACAAAAGGAGCATCAAAATGAAGAAAATATGCATCGAATGAAAGGAAACATTGATAATAATGAGAAAACGAGCCTTAAAAAGCAGGAAATTTGCATCGAAACGAAGGAAATTCTGATCGTAACGAGAAAAAGTACATCAAAATGAATGAAATATGCATCGAAACAAAAGAAATATTAATCGTAACGAGAAAATGAGCGTCAAAATGAAGGAAATATGCATCGAAACGAAGGAAATGTTGATCGTAACAAGAAAGAAGCATCAAAATGAAGGAAATATGCATAGAAACGAAGGTAATATTGATCGTAACGAGAAAATAAGAATCAAAACGAAGGAAATATTCTTAGAAACAAAGGAAATATTGATCGTAACGAGAAAAGGAGCACCAAAATAAAGGAAATATGCGTCGAAATGAAGAAAATGTTGATCGTAATGAGAAAATGAGCATTAAAATGAAGGAAATATGCATCGAAACGAAGGAAATGTTGATCGTAATGAGAAAAGGAGCATCAAAATGAAGGAAATATGCATCGAAACAAAGGAAACATTGATTATAATGAGAAAATGAGCATCAAAAAGAGGGAAATCTGCATCGAAACGAATGAAATGTTGATCGCAACAAGAAAAGGAGCATCAAAATGAAGGAAATATGCATCGAAATGAAGGAAATGATGATCGTAATGAGAAAAGGAGCATCAAAATGAATGAATATGCATCGAAACAAAGGAAACATTGATAATAATGACAAAACGAGCCTCAAAAAGAAGGAAATCTGCATCGAAATGAATGAAATGTTGATCGTAACAAGAAAATGAGCATCAAAATGAAGTAAATATACATCGAAACCTAGGAAATGCTGATCGTAACTAGAAAAAGTGCATCGAAATGAAGGAAATATGCATCGAAACGAAGGAAATATTTATCGTAATGAGAAAATGAGCATCAAAATGAAGGATATATGCATCGAAACAAAGGAAACATTGATCATAACGAGAAAACGAGCATCAAAAAGAAGGAAATCTGCATCAAAACGAATGAAATGTTGATCGTAACAAGAAAAGAAGCATCAAAATGAAAGAAATATTCATCGTATCGAGAAAATGAGAATTAAAATGAAGGAAGTATTCATCGAAACAAAAGAAATGTTGACTGTAATTAGAAAAGGAGCATCAAAATGAAGGAAATATGCTTCAAAAAAAGGAAACATGATCATAATTAGAAAACAAGCATCAAAAAGAAGGAAATATGCATCGAAACAAAGGAAACATTGATCATAACGAGAAAACGAGCATCAAAAAGAAGGAAATCTGCATCAAAACGAATGAAATGTTGATCGTAACAAGAAAAGAAGCATCAAAATGAAGGAAATATTCATCGAATAGAGGAAATATTGATCGTAACGAGAAAATCAGCATCAAAATGAAGGAAATATGCGTCGAAACGAATGAAATATTGATCTTAACGACAAAAGGAGCATCAAAATGAAGAAAATATGCATCGAATGAAAGGAAACATTGATAATAATGAGAAAACGAGCCTTAAAAAGCAGGAAATTTGCATCGAAACGAAGGAAATTCTGATCGTAACGAGAAAAAGTACATCAAAATGAATGAAATATGCATCGAAACAAAAGAAATATTAATCGTAACGAGAAAATGAGCGTCAAAATGAAGGAAATATGCATCGAAACGAAGGAAATGTTGATCGTAACGAGAAAGAAGCATCAAAATGAAGGAAATATGCATCGAAACGAAGGTAATATTGATCGTAACGAGAAAATAAGAATCAAAACGAAGGAAATATTCTTAGAAACAAAGGAAATATTGATCGTAACGAGAAAAGGAGCACCAAAATAAAGGAAATATGCGTCGAAATGAAGAAAATGTTGATCGTAATGAGAAAATGAGCATTAAAATGAAGGAAATATGCATCGAAACGAAGGAAATGTTGATCGTAATGAGAAAAGGAGCATCAAAATGAAGGAAATATGCATCGAAACAAAGGAAACATTGATTATAATGAGAAAATGAGCATCAAAAAGAGGGAAATCTGCATCGAAACGAATGAAATGTTGATCGCAACAAGAAAAGGAGCATCAAAATGAAGGAAATATGCATCGAAATGAAGGAAATGATGATCGTAATGAGAAAAGGAGCATCAAAATGAATGAATATGCATCGAAACAAAGGAAACATTGATAATAATGACAAAACGAGCCTCAAAATGAAGGAAATCTGCATCGAAATGAATGAAATGTTGATCGTAACAAGAAAATGAGCATCAAAATGAAGTAAATATACATCGAAACCTAGGAAATGCTGATCGTAACTAGAAAAAGTGCATCGAAATGAAGGAAATATGCATCGAAACGAAGGAAATATTTATCGTAATGAGAAAATGAGCATCAAAATGAAGGATATATGCATCGAAACAAAGGAAACATTGATCATAACGAGAAAACGAGCATCAAAAAGAAGGAAATCTGCATCAAAACGAATGAAATGTTGATCGTAACAAGAAAAGAAGCATCAAAATGAAAGAAATATTCATCGTATCGAGAAAATGAGAATTAAAATGAAGGAAGTATTCATCGAAACAAAAGAAATGTTGACTGTAATGAGAAAAGGAGCATCAAAATGAAGGAAATATGCTTCAAAAAAAGGAAACATGATCATAATTAGAAAACAAGCATCAAAAAGAAGGAAATATGCATCGAAACAAAGGAAACATTGATCATAACGAGAAAACGAGCATCAAAAAGAAGGAAATCTGCATCAAAACGAATGAAATGTTGATCGTAACAAGAAAAGAAGCATCAAAATGAAGGAAATATTCATCGAATAGAGGAAATATTGATCGTAATGAGAAAATCAGCATCAAAATGAAGGAAATATGCGTCGAAACGAATGAAATATTGATCTTAACGACAAAAGGAGCATCAAAATGAAGAAAATATGCATCGAATGAAAGGAAACATTGATAATAATGAGAAAACGAGCCTTAAAAAGCAGGAAATTTGCATCGAAACGAAGGAAATTCTGATCGTAACGAGAAAAAGTACATCAAAATGAATGAAATATGCATCGAAACAAAAGAAATATTAATCGTAACGAGAAAATGAGCGTCAAAATGAAGGAAATATGCATCGAAACGAAGGAAATGTTGATCGTAACGAGAAAGAAGCATCAAAATGAAGGAAATATGCATCGAAACGAAGGTAATATTGATCGTAACGAGAAAATAAGAATCAAAACGAAGGAAATATTCTTCGAAACAAAGGAAATATTGATCGTAACGAGAAAAGGAGCACCAAAATAAAGGAAATATGCGTCGAAATGAAGAAAATGTTGATCGTAATGAGAAAATGAGCATTAAAATGAAGGAAATATGCATCGAAACGAAGGAAATGTTGATCGTAATGAGAAAAGGAGCATCAAAATGAAGGAAATATGCATCGAAACAAAGGAAACATTGATTATAATGAGAAAATGAGCATCAAAAAGAGGGAAATCTGCATCGAAACGAATGAAATGTTGATCGCAACAAGAAAAGGAGCATCAAAATGAAGGAAATATGCATCGAAATGAAGGAAATGATGATCGTAATGAGAAAAGGAGCATCAAAATGAATGAATATGCATCGAAACAAAGGAAACATTGATAATAATGACAAAACGAGCCTCAAAAAGAAGGAAATCTGCATCGAAATGAATGAAATGTTGATCGTAACAAGAAAATGAGCATCAAAATGAAGTAAATATACATCGAAACCTAGGAAATGCTGATCGTAACTAGAAAAAGTGCATCGAAATGAAGGAAATATGCATCGAAACGAAGGAAATATTTATCGTAATGAGAAAATGAGCATCAAAATGAAGGTTATATGCATCGAAACAAAGGAAACATTGATCATAACGAGAAAACGAGCATCAAAAAGAAGGAAATCTGCATCAAAACGAATGAAATGTTGATCGTAACAAGAAAAGAAGCATCAAAATGAAAGAAATATTCATCGTATCGAGAAAATGAGAATTAAAATGAAGGAAGTATTCATCGAAACAAAAGAAATGTTGACTGTAATGAGAAAAGGAGCATCAAAATGAAGGAAATATGCTTCAAAAAAAGGAAACATGATCATAATTAGAAAACAAGCATCAAAAAGAAGGAAATATGCATCGAAACAAAGGAAACATTGATCATAACGAGAAAACGAGCATCAAAAAGAAGGAAATCTGCATCAAAACGAATGAAATGTTGATCGTAACAAGAAAAGAAGCATCAAAATGAAGGAAATATTCATCGAATAGAGGAAATATTGATCGTAACGAGAAAATCAGCATCAAAATGAAGGAAATATGCGTCGAAACGAATGAAATATTGATCTTAACGACAAAAGGAGCATCAAAATGAAGAAAATATGCATCGAATGAAAGGAAACATTGATAATAATGAGAAAACGAGCCTTAAAAACAGGAAATTTGCATCGAAACGAAGGAAATTCTGATCGTAACGAGAAAAAGTGCATCAAAATGAATGAAATATGCATCGAAACAAAAGAAATATTAATCGTAACGAGAAAATGAGCGTCAAAATGAAGGAAATATGCATCGAAACGAAGGAAATGTTGATCGTAACGAGAAAGAAGCATCAAAATGAAGGAAATATGCATCGAAACGAAGGTAATATTGATCGTAACGAGAAAATAAGAATCAAAACGAAGGAAATATTCTTCGAAACAAAGGAAATATTGATCGTAACGAGAAAAGGAGCACCAAAATAAAGGAAATATGCGTCGAAATGAAGAAAATATTGATCGTAATGAGAAAATGAGCATTAAAATGAAGGAAATATGCATCGAAACGAAGGAAATGTTGATCGTAATGAGAAAAGGAGCATCAAAATGAAGGAAATATGCATCGAAACAAAGGAAACATTGATTATAATGAGAAAATGAGCATCAAAAAGAGGGAAATCTGCATCGAAACGAATGAAATGTTGATCGCAACAAGAAAAGGAGCATCAAAATGAAGGAAATATGCATCGAAATGAAGGAAATGATGATCGTAATGAGAAAAGGAGCATCAAAATGAATGAATATGCATCGAAACAAAGGAAACATTGATAATAATGACAAAACGAGCCTAAAAGAAGGAAATCTGCATCGAAATGAATGAAATGTTGATCGTAACAAGAAAATGAGCATCAAAATGAAGTAAATATACATCGAAACCTAGGAAATGCTGATCGTAACTAGAAAAAGTGCATCGAAATGAAGGAAATATGCATCGAAACGAAGGAAATATTTATCGTAATGAGAAAATGAGCATCAAAATGAAGGATATATGCATCAAAACAAAGGAAACATTGATCATAACGAGAAAACGAGCATCAAAAAGAAGGAAATCTGCATCAAAACGAATGAAATGTTGATCGTAACAAGAAAAGAAGCATCAAAATGAAAGAAATATTCATCGTATCGAGAAAATGAGAATTAAAATGAAGGAAGTATTCATCGAAACAAAAGAAATGTTGACTGTAATGAGAAAAGGAGCATCAAAATGAAGGAAATATGCTTCAAAAAAAGGAAACATGATCATAATTAGAAAACAAGCATCAAAAAGAAGGAAATATGCATCGAAACAAAGGAAACATTGATCATAACGAGAAAACGAGCATCAAAAAGAAGGAAATCTGCATCAAAACGAATGAAATGTTGATCGTAACAAGAAAAGAAGCATCAAAATGAAGGAAATATTCATCGAATAGAGGAAATATTGATCGTAATGAGAAAATCAGCATCAAAATGAAGGAAATATGCGTCGAAACGAATGAAATATTGATCTTAACGACAAAAGGAGCATCAAAATGAAGAAAATATGCATCGAATGAAAGGAAACATTGATAATAATGAGAAAACGAGCCTTAAAAAGCAGGAAATTTGCATCGAAACGAAGGAAATTCTGATCGTAACGAGAAAAAGTACATCAAAATGAATGAAATATGCATCGAAACAAAAGAAATATTAATCGTAACGAGAAAATGAGCGTCAAAATGAAGGAAATATGCATCGAAACGAAGGAAATGTTGATCGTAACGAGAAAGAAGCATCAAAATGAAGGAAATATGCATCGAAACGAAGGTAATATTGATCGTAACGAGAAAATAAGAATCAAAACGAAGGAAATATTCTTCGAAACAAAGGAAATATTGATCGTAACGAGAAAAGGAGCACCAAAATAAAGGAAATATGCGTCGAAATGAAGAAAATGTTGATCGTAATGAGAAAATGAGCATTAAAATGAAGGAAATATGCATCGAAACGAAGGAAATGTTGATCGTAATGAGAAAAGGAGCATCAAAATGAAGGAAATATGCATCGAAACAAAGGAAACATTGATTATAATGAGAAAATGAGCATCAAAAAGAGGGAAATCTGCATCGAAACGAATGAAATGTTGATCGCAACAAGAAAAGGAGCATCAAAATGAAGGAAATATGCATCGAAATGAAGGAAATGATGATCGTAATGAGAAAAGGAGCATCAAAATGAATGAATATGCATCGAAACAAAGGAAACATTGATAATAATGACAAAACGAGCCTCAAAAAGAAGGAAATCTGCATCGAAATGAATGAAATGTTGATCGTAACAAGAAAATGAGCATCAAAATGAAGTAAATATACATCGAAACCTAGGAAATGCTGATCGTAACTAGAAAAAGTGCATCGAAATGAAGGAAATATGCATCGAAACGAAGGAAATATTTATCGTAATGAGAAAATGAGCATCAAAATGAAGGATATATGCATCGAAACAAAGGAAACATTGATCATAACGAGAAAACGAGCATCAAAAAGAAGGAAATCTGCATCAAAACGAATGAAATGTTGATCGTAACAAGAAAAGAAGCATCAAAATGAAAGAAATATTCATCGTATCGAGAAAATGAGAATTAAAATGAAGGAAGTATTCATCGAAACAAAAGAAATGTTGACTGTAATGAGAAAAGGAGCATCAAAATGAAGGAAATATGCTTCAAAAAAAGGAAACATGATCATAATTAGAAAACAAGCATCAAAAAGAAGGAAATATGCATCGAAACAAAGGAAACATTGATCATAACGAGAAAACGAGCATCAAAAAGAAGGAAATCTGCATCAAAACGAATGAAATGTTGATCGTAACAAGAAAAGAAGCATCAAAATGAAGGAAATATTCATCGAATAGAGGAAATATTGATCATAACGAGAAAATCAGCATCAAAATGAAGGAAATATGCGTCGAAACGAATGAAATATTGATCTTAACGACAAAAGGAGCATCAAAATGAAGAAAATATGCATCGAATGAAAGGAAACATTGATAATAATGAGAAAACGAGCCTTAAAAAGCAGGAAATTTGCATCGAAACGAAGGAAATTCTGATCGTAACGAGAAAAAGTGCATCAAAATGAATGAAATATGCATCGAAACAAAAGAAATATTAATCGTAACGAGAAAATGAGCGTCAAAATGAAGGAAATATGCATCGAAACGAAGGAAATGTTGATCGTAACGAGAAAGAAGCATCAAAATGAAGGAAATATGCATCGAAACGAAGGTAATATTGATCGTAACGAGAAAATAAGAATCAAAACGAAGGAAATATTCTTCGAAACAAAGGAAATATTGATCGTAACGAGAAAAGGAGCACCAAAATAAAGGAAATATGCGTCGAAATGAAGAAAATGTTGATCGTAATGAGAAACTGAGCATTAAAATGAAGGAAATATGCATCGAAACAAAGGAAATGTTGATCGTAATGAGAAAAGGAGCATCAAAATGAAGGAAATATGCATCGAAACAAAGGAAACATTGATTATAATGAGAAAATGAGCATCAAAAAGAGGGAAATCTGCATCGAAACGAATGAAATGTTGATCGCAACAAGAAAAGGAGCATCAAAATGAGGAAATATGCATCGAAATGAAGGAAATGATGATCGTAATGAGAAAAGGAGCATCAAAATGAATGAATATGCATCGAAACAAAGGAAACATTGATAATAATGAGAAAACGAGCCTCAAAAAGAAGGAAATCTGCATCGAAATGAATGAAATGTTGATCGTAACAAGAAAATGAGCATCAAAATGAAGTAAATATACATCGAAACCTAGGAAATGCTGATCGTAACTAGAAAAAGTGCATCGAAATGAAGGAAATATGCATTGAAACGAAGGAAATATTTATCGTAATGGGAAAATGAGCATCAAAATGAAGGATATATGCATCGAAACAAAGGAAACATTGATCATAACGAGAAAACGAGCATCAAAAAGAAGGAAATCTGCATCAAAACGAATGAAATGTTGATCGTAACAAGAAAAGAAGCATCAAAATGAAGGAAATATTCATCGAATAGAGGAAATATTGATCGTAACGAGAAAATCAGCATCAAAAATGAAGAAAATATGCATCGAATGAAAGGAAACATTGATAATAATGAGAAAACGAGCCTTAAAAAGCAGGAAATTTGCATCGAAACGAAGGAAATTCTGATCGTAACGAGAAAAAGTGCATCAAAATGAATGAAATATGCATCGAAACAAAAGAAATATTAATCGTAACGAGAAAATGAGCGTCAAAATGAAGGAAATATGCATCGAAACTAAGGAAATGTTGATCGTAACGAGAAAAGAAGCATCAAAATGAAGGAAATATGCATCGAAACGAAGGTAATATTGATCGTAACGAGAAAATAAGAATCAAAACGAAGGAAATATTCTTCGAAACAAAGGAAATATTGATCGTAACGAGAAAAGGAGCACCAAAATAAAGGAAATATGCATCGAAATGAAGAAAATGTTGATCGTAATGAGAAAATGAGCATCAAAATGAAGGAAATATGCATCGAAACAAAGGAAACATTGATTATAATGAGAAAATGAGCATCAAAAAGAGGGAAATCTGCATCGAAACGAATAAAATATTGATCGCAACAAGAAAAGGAGCATCAAAATGAAGGAAATATGCATCGAAATGAAGGAAATGTTGATCGTAATGAGAAAAGGAGCATCAAAATGAATGAATATGCATCGAAACAAAGGAAACATTGATAATAATGAGAAAACGAGCCTCAAAAAGAAGGAAATTTGCATCGAAATGAATGAAATGATGATCGTAACAAGAAAATGAGCATCAAAATGAAGTAAATATACATCGAAACCTAGGAAATGCTAATCGTAACTAGAAAAAGTGCATCAAAATGAAGGAAATATGCATCGAAACGAAGGAAATATTTATCGTAATGAGAAAATGAGCATCAAAATGAAGGATATATGCATCGAAACAAAGGAAACATTGTTGATAACGAGAAAATGAGCATTAAAAAGAGGGAAATCTGCATCGAAATGAATGAAATGTTGAACGCAACAAGAAAAGGAGCATCAAAATGAAGGAAATATGCATCAAAACGAAGAAAATATTGATCGTAATGAGAAAATGAGAATTAAAAGGAAGGAAATATTCATCGAAACGAAGGAAATATTGATCGTAATGAGAAAAGGAGCATCAAAATGAAGGAAATATGCATAGAAACGAAGGTAATATTGATCGTAACGAAAAAATATGAATCAAAACGAAGGAAATATGCATCGAAACAAAGGAAATATTGATCGTAACGAGAAAATGAGCATCAAAATAAAGGAAATATGCATCGAAACGAAGGAAATGTTTATCGTAATGAGAAAATGAGCATTAAAATGAAAGAAATATGCATCGAAATGAAGGAAATGTTGATCATAATGAGAAAAGAAGCATCAAAATGAAGGAAATATGCATCGATACAAAGGAAACATTAATCATAACGAGAAAATGAGCATAAAAAAGGGAAATCTCCATCGAAACAAATGAAATATTGATCGTAACAAGAAAATGAGCGTTAAAATGAAGAAAATCTGCATCGAAACGAATTAAATGTTGATCGTAACAAGAAAAGGAGCATAAAAATTAAGGAAATATGCTTCGAAACCAAGAAAATGTTGATCGTAATGAGAGAAAATGAGAATTAAAATGAAGGAAATATTCATCGAAACGAAGGAAATATTGATCGTAATGAGAAAAGGAGCATCAAAATGAAGGAAATATGCATAGAAACGAAGGTAATATTGATCGTAACGAAAAAATATGAATCAAAATGAAGGAAATATGCATCGAAACAAAGGAAATATTGATCGTAATGAGAAAATGAGCATCAAAATAAAGGAAATATGCATCGAAACGAAGGAAATGTTGATCGTAATGAGAAAATGAGCATTAAAATGAAGGAAATATGCATCGAAATGAAGGAAATGTTGATCGTAATGAGAAAAGAAGCATCAAAATGAAGGAAATATGCATCGAAACAAAGGAAACATTAATCATAACGAGAAAATGAGCATAAAAAAAAGGGAAATCTCCATCGAAACGAATGAAATGTTGATCGTAACAAGAAAATGAGCATTAAAATGAAGGAAATCTGCATCGAAACGAATTAAATGTTGATCGTAACAAGAAAAGGAGCATAAAAATTAAGGAAATATGCTTCGAAACCAAGAAAATATTGATCATAATGAGAGAAAATGAGAATTAAAATGAAGGAAATATTCATCGAAACGAAGGAAATATTGATCGTAATGAGAAAAGGAGCATCAAAATGAAGAAAATATGCATCGAAATAGAGGAAACATTGATCATAACAGAGTAAATGAGCATCAAAAAGAGGGAAATCTGCATCAAAACGAATGAAATGTTGATCGTAACAAGAAAAGGGGCATCAAAATGAAGAAAATATGCATCGAAACGAAGGTAATATTGATCGTAACGAGAAAATGATCATTAAAATGAAGGAAATATGCATCAAAATGAAGGAAATGATGATCGTAATGAGAAAATGAGCATCAAAATGAATTAAATAAGCATCAAAACATAGGAAATATTGATAATAATGATAAAACGAGCCTCAAAAAGAAGGAAATCTGCATCGAAACGAATGAAATATTGATCGCAACAAGAAAAGTAGCATCAAAATAAAGGGAATATGCATCGAAATTAAGGAAATGTTGATCGTAACGAGAAAATGAGCATTAAAATTAAGGAAATATTAATCGAAATGAAGGAAATATTGATCATAACGAGAAAACGAGCATAAAAAAAAAAGAAAATCTGCATAGAAATGAATGTTGATTGTAACGAGAAAATAAGCATCAAAATGAAGAAAATATGAATCGAAACGAAGGTAATATTAATCGTAACGAGAAAATAAAAATCAAAATGAAGGAAATATGCTTCGAAACCAAGGAAATATTGATGTTAATGAGAAAACGAGTATAAGAAAGAAGGAAATCTTCATCGAAACTAATGAAATATTGATCGTAACAAGAAATGGAGCATCAAAATGAAGAAAATATGCATCGAAACGAAGGAAATGTTGATCGTATCGAGAAAATGAGAATTAAAATGAAGGAAATATTCATCGAAAAGTAGGAAATGTTGATCGTAATGAGAAAAGGAGCATCAAAATGAAGGAAATATGTATCGAAATAAAGGAAACATGATCATAATGAGAAAACAAGCATCAAATAGAAGGAAATATGCATCGAAACCAAAGAAATATTGAATTTAATGAGAAAACGAGTATAAGAAAGAAAGAAATATGCATTTAAAAACGAATAAAATGTTGATCGTAACAAGAAAAGGAGCATCAAAATGAAGGAAATATGCATCGAAACGAAGGAAATGTTGATTGTATCGGGAAAATGAGAATCAAAACGAAGGAAATATGCATCGAAACCAAGGAAATATTGATCGTAATGAGAAAATGAGTATAAGAAAGAAGGAAATTGGCATCGAAACGAATGAAATGTTGATCGTAACAAGAAAAGGAGCGTCAAAATGAAGGAAATATGCATTGAAATGAAGGAAATGTTGATCGTATCGAGAAAATGAGAATTAAAATGAAGGAAGTATTCATCGAAACGAAGGAAATATTGATCGTAATGAGAAAAGGAGCATCAAAATGAAGGAAATGTGCTTCAAAAAAAGAAAACATGATCAAAATGAGAAAACAAGCATCATAAAGAAGGATATATGCATCGAAACAAAGGAAATACTGAAGTTAATGAGAAAACGAGTATAAGAAAGAAGGAAATCTGCATTTAAAAACGAATGAAATATTGATCGTAACAAGAAAAGTAGCATCAAAATAAAGGAAATATGCATCGAAACGAAGGAAATTTTGATCGTATCGAGAAAATGAGAATTAAAATGAAGGAAATATTCATCGAAACGAAGGAAATATTAATCGTAATGAGAAATGGAGCATCAAAATGAAGGAAATATGCATAGAAACGAAGGTAATATTGATCGTAACGAGAAAATATGAATCAAAACGAAGGAAATATGCATCGAAACAAAGAAAATACCAATCGTAACGAGAAAATGAGCATCAAAATAAAGGAAATATGCATCGAAACGAAGGAAATATTGATCGTAATGAGAAAATGAGCATTAAAATGAAGGAAATATGCATCGAAATGAAGGAAATGTTTATCGTAATGAGAAAAGAAGCATCAAAATGAAGGAAATATGCATTGAAACAAAGGAAACATTGATCATAACGAGAAAATGAGCATCAAAAAGAGGGAAATCAGCATCGAAATGAATGAAATATTGACCGTAACAAGAAAAGGAGCATCAAAACGAAGGAAATATGCATCGAAACGAAGGAAATGCTGATCCTAATGAGAAAAGGGGCATCAAAATGAATAAATATGCATCGAAACAAAGGAAACATTGATAATTTAGTGAAAACGAGCCTCAAAAAGAAGGAAATCTGCATCGAAATGAATGAAATGTTGATCGTAACAAGAAAATGAGCATCAAAATGAGTAAATATGCATTGAAACGAAGGAAATGCTGATCGTAACTAGAAAATATGCATCAAAATGAAGGAAATATGAATCGAAACAAAGGTAATATTGATCGTAACAAGAAAATAAAAATCAAACTGAAGGAAATATGCTTCGAAACCAAGAAAATATTGATGTTAATGAGAAAACGAGTATAAGAAAGAAGGAAATCTGCATCGAAACTAATGAAATGTTGATCGTAACAAGAAATGGAGCATCAAAATGAAGAAAATATGCGTCGAAACTAAGGAAATTTTGATCATATCAAGAAAATGAGAATTAAAATGAAGGAAATATTTATCAAAACGAAGGAAATGTTGATCGTAATGAGAAAAGAAGCATCAAAATGAAGGAAATATGCATCGAAATAAAGGAAACATGATCATAATGAGAAAACGAGCATCAAATAGAAGGAAATATGCATCGAAACCAAGGAAATATTGATGTTAATGAGAAAACGAGTATAAGAAAGAAGGAAATCTGCATTTAAAAACGAATAAAATGTTGATCGCAACAAGAAAAGGAGCATCAAAATGAAGGAAATATGCATCGAAACTAAGGAAATGTTGATCGTATCGGGAAAATGAGAATCAAAACGAAGGAAATATGTATCGAAACCAAGGAAATATTGATCGTAATGAGAAAATAAGTATAATAAAGAAGGAAATTTGCATCGAAACGAATGAAATGTTGATCGTAACAAGAAAAGGAGCGTCAAAATGAAGGAAATATGCATCGAAATGAAGGAAATGTTGATTGTATCGAGAAAATGAGAATTAAAATGAAGGAAGTATTCATCGAAACAAAGGAAATGTTGACTGTAATGAGAAAAGGAGCATCAAAATGAAGGAAATATGCTTCAAAAAAAGGAAACATGATCATAATGAGAAAACAAGCATCAAAAAGAAGGAAATATGCATCGAAACAAAGGAAACATTGATCATAACGAGAAAACGAGCATCAAAAAGAAGGAAATCTGCATCAAAACGAATGAAATGTTGATCGTAACAAGAAAAGAAGCATCAAAATGAAGGAAATATTCATCGAATAGAGGAAATATTGATCGTAACGAGAAAATCAGCATCAAAATGAAGGAAATATGCGTCAATACGAATGAAATATTGATCTTAACGACAAAAGGAGCATCAAAATGAAGAAAATATGCATCGAATGAAAGGAAACATTGATAATAATGAGAAAACGTAAAAAGCAGGAAATTTGCATCGAAACGAAGGAAATTCTGATCGTAACAAGAAAAAGTGCATCAAAATGAATGAAATATGCATCGAAACAAATGAAATATTAATCGTAACGAGAAAATGAGCGTCAAAATGAAGGAAATATGCATCGAAACGAAGGAAATGTTGATCGTAACGAGAAAGAAGCATCAAAATGAAGGAAATATGCATCGAAACGAAGGTAATATTGATCGTAACGAGAAAATAAGAATCAAAAAGAAGGAAATATTCTTCGAAACAAAGGAAATATTGATCGTAACGAGAAAAGGAGCACCAAAATGAAGGAAATATGCGTCGAAATGAAGAAAATGTTGATCGTAATGAGAAAATGAGCATTAAAATGAAGGAAATATGCATCGAAACGAAGGAAATGTTGATCGTAATGAGAAAAGGAGCATCAAAATGAAGGAAATATGCAACGAAACAAAGGAAACATTGATTATAATGAGAAAATGAGCATCAAAAAGAGGGAAATCTGCATCGAAACGAATGAAATGTTGATCGCAACAAGAAAAGGAGCATCAAAATGAAGGAAATATGCATCGAAATGAAGGAAATGTTGATCGTAATGAGAAAAGGAGCATCAAAATGAATGAATATGCATCGAAACAAAGGAAACATTGATAATAATGAGAAAACGAGCCTCAAAAAGAAGGAAATCTGCATCGAAATGAATGAAATGTTGATCGTAACAAGAAAATGAGCATCAAAATGAAGTAAATATACATCGAAACCTAGGAAATGCTGATCGTAACAAGAAAAAGTGCATCGAAATGAAGGAAATATGCATCGAAACGAAGGAAATATTTATCGTAATGAGAAAATGAGCATCAAAATGAAGGATATATGCATCGAAACAAAGGAAACATTGATCATAACGAGAAAACGAGCATCAAAAAGAAGGAAATCTGCATCAAAACGAATGAAATGTTGATCGTAACAAGAAAATAAGCATCAAAATGAAGGAAATATTCATCGAATAGGGGAAATATTGATCGTAACGAGAAAATCAGCATCAAAATGAAGGAAATATGCGTCGAAACGAATGAAATATTGATCTTAACGACAAAAGGAGCATCAAAATGAAGAAAATATGCATCGAATGAAAGGAAACATTGACAATAATGAGAAAACGAGCCTTAGAAAGCAGGAAATTTGCATCGAAACGAAGGAAATTCTGATCGTAACGAGAAAAAGTGCATCAAAATGAATGAAATATGCATCGAAACAAAAGAAATATTAATCGTAACGATAAAATGAGCATCAAAATGAAGGAAATATGCATCGAAACTAAGGAAATGTTGATCGTAACGAGAAAAGAAGCATCAAAATGAAGGAAATATGCATCGAAACGAAGGTAATATTGATCGTAACGAGAAAATAAGAATCAAAACGAAGGAAATATTCTTCGAAACAAAGGAAATATTGATCGTAACGAGAAAAGGAGCACCAAAATAAAGGAAATATGCGTCGAAATGAAGAAAATGTTGTTCGTAATGAGAAAATGAGCATTAAAATGAAGGAAATATGCATCGAAATGAAGGAAATGTTGATCGTAATGAGAAAAGGAGCATCAAAATGAAGAAAATATGCATCGAAACAAAGGAAACATTGATTATAATGAGAAAATGAGCATCAAAAAGAGGGAAATCTGCATCGAAACGAATAAATTGTTGATCGCAACAAGAAAAGGAGCATCAAAATGAAGGAAATATGCATCGAAATGAAGGAAATGTTGATCGTAATGAGAAAAGGAGCATCAAAATGAATGGATATGCATCGAAACAAAGGAAACATTGATAATAATGAGAAAACGAGCCTCAAAAAGAAGGAAATCTGCATCGAAATGAATGAAATGTTGATCGTAACAAGAAAATGAGCATCAAAATGAAGTAAATATACATCGAAACCTAGGAAATGCTGATCGTAACTAGAAAAAGTGCATCGAAATGAAGGAAATATGCATCGAAACGAAGGAAATATTTATCGTAATGAGAAAATGAGCATCAAAATGAAGGATATATGCATCGAAACAAAGGAAACATTGTTCATAACGAGAAAATGAGCATTAAAAAGAGGGATATCTGCATCGAAATGAATGAAATGTTGATCGCAACAAGAAAAGGAGCATCAAAATGAAGGAAATATGCATCGAAACGAAGAAAATGTTGATCGTAATGAGAAAATGAGAATTAAAAGTAAGGAAATATTCATCGAAATGAAGGAAATATTGATCGTAATGAGAAAAGGAGCATCAAAATGAAGGAAATATGCATAGAAACGAAGGTAATATTGATCGTAACGAAAAAATATGAATCAAAATGAAGGAAATATGCATCGAAACAAAGGAAATATTGATCGTAACGAGAAAATGAGCATCAAAATAAAGGAAATATGCATCGAAACGAAGGAAATGTTGATCGTAATGAGAAAATGAGCATTAAAATGAAGGAAATATGCATCGAAATGAAGGAAATGTTGATCGTAATGAGAAAAGAAGCATCAAAATGAAGGAAATATGCATCGAAACAAAGGAAACATTAATCATAACGAGAAAATGAGCATAAAAAAGGGAAATCTCCATCGAAACGAATGAAATGTTGATCGTAACAAGAAAATGAGCGTTAAAATGAAGGAAATCTGCATCGAAACGAATTAAATGTTGATCGTAACAAGAAAAGGAGCATAAAAATTAAGGAAATATGCTTCGAAACCAAGAAAATGTTGATCGTAATGAGAGAAAATGAGAATTAAAATGAAGGAAATATTCATCGAAACGAAGGAAATATTGATCGTAATGAGAAAAGGAGCATCAAAATGAAGGAAATATTCATAGAAACGAAGGTAATATTGATCGTAACGAAAAAATATGAATCAAAACGAAGGAAATATGCATCGAAACAAAGGAAATATTGATCGTAACGAGAAAATGAGCATCAAAATAAAGGAAATATGCATCGAAACGAAGGAAATGTTGATCGTAATGAGAAAATGAGTATTAAAATGAAGGAAATATGCATCGAAATGAAGGAAATGTTGATCGTAATGAGAAAAGGAGCATCAAAATGAAGGAAATATGCAACGAAACAAAGGAAACATTGATTATAATGAGAAAATGAGCATCAAAAAGAGGGAAATCTGCATCGAAACGAATGAAATGTTGATCGCAACAAGAAAAGGAGCATCAAAATGAAGGAAATATGCATCGAAATGAAGGAAATGTTGATCGTAATGAGAAAAGGAGCATCAAAATGAATGAATATGCATCGAAACAAAGGAAACATTGATAATAATGAGAAAACGAGCCTCAAAAAGAAGGAAATCTGCATCGAAATGAATGAAATGTTGATCGTAACAAGAAAATGAGCATCAAAATGAAGTAAATATACATCGAAACCTAGGAAATGCTGATCGTAACTAGAAAAAGTGCATCGAAATGAAGGAAATATGCATCGAAACGAAGGAAATATTTATCGTAATGAGAAAATGAGCATCAAAATGAAGGATATATGCATCGAAACAAAGGAAACATTGTTCATAACGAGAAAATGAGCATTAAAATGAAGGAAATATGCATCGAAATGAAGGAAATGTTGATCGTAATGAGAAAAGGAGCATCAAAATGAAGAAAATATGCATCGAAACAAAGGAAACATTGATTATAATGAGAAAATGAGTATCAAAAAGAGGGAAATATGCATCGAAACGAATAAATTGTTGATCGCAACAAGAAAAGGAGCATCAAAATGAAGGAAATATGCATCGAAATGAAGGAAATGTTGATCGTAATGAGAAAAGGAGCATCAAAATGAATGAATATGCATCGAAACAAAGGAAACATTGATAATAATGAGAAAACGAGCCTCAAAAAGAAGGAAATCTGCATCGAAACGAATTAAATGTTGATCGTAACAAGAAAAGGAGCATAAAAATTAAGAAAATATGCTTCGAAACCAAGAAAATGTTGATCGTAATGAGAGAAAATGAGAATTAAAATGAAGGAAATATTCATCGAAACGAAGGAAATATTGATCGTAATGAGAAAAGGAGCATCAAAATGAAGGAAATATGCATAGAAACGAAGGTAATATTGATCGTAACGAAAAAATATGAATCAAAACGAAGGAAATATGCATCGAAACAAAGGAAATATTGATCGTAACGAGAAAATGAGCATCAAAATAAAGGAAATATGCATCGAAACGAAGGAAATGTTGATCGTAATGAGAAAATGAGTATTAAAATGAAGGAAATATGCATCGAAATGAAGGAAATGTTGATCGTAATGAGAAAAGAAGTATCAAAATGAAGGAAATATGCATCGAAACAAAGGAAACATTAATCATAACGAGAAAATGAGCATAAAAAAAGGGAAATCTCCATCGAAACGAATGAAATGTTGATCGTAACAAGAAAATGAGCATTAAAATGAAGGAAATCTGCATCGAAACGAATTAAATGTTGATCGTAACAAGAAAAGGAGCATAAAAATTAAGGAAATATGCTTCGAAACCAAGAAAATGTTGATCGTAATGGGAGAAAATGAGAATTAAAATGAAGGAAATATTCATCGAAACGAAGGAAATATTGATCGTAATGAGAAAAGGAGCATCAAAATGAAGAAAATATGCATCGAAACAGAGAAAACATTGATCATAACAGAGTAAATGAGCATCAAAAAGAGGGAAATCTGCATCAAAACGAATGAAATGTTGATCGTAACAAGAAAAGGGGCATCAAAATGAAGAAAATATGCATCGAAACGAAGGTAATATTGATCGTAACGAGAAAATGATCATTAAAATGAAGGAAATATGCATCAAAATGAAGGAAATGTTGATCGTAATGAGAAAATGAGCATCAAAATGAATTAAATAAGCATCAAAACATAGGAAACATCGATAATAATGATAAAACGAGCCTGAAAAAGAAGGAAATCTGCATCGAAACGAATGAAATATTGATCGTAACAAGAAAAGTAGCATCAAAATAAAGGGAATATGCATCGAAATTAAGGAAATGTTGATCGTAACGAGAAAATGAGCATTAAAATTAAGGAAATATTCATCGAAATGAAGGAAATATTGATCATAACGAGAAAACGAGCATAAAAAAAAGAAAATCTGCATCGAAATGAATGTTGATTGTAACGAGAAAATAAGCATCAAAATGAAGAAAATATGAATCGAAACGAAGGTAATATTGATCGTAACGAGAAAATAAAAATCAAAATGAAGGAAATATGCTTCGAAACCAAGGAAATATTGATGTTAATGAGAAAACGAGTATAAGAAAGAAGGAAATCTTCATCGAAACTAATGAAATATTGATCGTAACAAGAAATGGAGCATCAAAATGAAGAAAATATGCATCGAAACGAAGGAAATGTTGATCGTATCGAGAAAATGAGAATTAAAATGAAGGAAATATTCATCGAAAAGTAGGAAATGTTGATCGTAGTGAGAAAAGGAGCATCAAAATGAAGGAAATATGCATCGAAATAAAGGAAACATGATCATAATGAGAAAACGAGCATCAAATAGAAGGAAATATGCATCGAAACCAAAGAAATATTGATGTTAATAAGAAAACGAATATAAGAAAGAAAGAAATCTGCATTTAAAAACGAATAAAATGTTGATCGTAACAAGAAAAGGAGCATCAAAATGAAGGAAATATGCATCGAAACGAAGGAAATGTTGATTGTATCGGGAAAATGAGAATTAAAACGAAGGAAATATGCATCGAAACCAAGGAAATAATGATCGTAATGAGAAAATGAGTATAAGAAAGAAGGAAATTGGCATCGAAACGAATGAAATGTTGATCGTAACAAGAAAAGGAGCGTCAAAATGAAGGAAATATGCATTGAAATGAAGGAAATGTTGATCGTATCGAGAAAATGAGAATTAAAATGAAGTATTCATCGAAACGAAGGAAATATTGATCGTAATGAGAAAAGGAGCATCAAAATGAAGGAAATGTGCTTCAAAAAAAGAAAACATGATCAAAATGAGAAAACAAGCATCATAAAGAAGGATATATGCATCGAAACAAAGGAAACATTGATCGTAACGAGAAAACGAGCATCAAAAAGAAGGAAATCTGCATCGAAACGAATGAAATGCTGATCGTATCAAGAAAAGGATCATCAAAATAAACGAAATATTCATCGAAACAAAGGAAATATTGATCATAACGAGAAAATCAGAATCAAAATGAAGGAAATATGCATCGAAACGAATGAAATGTTGATCTTAACGACAAAAGGAGCATCAAAATGAAGGAAATATACATCGAAAGAAAGGAAACATTGATAATAACGAGAAAATGAGCCTTAAAAAGTAGGAAATTTACATCGAAACGAATGAAATGTTGATCGTAAAAAGAAAATGAGCATCAAAATAAAGTAAATATGCATCGAAACGAAGGAAATTCTGATCGTAACTGAAAAAGTGCATCAAAATGAAGGAAATATGCATCGAAACAAAAGAAATATTAATCGTAACGAGAAAATGAGCATCAAAATGAAGGAAATATGCATCGAAACGAAGGAAATGTTGATCGTAACGAGAAAAGAAGCATCAAAATGAAGGAAATATGCATCGAAACGAAGGAAATATTGATCGTATCGAGAAAATGAGAATTAAAATGAAGGTAATATTCATCGAAACGTAGGAAATGTTGATCGTAATGAGAAAAGGAGCATCAAATTGAAGGAAATATGCATCGAAATAAAGGAAACATGATCATAATGAGAAAACGAGCATCAAAAAGAAGGAAATATGCATCGAAACCAAGGAAATACTGAAGTTAATGAGAAAACGAGTATAAGAAAGAAGGAAATCTGCATTTAAAAACGAATGAAATATTGATCGTAACAAGAAAAGTAGCATCAAAATGAAGGAAATATGCATCGAAATGAAGGAAATTTTGATCGTATCGAGAAAATGAGAATTAAAATGAAGGAAATATTCATCGAAACGAAGGAAATATTGATCGTAATGAGAAATGGAGCATCAAAATGAAGGAAATATGCATAGAAACGAAAGTAATATTGATCGTAACGAGAAAATATGAATCAAAACGAAGGAAATATGCATCGAAACAAAGAAAATACTGATCGTAACGAGAAAATGAGCATCAAAATAAAGGAAATATGCATCGAAACGAAGGAAATATTGATCGTAATGTGAAAATGAGCATTAAAATGAAGGAAATATGCATCGAAATGAAGGAAATGTTTATCGTAATGAGAAAAGAAGCATCAAAATGAAGGAAATATGCATTGAAACAAAGGAAACATTGATCATAACGAGAAAATGAGCATCAAAAAGAGGGAAATCAGCATCGAAATGAATGATATATTGATCGTAACAAGAAAAGGAGCATCAAAATGAAGGAAATATGCATCGAAACGAAGGAAATGCTGATCCTAATGAGAAAAGGGGCATCAAAATGAATAAATATGCATCGAAACAAAGGAAACATTGATAATTTAGTGAAAACGAGCCTCAAAAAGAAGGAAATCTGCATCGAAACGAAGGAAATGCTGATCGTAACTAGAAAAAGTACATCAAAATAAAGGAAATATGCATCGAAAATGAAGGAAATATTGATCGTAATGAGAAAATGAGTATAAAAATGAAGGAAATATGCATCGAAACAAAGGAAACATTAATCATAACGAGAAAAAGAGCATCAAAAAAGGGAAATCTGCATCGAAACGAATGAAATGTTGATCGTAATAAGAAAAGGAGCATTAAAATGAAGGAAATCTGCATCGAAACGAATGAAATGTTGATCGTAACAAAAAAAGGTGCATCAAAATGAAGGAAATATGCATCTAAACGAAGAAAATGTTGATCGTAATGAGAAAATGAGAATTAAAATGAAGGAAATATTCATCGAAACGAAGGAAATATTGATCGTAATGAGAAAAGGAGCATCAAAATGAAGAAAATATGCATCGAAACAAAGGAAACATTGATCATAACGAGTACATGAGCATCAAAAAGAGGGAAATCTGCATCAAAACGAATGAAATATTGATCGTAACAAGAAAAGGAGCATCAAAATGAAGGAAATATGCATCGAAAAGAAGGAAATATTGATCGTAACGAGAAAATGAGCATTAAAATGAAGGAAATATGCATCGAAACGGAGGAAATGTTGATCGTTATGAGAAAATGAGGATCAAAATGAATTAAATAAGCATCAAAACAAAGGAAACATTGATAATAATGATAAAACGAGCCTCAAAAAGAAGGAAATTTGCATCGAAACGAATGAAATATTGATCGTGACAAGAAAAATAGCATCAAAATAAAGGGAATATGCATCGAAATGAAGGAAATGTTGATCGTAACGAGAAAATGAGCATCAAAAAGAAGAAAATCTGCATCGAAACGAAAGAAATGTTGATCGTAACGAGAAAATAAGCATCAAAATGTAGGAAATATGAATCGAAACGAAGCTAATATTGATTGTAACGAGAAAATAAAAATCAAAATGAAGGAAATATGCTTCGAAACCAAGGAAATATTGATGTTAATGAGAAAACTAGTATAAGAAAGAAGGAAATCTGCATCGAAACTAATGAAATGTTGATCGTAAAAAGAAATGGAGCATCAAAATGAAGAAAATATGCATCGAAACGAAGGAAATATTGATCGTATCGAGAAAATGAGAATTAAAATGAAGGAAATATTCATCGAAACATAGGAAATGTTTATCGTAATGAGAAAAGGAGCGTCAAAATGAAGGAAATATGCATCGAAATAAAGGAAACATGATCATAATGAGAAAAGGAGCATCAAATAGAAGGAAATATGCATCGAAACCAAAGAAATATTAATGTTAATGAGAAAACGAGTATAAGAAAGAAGGAAATCTGCATTTAAAAACGAATAAAATGTTGATCGTAATTAGAAAAGGAGCATCAAAATGAAGGAAATATGCATCGAAACGAAGGAAATGTTGATCGTATCGGGAAAATGAGAATCAAAACGAAGGAAATATGCATCGAAACCAAGGAAACATTGATCGTAATGAGAAAATGAGTATAAGAAAGAAGAAATTTGCATCGAAACGAATGAAATGTTGATCGTAACAAGAGAAGAGCGTCAAAATGAAGGAAATATGCATCGAAATGAAGGAAATGTTGACCGTATAGAGAAAATGAGAATTAAAATGAAGGAAGTATTCATCGAAACGAAGGAAATGTTGATCGTAATGAGAAAAGGAGCATCAAAATGAAGGAAATATGCTTCAAAAAAAGGAAACATGATCATAATGAGAAAACAAGCATCAAAAAGAAGGAAATATGCATCGAAATAAAGGAAACATTGATCATAACGAGAAAACGAGCATCAAAAAGAAGGAAATCTGCATCGAAACGAATGAAATGTTGATTGTAACAAGAAAAGGAGCATCAAAATGAAGGAAATATTCATCGAGAAAAAGGAAATATTGATCGTAACGAGAAAATCAGCATCAAAATGAAGGAAATATGCGTCGAAACGAAGGAAATGTTGATCTTAACGACAAAAGGAGCATCAAAATGAAGGAAATATGCATCAAAAGAAAGGAAACATTGATAATAATGAGAAAACGAGCCTTAAAAAGCAGGAAATTTGCATCGAAATGAATGAAATGGTTATCGTAAAAAGAAAATGAGCATCAAAATAAAGTAAATATGCATCGAAACGAAGGAAATTCTGATCGTAACTAGAAAAAGTGCATCAAAATGAAGAAAATATGCATCGAAACAAAAGAAATATTAATCGAAACAGAAAATGAGCATCAAAATGAAGGAAATATGCATCGAAACGAAGTAAATGTTAATCGTAACGATAAAAGAAGCATCAAAATGAAAGAAATATGCAACGAAACGAAGGTAATATTGATCGTAACGAGAAAATAAGAATCAAAACGAAGGAAATTTTCATCGAAACAAAGGAAATATTGATCGTAACGAGAAAAGGAGCACCAAAATAAAGGAAATATGAGTCGAAATGAAGGAAATGTTGATCGTAATGAGAAAATGAGCATTAAAATGAAGGAAATATGCATCGAAACGAAGGAAATGTTGATCGTAATGAGAAAAGGACCATCAAAATGAAGGAAATATGTATCGAAACAAAGGAAACATTGATCATAATGAGAAAATGAGCATAAAAAAGAGGGAAATCTGCATCGAAAAGAATGAAATGTTTATCGCAACAAGAAAAGGAGCATCAAAATGAAGAAAATATGCATCGAAACAAAGGAAATGTTGATCGTAATGAGAAAAGGAGCATCAAAATGAATGAATATGCATCGAAACAAAGGAAACATTGATAATAATGAGAAAACGAGCCTCAAAAAGAAGGAAATCTGCATCTAAATGAATGAAATGTTGATCGTAACAAGAAAATGAGCATCAAAATGAAGTAAATATGCATCGAAACCTGGGAAATACTGATTGTAACTAGAAAAAGTGCATCAAAATGAAAGAAATATGCATCGAAACGAAGGAAATATTGATCGTAACGAGAAAATGAGCATCAAAATGAAGGATATATGAATCGAAACAAAGGAAACATTGTTCATAACGAGAAAATGAGCATAAAAATGAGGGAAATCTGCATCGAAATGAATGAAATGTTGATCGTAACAAGAAAAGGAGCATTAAAATGGAGGAAATCTGCATCGAAACGAATGAAATGTTGATCGTAACAAGAAAAGGAGCATCAAAATGAAGGAAATATGCATCGAAACGAAGGAAATGTTGATCGTAATGAGAAAATGAGAATTAAAATGAAGGAAATATTCATCGAAACGAAGGAAATATAGATCGCAATGAGAAAATGAGCATCAAAATGAAGGAAATATGCATCGAAACAAAGGAAACATTGATCATAACGAGTAAATGAGCATCAAAAAGAGGGAAATCTGCATCAAAACGAACGAAATGTTGATCATAACAAGTAAAGGAGCATCAAATTGAAGGAAATATGCATCGAAACGAAGGAAATATTGATCGTAACGAGAAAATGAGCATTAAAATGAAGGAAATATGCATCCAAACGAAGGAAATGTTGATCGTAATGAGAAAAGGAGTGTCAAATGAATGAAATATGCATCGAAACAATGGAAACATTGATAATAATGATAAAACGAGCCTCAAAAAGAAGGAAATCTGAATCGAAACTAATGAAATGTTGATCGTAACAAGAAAAGTTGCATCAAAATAAAGGAAATATGCTTCGAAACGAAGTAAATAATGATCGTAACGAGAAAATGAGCATTAAAATTAAGGAAATATTCATCGTAATGAAGGAAATATTGATCATAACGAGAAAACGAGCATAAAAAAAAGGAAATTTGCATCGAAACGAATGAAATGTTGATCGTAACAAGAAAAGGAGCATCAACATGAAGCAAATATTCATCGAAACAAAGGAAATATTGATCGTAACGAGAAAATCAATATCAAAATGAAGGAAATATGCGTCGAGAAAATGATAATTAAAATGAAGGTAATATTCATCGAAACGAAGGAAATATTGATCGTAATGAGAAAAGGAGCATCAAAATGAAGGAAACATGATCATAATGAGAAAACGAGCATAAAAAAGAGGGAAATATGCATCGAAACCAAGAAAATATTGATGTTAATGAGAAAACGAGTATAAGAAAGAAGGAAATTTGCATTTAAAACGAATGAAATGTTGATCGTAACTAGAAAAGGAGCATCAAAATGAAGGAAATATGCATCTAAACGAAGGAAATGTTGATCGTATCAAGAAAATGAGAATAAAAGTGAAGGAAAAATTCATCGAAACGAACGAAATGTTGATCGTAATGAGAAAAGGAGCATCAAAATGAAGGAAATATGCATTGAAATAAAGGAAACATGATCATAATGAGAAAACGAGCATCAAAAAGAAGGAAATATGCATCGAAACAAAGGAAATATTGATGTTAATGGGAAAACGAGTATAAGAAAGAAGGAAATCTGCATCAAAACGAATGAAATGTTGATCGAAACAAGAAAAGGAGCATCAAAATGAAGGAAATATTCATCGAAACGAAGGAAATATTGATCGTAACGAGAAATGGAGCATCAAAATGAAGGAAATATGCATTGAAACGAAGGAAATATTGATCATAACGAGAAAACGAGCATAAAAAAGAAGGAAATCTGCATCGAAACGAATGAAATGTTGATCGTAAAAAGAAAAGGAGCATCAAAATGAGTAAATATGCATCGAAAAGAAGGAAATGCTTATCGTAACGAGAAAAAATACATCTAAATGAAGGAAATATGCATCGAAACAAAGAAAATTTTGATCGTAACGAGTAAATGAGCATCAAAATCAAAATGATGGAAATATGCATCGAAACGAATGAAATGTTGATTATAACGAGAAAAGGAGCATCAAAATGAAGGAAATATGCATCGAAACAAAGGTAATATTGATCAAAAGGAGAAAATAAGAATTAAAACGAAGAAAATATGCATCGAAACATAGGTAATGTTGAGTGTAACGAGAAAATGAGCATCAAAATGAAGGAAATATGCATCGAAAAGAAGGAAATGTTGATCGTAACGAGAAAAGGAGCATCAAAATCAAAATGAAGAAAATCTGCGTTGAAACGAATGAAATGTTGACCGTAACGAGAAAAGGAGCATCAAATTGAAGGAAATATGCATCGAAACGAAGGAAATATTGATCATAACGAAAAAATGAGAATCAAAACGAAGGAAATATGCATCGAAACAAAGGAAATATTGATCATAACGAGAAAACAAGCATAAAAGAAGGAAATATGCATCGAATCTAATGAAATGTTGATCGTAACAAGAAAAGGAACATCAAAATTAAGGAAATATGCATCGAAACAAAGGCAATGTTGATCGTAATGAGAAAATGAGCATTAAAATGAATGAAATATGCATCTAAACAAAGGAAATATTGATCGTAATGAGAAATGGAGCTTCAAAATGAATGAAATATGCATCAGAACAAAGGAAACATTGATAATAACAAGAAAAAACAAGCCTTAAAAAGAAGGAAATCTGCATTGAAATGAATGAAATGTTGATCGTAACAAGAAAAGGAGCATCAAAATGAAGTAAATATGCATTGAAACGAATGAAATGTTGATCGTAAAAAGAAAAGGAGCATCAAAATGAAGGAAATATGCATCAAAATGAAGGAAATGTTGATCGTATCGAGAAAATGAGAATTAAAATGAATGAAATATTCATCGAAACGAAGGAAATATTGATCGTAATGAGAAAAGAAGCATCAAAATGAAGGAAATATGCTTAAAAAAAAAGGAAACGTGATCATAATGAAAAAACGAGCATCAAAGAGAAGGAAATATGCATCGAAACCAAGAAAATATTGATGTTAATGAGAAAACGAGTATAAGAAAGAAGGAAATTTGCATTTAAAAAAATAAAATGTTGATCGTAACAAGAAAAGGAGCATCAAAATGAAGGAAATATGCATCGAAACGAAGGAAATGTTGATCGTATCAAGAAAATGAGAATAAAAGTGAAGGAAATATTCATCGAAACGAAGGAAATATTGATCGTAATGAGAAAAGGAGCATCAAAATAAAGGAAATATGCATCGAAACAAAGGAAACATTGACCATAACGAGTAAATGAGCATAAAAAAGAGGGAAATCTGCATCAAAACGAACGAAATATTTATTGTAACAAGAAAAGGAGCATCAAAATGAAGGAAATATGCATCGAAACGAAGGAAATATTGATCGTAACGAGAAAATAAGCATTAAAATGAAGGAAATATGCATCCAAACGAAGGAAATGTTGATCATAATGAGAAAAGGAGCGTCAAAATGAATGAAATATGCATGGAAACAAAGGAAACATTGATAATATTGATAAAATGAGCCTAAAAAAAAGGAAATCTGCATCGAAACTAATGAAATATTGATCGTAACAAGAAAAATTGTATCGAAATAAAGGAAATATGCGTCGAAACGAAGGAAATATTGATCGTAACGAGAAAATGAGCATTAAAATTAAGGAAATATTCATCGAAATGAAGGAAATATTGATCATAACGAGAAAACGAGCATCAAAACGAAGGAAATTTGCATCGAAACGAATGAAATGTTGATCGTAACAAGAAAAGGAGCATCAAAATGAAGGAAATATTCATCGAAACAAAGGAAATATTGATCGTAACGAGAAAATCAATATCAAAATGAAGGAAATATGCGTCGAAATGAATGAAATATTGATCGTAACGGGAAAAGGAGCATCAAAATGAATGAAATATGAATCGAAACGAAGGAAATTTTAATCGTATCGGGAAAATGAGAATTAAAATGAAGGTAATATTCATCGAAACAAAGGAAATATTGATCGTAATGAGAAAAGGAGCATCAAAATGAATGAAATATGCATCAAAATGAAGAAAACATGATCATAATGAGAAAACGAGCATAAAAAAGAAAGAAATATGCATCGAAACCAAGAAAATATTGATGTTAATGAGAAAACGAGCATAAGAAAGAAGGAAATTTGCATTTAAAAACTAATGAAATGTTGATCGTAACTAGAAAAGGAGCATCAAAATGAAGGAAATATGCATCGAAACGAAGGAAATGTTGATCGTATAAAGAAAATGAGAATAAAAGTGAAGGAAAAATTCATCGAAACGAACGAAATGTAGATCGTAACGAGAAAAGGTGCATCAAAATGAAGGAAATATGCATCGAAATAAAGGAAACAAGATCATAATTAGAAAACGAGCATCAAAAAGAAGGAAATATGCATCGAAACAAAGGAAATATTGATGTTAATGGGAAAACGAGTATAAGAAAGAAGGAAATCTGCATCAAAACGAATGAAATGTTTATCGAAACAAGAAAAGGAGCATCAAAATGAAGGAAATATTCATCGAAACGAAGGAAATATTGATCGTAACGAGAAAAGGAGCATCAAAATGAAAGAAATATGTATCGAAACGAAGGAAATATTGATCATAACGAGAAAACGAGCATAAAAAAGAAGGAAATCTGCATCGAAACGAATGAAATGTTGATCGTAAAAAGAAAAGGAGCATCAAAATGAGTAAATATGCATCGAAAAGAAGGAAATGTTGATCGTAATGAGAAAAAATACATCTAAATGAAGGAAATATGCATCGAAACAAAGGAAATCTTGATCGTAACGAGTAAATGAGCATCAAAATCAAAATGATGGAAATATGCATCGAAACGAATGAAATGTTGTTTATAACGAGAAAAGGAGCATCAAAATGAAGTAAATATGCATCGAAACAAAGGCAATATTGATCAAAAGGAGAAAATAAGAATTAAAACGAAGAAAATGTGCATCGAAACGTAGGTAATGTTGAGTGTAACTAGAAAATGAGCATCAAAATGAAGGAAATATGCATCGAAAAGAAGGAAATGTTGATCGTAATGAGAAAAGGAGCATCAAAATCTAAATGAAGAAAATCTGCGTTGAAACGAATGAAATGTTGATCGTAACGAGAAAAGGAGCATCAAATTGAAGTAAATATGCATCGAAACGAAGGAAATATTGATCATAACGAAAAAATGAGAATCAAAACGAAGGAAATATGCATCGAAACAAAGGAAATATTGATCATAATGAGAAAACAAGCATAAAAAGAAGGAAATATGCATCGAATCTAATGAAATGTTGATCGTAACAAGAAAAGGAACATCAAAATTAAGGAAATATGCATCGAAAAAAAGGCAATGTTGATCATAATGAGAAAATGAGCATTAAAATGAATGAAATATGCATCGATACAAAGGAAATATTGATCGTAATGAGAAAAGGAGCTTCAAAATGAATGAAATATGCATCAGAACAAAGGAAACATTGATAATAACGAGAAAAAACAAGCCTTAAAAAGAAGGAAGTCTGCATTGAAATGAATGAAATGTTGATCGTAACAAGAAAAGGAGCATCAAAATGAAGTAAATATGCATCGAAACGAATGAAATATTGATCGTAAAAAGAAAAGGAGCATCAAAATGAAGGAAATATGCATCGAAATGAAGGAAATGTTGATCGTATCGAGAAAATGAGAATTAAAATGAATGAAATATTCATCGAAACGAAGGAAATATTGATCGTAATGAGAAAAGAAGCATCAAAATGAAGGAAATATGCTTCAAAAAAAGGAAACATGATCATAATGAGAAAACGAGCATCAAAGAGAAGGAAATATGCTTCGAAACCAAGAAAATATTGATGTTAATGAGAAAACGAGTATAAGAAAGAAGGAAATTTGCATTTAAAAACGAATGAAATGTTGATCGTAACAAGAAAAGAAGCATCAAAATGAAGGAAATATGCATCGAAATGAAGGAAATGTTGATCGTATCAAGAAAATGAGAATAAAAGTAAGGAAATATTCATCGAAACGAAGGAAATATTGATCGTAATGAGAAAAGGAGCATCAAAATAAAGGAAATATGCATCGAAACAAAGGAAACATTGACCATAACGAGTAAATGAGCATAAAAAAGTGGGAAATCTGCATCAAAACGAACGAAATATTTATTGTAACAAGAAAAGGAGCATCAAAATGAAGGAAATATGCATTGAAACGAAAGAAATATTGATCGTAACGAGAAAATAAGCATTAAAATGAAGGAAATATGCATCCAAAGGAAGGAATTGTTGATCGTAATGAGAAAAGGAGCGTCAAAATGAATGAAATATGCATCGAAACAAAGGTAACATTGATAATAATGATAAAACGAGCCTCAAAAAGATGGAAATCTGCATCGAAACTAATGAAATGTTGATCGTAACAATAAAAGTTGCATCGAAATAAAGGAAATATGCATCAAAATGAAGGAAATATTGATCGTAACGAGAAAATGAGCATTAAAATTAAGGAAATATTCATCGAAATGAAGGAAATATTGATCATAACGAGAAAACGAGCATCAAAAAGAAGGAAATTTGCATCGAAACGAATGAAATGTTGATCGTAACAAGAAAAGGAGCATCAAAATGAAGGAAATATTCATCGAAACAAAGGAAATATTGATCGTAACGAGAAAATCAATATCAAAATGAAGGAAATATGCGTTGAAACGAATGAAATATTGATCGTAACGAGAAAAGGAGCATCAAAATGAAATGGAATATGAATCGAAACGAAGGAAATTTTGATCGTATCGAGAAAATGAGAATTAAAATGAAGGTAATATTCATCGAAACGAAGGAAATGTTGATCGTAATGAGAAAAGGAGCATCAAAATGAAGGAAATATGCATCAAAATGAAGGAAACATGATCATAATGAGAAAACGAGCATCAAAAAGAAGGAAATATGCATCAAAACCAAGAAAATATTGATGTTAATGAGAAAACGAGTATAAGAAAGAAGGAAATTTGCATTTAAAAACGAATGAAATGTTGATCGTAACTAGAAAAGGAGCATCAAAATGAAGGAAATATGCATCGAAACGAAGGAAATATTGATCGTAACGAGAAAATGAGCATTAAAATGAAGGAAATATGCATCGAAACGAAGGAAATGTTGATCGTAATGAGAAAAGGAGCTTCAAAATGAATGAAATATGCATCAGAACAAAGGAAAAATTGATAATAACGAGAAAAAACGAGCCTTAAAAAGAAGGAAATCTGCATTGAAATGAATGAAATGTTGATCGTAACAAGAAAAGGAGCATCAAAATGAAGTAAATATGCATCGAAACGAATAAAATGTTGATCGTAAAAAGAAAAGGAGCATCAAAATGAAGGAAATATGCATCGAAATGAAGGAAATGTTGATCGTATCGAGAAAATGAGAATTAAAATGAATGAAATATTCATCGAAACGAAGGAAATATTGATCGTAATGAGAAAAGAAGCATCAAAATGAAGGAAATATGCTTCATAAAAAAGGAAACATGATCATAATGAGAAAACGAGCATCAAAGAGAAGGAAATATGCATCGAAACCAAGAAAATATTGATGTTAATGAGAAAACGAGTATAAGAAAGAAGGAAATTTGCATTTAAAAACGATTGAAGTGTTGATCGTAACAAGAAAAGGAGCATCAAAATGAAGGAAATATGCATCGAAACGAAGGCAATGTTGATCCTATCAAGAAAATGAGAATAAAAGTGAAGGAAATATTCATCGAAACGAAGGAAATATTGATCGTAATGAGAAAAGGATCATCAAAATGAAGGAAATATGCATCGAAACAAAGGAAACATTGACCAGAACGAGTAAATGAACATAAAAAAGAGGAAATCTGCATCAAAACGAACGAAATATTTATTGTAACAAGAAAAGGAGTATCAAAATGAAGGAAATATGCATCGAAACGAAGGAAATATTGATCGTAACGAGAAAATAAGTATTAAAATGAAGGAAATATGCATCCAAACGAAGGAAATGTTGATCGTAATGAGAAAAGGTGCGTCAAAATGAATGAAATATGCATCGAAACAAAGGAAACATTGATAATAATGATAAAACGAACCTCAAAAAGAAGGAAATCTGCATCGGAACAAATGAAATGTTGATCGTAACAAGAAAAGTTGCATCAAAATAAAGGAAATATGCATCGAAACGAAGGAAATCTTGATCGTAACGAGAAAATGAGCATTAAAATTAAGGAAATATTCATCGAAATGAAGGAAATATTGATCATAACGAGAAAACGAGCATCAAAAAGAAGGAAATTTGCATCGAAACGAATGAAATGTTGATCGTAACAAGAAAAGGAGCATCAAAATGAAGGAAATATTCATCGGAACAAAGGAAATATTGATCGTAACGAGAAAATCAATATCAAAATGAAGGAAATATGCGTCGAAACGAATGAAATATTGATCGTAACGAGAAAAGGAGCATCAAAATGAAGGAAATATGAATCGAAACGAAGGAAATTTTGATCGTATCGAGAAAATGAGAATTAAAATGAAGGTAATATTCATCGAAACGAAGGAAATGTAGATCGTAATGAGAAAAGGTGCATCAAAATGAAGGAAATATGCATCAAAATAAAGGAAACATGATCATAATGAGAATTTGAGCATCAAAAAGAAGGAAATATGCATCGAAACCAAGAAAATATTGATGTTAATGAGAAAACGAGTATAAGAAAGAAGGAAATTTGCATTAAAAAACGAATGAAATGTTAATCATAACAAGAAAAGGAGAATCAAAATGAAGGAAATATTCATCGAAACGAAGGAAATGTTGATCGTAATGAGAAAAGGAGCATCAAAATGAAGGAAATATGCATCGAAATTAAGGAAACATGATCATAATGAGAAAACGAACATCAAAAAGAAGGAAATATGCATCGAAACAAAGGAAATATTGATGTTAATGGGAAAACGAGCATAAAAAAAGGAAATCTACATCGAAACGAATGAAATGTTGATCGTAAAAAGAAAAGGAGCATCAAAATGAGTAAATATGCATCGAAAAGAAGGAAATGCTGATAGTAACAAGAAAAAATACATCTAAATGAAGGAAATATGCATCGAAACAAAGGAAATCTTGATCGTAACGAGTAAATGAGCATCAAAATCAAAATGATGGAAATATGCATCGAAACGAATGAAATGTTGATTGTAACGAGAAAATGAGCATCAAAATGAAGGAAATATGCATCGAAACAAATGTAATATTGATCGAAAGGAGAAAATAAGAATTAAAACGAAGAAAATATGCATCGATATGTAGGTAATGTTTAGTGTAACGAGAAAATGAGCATCAAAATGAAGGAAATATGCATCGAAAAGACGGAAATGTTGATCGTAACGACAAAAGGAGCATCAAAATCAAAATGAAGAAAATCTGCATTGAAACGAATGAAATGTTGATCTTAACGAGAAAAGGAGCATTAAAATGAAGGAAATATACATCGAAACGAAGGAAATATTAATCATAACGAAAAAATGAGAATCAAAACAAAGGAAATATGCATCGAAACAAAGGAAATATTGATCATAACGAGAAAACGAGCATAAAAAAGAAGGAAATATGCATCGAATCTAATGAAATGTTGATCGTAACAAGAAAAGGAGCATCAAAATTAAGGAAATATGCATCGAAACAAAGGCAATGTTGATCGTAATGAGAAAATGAGCATTAAAATGAATGAAATATGCATCGAAACAATGGAAATGTTGATCGTAATGAGAAAAGGAGCTTCAAAATGAATGAAACATGCATCGGAACAAAGGAAACATTGATAATAACGAGAAAAAACGAGCCTTAAAAAGAAGGAAATCTGCATCGAAATGAATGAAATGTTGATCGTAACAAGAAAAGGAGCATCAAAATGAAGTAAATATGCATCGAAACAAATGAAATGTTGATCGTAAAAAGAAAAGGAGCATCAAAATGAAGGAAATATGCATCGAAATGAAGGAAATGTTGATCATAATGAGAAAATGAGTGTAAGAATGAAGGAAATCTGCATCGAAACAAATGAAATGTTGATCGTGACAAGAAAAGGAGCATCAAAATGAAGGAAATATTCATCGAAAAAAATGAAATATTGATAGTAACGAGAAAAACAATATCAAAATGAAGAAAATATGCGTCGAAATGAATGAAATATTGATCGTAACGAGAAAAGGAGCATCAAAATGAAGGAAATATGGATTGGAAAGATGGAAATTTTGATCGTATCGAGAAAATGAGAATTAAAATGAAGGTAATATTCATCGAAACGAAGGAAATGTTGATCGTAATGAGAAAAGGAGCATCAAAATGAAGGAAATATGCATCAAAATAAAGGAAACATGATCATAATGAGAAAACGAGCATCAAAAAGAAGGAAATATGCATCGAAACTAAGAAAATATTGATGTTAATGAGAAAACGAGTATAAGAAAGAAGGAAATTTGCATTTAAAAACGAATGAAATGTTGATCATAACAAGAAAATGAGCATCAAAATGAAGGAAATATTCATTGAAACGAAGGAAATGTTGATCGTAATGAGAAAAGGAGCATCAAAATGAAGGAAATATGCATCGAAATTAAGGAAACATGATCATAATGAGAAAACGAGCATCAAAAAGAAGGAAATATGCATCGAAACAAAGGAAATATTGATGTTAATTGGAAAACGAGCATAACGAATGAAATGTTGATCGTAAAAAGAAAAGGAGCATCAAAATGAGTAAATATGCATCGAAAAGAAGGAAATGCTGATCGTAACAAGAAAAAATACATCTAAATGAAGGAAATATGCAACGAAACAAAGGAAATCTTGATCGTAACGAGTAAATGAGCATCAAAATCAAAATGATGGAAATATGCATCGAAACGAATGAAATGTTGATTGTAACGAGAAAATGAGCATCAAAATGAAGGAAATATGAATCGAAACAAAGGTAATATTGATCGAAAGGAGAAAATAAGAATTAAAACGAAGAAAATATGCATCGAAACGTAGGTAATGTTGAGTGTAACAAGAAAATGAGCATAAAAATGAATGAATATGCATCGAAAAGAAGGAAATGTTGATCGTAACGACAAAAGGAGCATCAAAATCAAAATGAAGAAAATCTGCATTGAAACGAATGAAATGTTGATCTTAAAGAGAAAAGGAGCATCAAAATGAAGGAAACATCGAAACGAAGGAAATATTAATCATAACGAAAAAATGAGAATCAAAACAAAGGAAATATGCATCGAAACAAAGGAATTATTGATCATAATGAGAAAACGAGCATAAAAAAAAGGAAATATGCATCGAATCTAATGAAATGTTGATCGTAACAAGAAAAGGAGCATCAAAAGGAGCATCAAAATGTTGATCGTAATGAGAAAATGAGCATTAAAATGAATGAAATATGCATCTAAACAAAGGAAATGTTGATCGTAATGAGAAAAGGAGCTTCAAAATGAATGAAATATGCATCGGAACAAAGGAAACATTGATAATAACGAGAAAAAACGAGCCTTAAAAAGAAGGAAATCTGCATCGAAATGAATGAAATGTTGATCGTAAAATAAAAGGAGCATCAAAATGAAGTAAATATGCATCGAAACGAATGAAATGTTGATCGTAAAAAGAAAAGGAGCATCAAAATGAAGGAAATATGCATCGAAATGAAGGAAATGTTGGTCGTATCGAGAAAATGAGAATTAAAATGAACGAAATATTCATCGAAACGAAGGAAATGTTGATTGTAATGAGAAAATGAGCATCAAAATGAAGGAAATATGCTTCAAAAAAAGGAAACATGATCATAATGAGAAAACGAGCATCAAAAAGAAGAAAATATGCATCGAAACAAAGGAAACATTGATCATAACGAGAAAACGAGCATCAAAAAGAAGGAAATCTGCGTCAAAACGATTGAAATGTTGATCGTAACAAGAAAAGGAGCATCAAAATGAAGGAAATATTCATCGAAACAAAGGAAATATTGATCGTTACGAGAAAATCAACATCAAAATGAAGGAAATATGCGTCGAAACGAAGAAAATATTGATCGTAACAAGAAAAGGAGCATCAAAATGAAGGAAATATGCATCGAAAGAAAGGAAACATTGATAATAATGAGAAAACGAGCCTCAAAAAGCAGGAAATTTGCATCGAAACGAATGAAATGTTGATCGTAAAAAGAAAATGAGCATCAAAATGAAGTAAATATGTATCAAAACGAAGGAAATACTGATCGTAACTAGAAAATGTGCATCAAAATGAAGGAAATACGCATCGAAACAAAGAAAATATTGATCGTAACGAGAAAATGAGCATCAAAATGAAGGAAATATGCATCAAAACGAAGGAAATGTTGATCGTAACGTGAAAAGGAGCATTAAAATGAAGGAAATATGCATCGAAACGAAGGTAATACTTATCGTAACGAGAAAATAAGAATCAAAACAAAGGAAATATGCATCAAAACAAAGGAAATATGAATCGTAACGAGAAAAGAAGCATCAAAATAAAGGAAATATGCGTCGAAACGAAGGAAATTTTGATCGTAATGAGAAAATGAGCATTAAAATGAAGGAAATATGCATTGAAACGAAAGAAATGTTGATCGTAATGAGAAAAGGTGCATCAGAATGAAGGAAATATGCATCGAAACAAAGGAAACATTGATCATAACGAGAAAATGAGCATCAAAAAGAGGGAAATCTGCATCGAAAAGAATGAAATGTTGATCGTAACAAGAAAAGGAGCATCAAAATGAAGGAAATATGCATCGAAACGAATGAAATGCAGATCATAATGAGAAAAGGAGCATCAAAATGAATAAATATGCATCGAAACAAAGGAAACATTGATAATAATGAGAAAATGAGTATAAAAAGAAGGAAATCTGCATCGAAACGAATGAAATGTTGATCGTAACAAGAAAAGGAGCATCAAAATGAAGGAAATATGCATAGAAACGAAGGAAATGTTGATTGTAATGAGAAAAGGAGCATCAAAATGAAGGAAATATGCATCGAAACAAAGGAAACATTGATCATAATGAGTAAATGAGCATAAAAAAGAGGGAAATCTGCATCAAAACGAATGAAATGTTGATCGTAATAAGAAAAGGAGCATCAAAATGAAGGAAATATGCATCGAAACGAAAGAAATATTGATCGTAACGAGAAAATGAGCATTAAAATGAAGGAAATATTCATCGAAACGAAGGAAATGTTGATCGTAATGAGAAAAGGAGCGTCAAAATGAATGAAATATGCATCGAAAGAAAGGAAACATTGATAATAATGATAAAACGAGCCTAAAAAAGAATGAAATCTGCATCGAAACTAATGAAATGTTGATCGTAGCAAGAAAAGTAGCATCAAAATAAAGGAAATATGCATCGAAACGAAGGAAATGTTGATCGTAACGAGAAAATGAGCATTAAAATTAAGGAAATAATCGTCGAAGTGAAGGAAATATTGATCATAACTAGAAAACGAGCATAAAAAAGAAGAAAATTTGCATCGAAACGAATGAAATGTTGATCGTAACGAGAAAAGGAGCATCAAAATAAAGGAAATATGAATCGAAACGAAGGAAATTTTGATCGTATCGAGAAAATGAGCATTAAAATGAAGGAAATATTCATCGTAACGAATGAAATGTTGATCGTAATGAGAAAAGGAGCATCAAAATGAAGAAAAAATGCATCGAAATAAAGGAAACATGATCATAATGAGAAAACGAGCATCAAAAAGAAGGAAATATGCATCGAAACCAAGAAAATATTGATGTTAATGAGAAAACGAGTATAAGAAAGAAGGAAATCTGCATTTAAAAACAAATGAAATGTTGATCGTAACAAGAAAAGGAGCATCAAAATGAAGGAAATATGCATCGAAACGAAGGAAATGTTGATCGTATAGAGAAAATGAGAATAAAAATGAAGGAAATATTCATCGAAACGAAGGAAATATTGATCGTAATGAGAAAAGGAGCATCAAAATGAAGGAAATATGCATCGAAATAAAGGAAACATGATCATAATGAGAAAACGAGCATAAGAAAGAAGGAAATATGCATCAAAACAAAGGAAATATTAATGTTAATGAGAAAACGAGTATAAGAAAGAAGGAAATCTGCATCAAAACGAATGAAATGTTGATCGTAACAAGAAAAGGAGCATCAAAATGAAGGAAATACGCATCGAAATGAAGGAAATGTTGATCGTATTGAGAAATGAGAATTAAAATGAAGGAAATATTCATCGAAACGAAGGAAATGTTGATCGTAATGAGAAAAGGAGCATCAAAATGAAGGAAATATGCATCGAAATAAAGGAAACATGATAATAATGAGAAAACGAGCATCAAAAAGAAGTAAATATGCATCGAAACCAAGGAAATATTGATGTTAATGAGAAAACGAGCATAAGAAAGAAGGAATTGTGTATTTAAAAACGAATAAAATGTTGATCGTAACAAGAAAAGGAGCATCAAAATGAAGGAAATATGCATAGAAACGAAGGAAATGTTGATTGTAATGAGAAAAGGAGCATCAAAATGAAGGAAATATGCATCGAAACAAAGGAAACATTGATCATAACGAGTAAATGAGCATCAAAAAGAGGGAAATCTGCATCAAAACGAATGAAATGTTGATCGTAATGAGAAAAGGAGCATCAAAATGAAGGAAATATGCATCGAAACGAAGGAAATATTGATCGTAACGAGAAAATGAGCATTAAAATGAAGGAAATATGCATCGAAACGAAGGAAATGTTGATCGTAATGAGAAAAAGAGCGTCAAAATGAATGAAATATGCATCGAAAGAAAGGAAACATTGATAATAATGATAAAACGAGCCTGAAAAGAATGAAATCTGCATCGAAACTAATGAAATGTTGATCGTAGCAAGAAAAGTAGCATCAAAATAAAGGAAATATGCATCGAAACGAAGGAAATGTTGATCGTAAAGAGAAAATGAGCATTAAAATTAAGGAAATAATCATCGAAGTGAAGGAAATATTGATCATAACGAGAAAACGAGCATAAAAAAGAAGAAAATTTGCATCGAAACGAATGAAATGTTGATCGTAACGAGAAAAAGAGCATCAAAATAAAGGAAATATGAATCGAAACGAAGGAAATTTTGATCGTATCGAGAAAATGAGCATTAAAATAAAGGAAATATTCATCGTAACGAATGAAATGTTGATCGTAATGAGAAAAGGAGCATCAAAATGAAGAAAAAATGCATCGAAATAAAGGAAACATGATCATAATGAGAAAAAGAGCATCAAAAAGAAGGAAATATGCATCGAAACCAAGAAAATATTGATGTTAATGAGAAAACGAGTATAAGAAAGAAGGAAATCTGCATTTAAAAACGAATGAAATGTTGATCGTAACAAGAAAAGGAGCATCAAAATGAAGGAAATATGCATCGAAACGAAGGAAATGTTGATCGTATCGAGAAAATGAGAATAAAAATGAAGGAAATATTCATCGAAACAAAGGAAACATTGATAATAATGAGAAAATGAGTATAAAAAGAAGGAAATCTGCATCGAAACGAATGAAATGTTGATCGTAACAAGAAAAGGAGCATCAAAATGAAGGAAATATGCATAGAAACGAAGGAAATGTTGATTGTAATGAGAAAAGGAGCATCAAAATGAAGGAAATATGCATCGAAACAAAGGAAACATTGATCATAATGAGTAAATGAGCATAAAAAAGAGGGAAATCTGCATCAAAACGAATGAAGTGTTGAACGTAATAAGAAAAGGAGCATCAAAATGAAGGAAATATGCATCGAAACGAAAGAAATATTGATCGTAACGAGAAAATGAGCATTAAAATGAAGGAAATATTCATCGAAACGAAGGAAATGTTGATCGTAATGAGAAAAGGAGCGTCAAAATGAATGAAATATGCATCGAAAGAAAGGAAACATTGATAATAATGATAAAACGAGCCTAAAAAAGAATGAAATCTGCATTGAAACTAATGAAATGTTGATCGTAGCAAGAAAAGTAGCATCAAAATAAAGGAAATATGCATCGAAACGAAGGAAATGTTGATCGTAACGAGAAAATGAGCATTAAAATTAAGGAAATAATCGTCGAAGTGAAGGAAATATTGATCATAACTAGAAAACGAGCATAAAAAAGAAGAAAATTTGCATCGAAACGAATGAAATGTTGATCGTAACGAGAAAAGGAGCATCAAAATAAAGGAAATATGAATTGAAACGAAGGAAATTTTGGTCGTATCGAGAAAATGAGCGTTAAAATGAAGGAAATATTCATCGTAACGAATGAAATGTTGATCGTAATGAGAAAAGGAGCATCAAAATGAAGAAAAAATGCATCGAAATAAAGGAAACATCATCATAATGAGAAAACGAGCATTAAAAAGAAGGAAATATGCATCGAAACCAAGAAAATATTGATGTTAATGAGAAAACGAGTATAAGAAAGAAGGAAATCTGCATTTAAAAACGAATGAAATGTTGATCGTAACAAGAAAAGGAGCATCAAAATGAAGGAAATATGCATCGAAACGAAGGAAATGTTGATCGTATAGAGAAAATGAGAATAAAAATGAAGGAAATATTCATCGAAACGAAGGAAATATTGATCGTAATGAGAAAAGGAGCATCAAAATGAAGGAAATATGCATCGAAATAAAGGAAACATGATCATAATGAGAAAACGAGCATAAGAAAGAAGGAAATATGCATCAAAACAAAGGAAATATTAATGTTAATGAGAAAACGAGTATAAGAAAGAAGGAAATCTGCATCAAAACGAATGAAATGTTGATCGTAACAAGAAAAGGAGCATCAAAATGAAGGAAATACGCATCGAAATGAAGGAAATGTTGATCGTATTGAGAAATGAGAATTAAAATGAATGAAATATTCATCGAAACGAAGGAAATGTTGATCGTAATGAGAAAAGGAGCATCAAAATGAAGGAAATATGCATCGAAATAAAGGAAACATGATTATAATGAGAAAACGAGCATCAAAAAGAAGTAAATATGCATCGAAACCAAGGAAATATTGATGTTAATGAGAAAACGAGCATAAGAAAGAAGGAATTGTGTATTTAAAAACGAATAAAATGTTGATCGTAACAAGAAAAGGAGCATCAAAATGAAGGAAATATGCATAGAAACTAAGGAAATGTTGATTGTAATGAGAAAAGGAGCATCAAAATGAAGGAAATATGCATCGAAACAAAGGAAACATTGATCATAACGAGTAAATGAGCATCAAAAAGAGGGAAATCTGCATCAAAACGAATGAAATGTTGATCGTAATAAGAAAAGGAGCATCAAAATGAAGGAAATATGCATCGAAACGAAGGAAATATTGATCGTAACGAGAAAATGAGCATTAAAATGAAGGAAATATGCATCGAAACGAAGGAAATGTTGATCGTAATGAGAAAAAGAGCGTCAAAATGAATGAAATATGCATCGAAAGAAAGGAAACATTGATAATAATGATAAAACGAGCCTCAAAAAGAATGAAATCTGCATCGAAACTAATGAAATATTGATCGTAGCAAGAAAAGTAGCATCAAAATAAAGGAAATATGCATCGAAACGAAGGAAATGTTGATCGTAAAGAGAAAATGAGCATTAAAATTAAGGAAATAATCATCGAAGTGAAGGAAATATTGATCATAACGAGAAAACGAGCATAAAAAAGAAGAAAATTTGCATCGAAACGAATGAAATGTTGATCGTAACGAGAAAAAGAGCATCAAAATAAAGGAAATATGAATCGAAACGAAGGAAATTTTGATCGTATCGAGAAAATGAGCATTAAAATGAAGGAAATATTCATCGTAACGAATGAAATGTTGATCGTAATGAGAAAAGGAGCATCAAAATGAAGAAAAAATGCATCGAAATAAAGGAAACATGATCATAATGAGAAAAAGAGCATCAAAAAGAAGGAAATATGCATCGAAACCAAGAAAATATTGATGTTAATGAGAAAACGAGTATAAGAAAGAAGGAAATCTGCATTTAAAAACGAATGAAATGTTGATCGTAACAAGAAAAGGAGCATCAAAATGAAGGAAATATGCATCGAAACGAAGGAAATGTTGATCGTATCGAGAAAATGAGAATAAAAATGAAGGAAATATTCATCGAAACGAAGGAAATATTGATCGTAATGAGAAAAGGAGCATCAAAATGAAGGAAATAAAGGAAACATGAAGGAAACATGATCATAATGAGAAACATGATCATAAGAAAGAAGGAAATATGCATCAAAAATAAAGGAAACATGATCATAATGAGAAAACGAGCATAAGAAAGAAGGAAATATGGATCAAAACAAAGGAAATATTAATGTTAATGAGAAAACGAGTATAAGAAAGAAGGAAATCTGCATCAAAACGATTGAAATGTTGATCGTAACAAGAAAAGGAGCATCAAAATGAAGGAAATACGCATCGAAATGAAGGAAATGTTGATCGTATTGAGAAATGAGAATTAAAATGAAGGAAATATTCATCGAAACGAAGGAAATGTTGATCGTAATGATAAAAGGAGCATCAAAATGAAGGAAATATGCATCGAAATAAAGGAAACATGATTATAATGAGAAAACGAGCATCAAAAAGAAGTAAATATGCATCGAAACCAAGGAAATATTGATGTTAATGAGAAAACGAGCATAAGAAAGAAGGAATTGTGTATTTAAAAACGAATAAAATGTTGAATGTAACAAGAAAAGGGGTATCAAAATGAAGGAAATATGCATCGAAACGAAGGAAATGTTGATCGTATCGGGAAAATGAGATTCAAAACGAAGTAAATATGCATCGAAACCAAGGAAATATTGATCGTAATGAGAAAATGAGTATAAGAAAGAAGGAAATCTGCATCGAAACGAATGAAATGTTGATCGTAACAAGAAAAGGAGCAGCAAAATGAAGGAAATATGCATCGAAATGAAGGAAATGTTGATTGTATCGAGAAAATGAGAATTAAAATGAAGGAAATATTCGTCGAAACAAAGGAAATATTGATCGTAAAGAGAAAAGGAGCATCAAATAAAAGAAATATGCTTCAAAAAAAAGGAAACATGATCATAATGAGAAAAAGAGCATCAAAAAGAAGGAAATATCCATCGAAATAAAGGAAACATTGATTATAACGAGAAAACAAGCATCAAAAAGAAGGAAATTTGCATCGAAACGAATGAAATGTTGATCGTAACAAGAAAAGGAGCATCAAAATGAAGGAAATATTCATCGAAACAAAGGAAATATTGATCGTAACGAGAAAATCAACATCAAAATGAAGGAAATATGCGTCGAAACGAAGAAAATATTGATCGTAACGAGAAAAGGAGCATCAAAATGAAGGAAATATGCATCGAAAGAAAGGAAATATTGATAATAATGAGAAAACGAGCCTCAAAAAGCAGGAAATTTGCATCGAAACGAATGAAATGTTGATCGTAAAAACAAAATGAGCATCAAAATGAAGTAAATATGCATCGAAACAAAGGAAATACTGATCGTAACTAGAAAATGTGCACCAAAACGAAGGAAATATGCATCGAAACAAAGGAAATATTGATCGTAACGAAAAAATTAGCATCAAAATGAAGGAAATATGCATCGAAACGAAGAAAATGTTGATCGTAACGAGAAAAAGAGCATTAAAATGAAGGAAATATGCATCGAAACGAAGGTAATATTGATAGTAACGAGAAAATAAGAATCAAAACGAAGGAAATATGTATCAAAACAAAGGAAATATTGATCGTAACGAGAAAAGAAGCATCAAAATAAAGGAAATATGCGTCGAAACGAAGGAAATTTTGATCGTAATGAGAAAATGAGCATTAAAATGAAGGAAATATGCATCGAAACGAAAGAAATGTTGATCGTAACGAGAAAAGGAGCATCAAAATGAAGGAAATATGCATCGAAACAAAGGAAACATTGAACATAACGAGTAAATGAGCATCAAAAAGAGGGAAATCTGCATCAAAACGAATGAAATGTTGATCGTAACAAGAAAAGGAGCATCAAAATAAAGGAAATATGCATCGAAACGAAGGAAATATTGATCGTAACGAGAAAATGAACATTAAAATGAAGGAAATGTGCATCGAAACGAAGGAAATGTTGATCGTAATGAGAAAAGGAGCGTCAAAATGAATGAAATATGCATCGAAACAAAGGAAACATTGATAATAATGATAAAACGAGCCTTAAAAAGAATGAAATCTGCATCGAAACTAATGAAATGTTGATCGTAACAAGAAAAGTAGCATCAAAATAAAGAAAATATGCATCGAAACGAAGGAAATGTTCATCGTAAAGAGAAAATGAGCATTAAAATTAAGGAAATTATCATCGAAGTGAAGGAAATATTGATCATAACGACAAAACGAGCATAAAAAAGAAGGAAATTTGCATCTAAACGAATGAAATGTTGATCGTAACGAGAAAAGGAGCATCAAAATGAAGGAAATATGAATCGAAACGAAGGAAATTTTGATCGTATCGAGAAAATGAGCATTAAAATGAAGGAAATATTCATCGAAACGAAGGAAATGTAGATCGTAATGAGAAATGGAGCATCAAAATGAAGGAAATATGCATCAAAATAAAGGAAACATGATCATAATGAGAATTTGAGCATCAAAAAGAAGGAAATATGCATCGAAACCAAGAAAATATTGATGTTAATGAGAAAACGAGTATAAGAAAGAAGGAAATTTGCATTAAAAAACGAATGAAATGTTAATCATAACAAGAAAAGGAGAATCAAAATGAAGGAAATATTCATCGAAACGAAGGAAATGTTGATCGTAATAAGAAAAGGAGCATCAAAATGAAGGAAATATGCATCGAAATTAAGGAAACATGATCATAATGAGAAAATGAACATCAAAAAGAAGGAAATATGCATCGAAACAAAGGAAATATTGATGTTAATGGGAAAACGAGCATAAAAAAAGGAAATCTACATCGAAACGAACGAAATGTTGATCGTAAAAAGAAAAGGAGCATCAAAATGAGTAAATATGCATCGAAAAGAAGGAAATGATGATAGTAACAAGAAAAAATACATCTAAATGAAGTAAATATGCATCGAAACAAAGGAAATCTTGATCGTAACGAGTAAATGAGCATCAAAATCAAAATGATGGAAATATGCATCGAAACGAATGAAATGTTGATTGTAACGAGAAAATGAGCATCAAAACGAAGGAAATATGCATCGAAACAAAGGTAATATTGATCGAAAGGAGAAAATAAGAATTAAAACGAAGAAAATATGCATCGATATGTAGGTAATGTTTAGTGTAACGAGAAAATGAGCATCAAAATGAAGGAAATATGCATCGAAAAGACGGAAATGTTGATCGTAACGACAAAAGGAGCATCAAAATCAAAATGAAGAAAATCTGCATTGAAACGAATGAAATGTTGATCTTAACGAGAAAAGGAGCATCAAAATGAAGGAAATATACATCGAAACGAAGGAAATATTAATCATAACGAAAAAATGAGAATCAAAACAAAGGAAATATGCATCGAAACAACGGAAATATTGATCATAACGAGAAAACGAGCATAAAAAAGAAGGAAATATGCATTGAATCTAATGAAATGTTGATCGTAACAAGAAAAGGAGCATCAAAATTAAGGAAATATGCATCGAAACAAAGGCAATGTTGATCGTAATGAGAAAATGAGCATTAAAATGAATGAAATATGCATCGAAACAAAGGAAATGTTGATCGTAATGAGAAAAGGAGCTTCAAAATGAATGAAATATGCATCGGAACAAAGGAAATATTGATAATAACGAGAAAAAACGAGCCTTAAAAAGAAGGAAATCTGCATCGAAATGAATGAAATGTTGATCGTAACAAGAAAAGGAGCATCAAAATGAAGTAAATATGCATCGAAACGAATGAAATGTTGATCGTAAAAAGAAAAGGAGCATCAAAATGAAGGAAATATGCATCGAAATGAAGGAAATGTTGATCGTAATGAGAAAATGAGTGTAAGAATGAAGGAAATCTGCATCGAAACAAATGAAATGTTGATCGTGACAAGAAAAGGAGCATCAAAATGAAGGAAATATTCATCGAAACAAATGAAATATTGATAGTAACGAGAAAAACAATATCAAAATGAAGAAAATATGCGTCGAAATGAATGAAATATTGATCGTAACGAGAAAAGGAGCATCAAAATGAAGGAAATATGAATCGAAACGAAGGAAATTTTGATCGTATCGAGAAAATGAGAATTAAAATGAAGGTAATATTCATCGAAACGAAGGAAATGTTGATCGTAATGAGAAAAGGAGCATCAAAATGAAGGAAATATGCATCAAAATAAAGGAAACATGATCATAATGAGAAAACGAGCATCAAAAAGAAGGAAATATGCATCGAAACTAAGAAAATATTGATGTTAATGAGAAAACGAGTATAAGAAAGAAGGAAATTTGCATTTAAAAACGAATGAAATGTTGATCATAACAAGAAAATGAGCATCAAAATGAAGGAAATATTCATTGAAACGAAGGAAATGTTGATCGTAATGAGAAAAGGAGCATCAAAATGAAGGAAATATGCATCGAAATTAAGGAAACATGATCATAATGAGAAAACGAGCATCAAAAAGAAGGAAATATGCATCGAAACAAAGGAAATATTGATGTTAATGGGAAAACGAGCATAAAAAAGAAGGAAATCTACATCGAAACGAATGAAATGTTGATCGTAAAAAGAAAAGGAGCATCAAAATGAGTAAATATGCATCGAAAAGAAGGAAATGCTGATCGTAACAAGAAAAAATACATCTAAATGAAGGAAATATGCATCGAAACAAAGGAAATCTTGATCGTAACGAGTAAATGAGCATCAAAATCAAAATGATGGAAATATGCATCGAAACGAATGAAATGTTGATTGTAACGAGAAAATGAGCATCAAAATGAAGGAAATATGAATCGAAACAAAGGTAATATTGATCGAAAGGAGAAAATAAGAATTAAATGAAGAAAATATGCATCGGAACGTAGGTAATGTTGAGTGTAACAAGAAAATGAGCATAAAAATGAATGAATTTGCATCGAAAAGAAGGAAATGTTGATCGTAACGACAAAAGGAGCATCAAAATCAAAATGAAGAAAATCTGCATTGAAACGAATGAAATGTTGATCTTAAAGAGAAAAGGAGCATCAAAATGAAGGAAACATCGAAACGAAGGAAATATTAATCATAACGAAAAAATGAGAATCAAAACAAAGGAAATATGCATCGAAACAAAGGAATTATTGATCATAATGAGAAAACGAGCATAAAAAAAAGGAAATATGCATCGAATCTAATGAAATGTTGATCGTAACAAGAAAAGGAGCAACAAAATTAAGGAAATATGCATCGAAACAAAGGCAATGTTGATCGTAATGAGAAAATGAGCATTAAAATGAATGAAATATGCATCGAAACAAAGGAAATGTTGATCGTAATGAGAAAAGGAGCTTCAAAATGAATGAAATATGCATCGGAACAAAGGAAACATTGATAATAACGAGAAAAAACGAGCCTTAAAAAGAAGAAAATCTGCATCGAAATGAATGAAATGTTGATCATAAAATAAAAGGAGCATCAAAATGAAGTAAATATGCATCGAAACGAATGAAATGTTGATCGTAAAAAGAAAAGGAGCATCAAAATGAAGGAAATATGCATCGAAATGAAGGAAATGTTGGTCGTATCGAGAAAACGAGAATTAAAATGAACGAAATATTCATCGAAACGAAGGAAATGTTGATTGTAATGAGAAAAAGAGCATCAAAATGAAGGAAATATGCTTCAAAAAAAGGAAACATGATCATAATGAGAAAACGAGCATCAAAAAGAAGAAAATATGCATCTAAACAAAGGAAACATTGATCATAACGAGAAAACGAGCATCAAAAAGAAGGAAATCTGCATCAAAACGATTGAAATGTTGATCGTAACAAGAAAAGGAGCATCAAAATGAAGGAAATATTCATCGAAACAATGGAAATATTGATCGTAATGAGAAAATCAACATCAAAATGAAGGAAATATGCGTCGAAACGAAGAAAATATTGATCGTAACAAGAAAAGGAGCATCAAAATGAAGGAAATATGCATCGAAAGAAAGGAAACATTGATAATAATGAGAAAACGAGCCTCAAAAAGCAGGAAATTTGCATCGAAACGAATGAAATGTTGATCGTAAAAAGAAAATGAGCATCAAAATGAAGTAAATATGTATCAAAACGAAGGAAATACTGATCGTAACTAGAAAATGTGCATCAAAATGAAGGAAATATGCATCGAAACAAAGAAAATATTGATCGTAACGAGAAAATGAGCATCAAAATGAAGGAAATATGCATCAAAACGAAGGAAATGTTGATCGTAACGTGAAAAGGAGCATTAAAATGAAGGAAATATGCATCGAAACGAAGGTAATACTGATCGTAACGAGAAAATAAGAATCAAAACGAAGGAAATATGCATCAAAACAAAGGAAATATAAATCGTAACGAGAAAAGAAGCATCAAAATAAAGGAAATATGCGTCGAAACGAAGGAAATTTTGATTGTAATGAGAAAATGAGCATTAAAATGAAGGAAAAATGCATCGAAACGAAAGAAATGTTGATCGTAATGAGAAAAGGTGCATCAAAATGAAGGAAATATGCATCGAAACAAAGGAAACATTGATCATAACGAGAAAATGAGCATCAAAAAGAGGGAAATCTGCATCGAAAAGAATGAAATGTTGATCGTAACAAGAAAAGGAGCATCAAAATGAAGGAAATATGCATCGAAACGAATGAAATGCAGATCATAATGAGAAAAGGAGCGTCAAAATGAATAAACATGCATCGCAACAAAGGAAACATTGATAATAATGAGAAAATGAGTATAAAAAGAAGGAAATCTGCATCGAAACGAATGAAATGTTGATCGTAACAAGAAAAGGAGAATCAAAATGAAGGAAATATGCATAGAAACGAAGGAAATGTTGATTGTAATGAGAAAAGGAGCATCAAAACGAAGGAAATATGCATCGAAACAAAGGAAACATTGATCATAATGAGTAAATGAGCATAAAAAAGAGGGAAATCTTCATCAAAACGAATGAAATGTTGATCGTAATAAGAAAAGGAGCATCAAAATGAAGGAAATATGCATCTAAACGAAAGAAATATTGATCGTAACGAGAAAATGAGCATTAAAATGAAGGAAATATTCATCGAAACGAAGGAAATGTTGATCGTAATGAGAAAAGGAGCGTCAAAATGAATGAAATATGCATCGAAAGAAAGGAAACATTGATAATAATGATAAAACGAGCCTAAAAAAGAATGAAATCTGCATCGAAACTAATGAAATGTTGATCGTAGCAAGAAAAGTAGCATCAAAATAAAGGAAATATGCATCGAAACAAAGGAAATGTTGATCGTAACGAGAAAATGAGCATTAAAATTAAGGAAATAATCGTCGAAGTGAAGGAAATATTGATCATAACTAGAAAACGAGCATAAAAAAGAAGAAAATTTGCATCGAAACGAATGAAATGTTGATCGTAACGAGAAAAGGAGCATCAAAATAAAGGAAATATGAATCGAAACGAAGGAAATTTTGGTCGTATCGAGAAAATGAGCATTAAAATGAAGGAAATATTCATCGTAACGAATGAAATGTTGATCGTAATGAGAAAAGGAGCATCAAAATGAAGAAAAAATGCATCGAAATAAAGGAAACATGATCATAATGAGAAAACGAGCATTAAAAAGAAGGAAATATGCATCGAAACCAAGAAAATATTGATGTTAATGAGAAAACGAGTATAAGAAAGAAGGAAATCTGCATTTAAAAACGAATGAAATGTTGATCGTAACAAGAAAAGGAGCATCAAAATGAAGGAAATATGCATCGAAACGAAGGAAATGTTGATCGTATAGAGAAAATGAGAATAAAAATGAAGGAAATATTCATCGAAACGAAGGAAATATTGATCGTAATGAGAAAAGGAGCATCAAAATGAAGGAAATATGCATCGAAATAAAGGAAACATGATCATAATGAGAAAACGAGCATAAGAAAGAAGGAAATATGCATCAAAACAAAGGAAATATTAATGTTAATGAGAAAACGAGTATAAGAAAGAAGGAAATCTGCATCAAAACGAATGAAATGTTGATCGTAACAAGAAAAGGAGCATCAAAATGAAGGAAATACGCATCGAAATGAAGGAAATGTTGATCGTATTGAGAAATGAGAATTAAAATGAAGAAAATATTCATCGAAACGAAGGAAATGTTGATCGTAATGAGAAAAGGAGCATCAAAATGAAGGAAATATGCATCGAAATAAAGGAAACATGATTATAATGAGAAAACGAGCATCAAAAAGAAGTAAATAAGCATCGAAACCAAGGAAATATTGATGTTAATGAGAAAACGAGCATAAGAAAGAAGGAATTGTGTATTTAAAAACGAATAAAATGTTGATCGTAACAAGAAAAGGAGCATCAAAATGAAGGAAATATGCATAGAAACTAAGGAAATGTTGATTGTAATGAGAAAAGGAGCATCAAAATGAAGGAAATATGCATCGAAACAAAGGAAACATTGATCATAACGAGTAAATGAGCATCAAAAAGAGGGAAATCTGCATCAAAACGAATGAAATGTTGATCGTAATAAGAAAAGGAGCATCAAAATGAAGGAAATATGCATCGAAACGAAGGAAATATTGATCGTAACGAGAAAATGAGCATTAAAATGAAGGAAATATGCATCGAAACGAAGGAAATGTTGATCGTAATGAGAAAAAGAGCGTCAAAATGAATGAAATATGCATCGAAAGAAAGGAAACATTGATAATAATGATAAAACGAGCCTCAAAAAGTATGAAATCTGCATCGAAACTAATGAAATATTGATCGTAGCAAGAAAAGTAGCATCAAAATAAAGGAAATACGCATCGAAACGAAGGAAATGTTGATCGTAAAGAGAAAATGAGCATTAAAATTAAGGAAATAATCATCGAAGTGAAGGAAATATTGATCATAACGAGAAAACGAGCATAAAAAAGAAGAAAATTTGCATCGAAACGAATGAAATGTTGATCGTAACGAGAAAAAGAGCATCAAAATAAAGGAAATATGAATCGAAACGAAGGAAATTTTAATCGTATAGAAGAAATGAGCATTAAAATGAAGGAAATATTCATCGTAACGAATGAAATGTTGATCGTAATGAGAAAAGGAGCATCAAAATGAAGAAAAAATGCATCGAAATAAAGGAAACATGATCATAATGAGAAAAAGAGCATCAAAAAGAAGGAAATATGCATCGAAACCAAGAAAATATTGATGTTAATGAGAAAACGATTATAAGAAAGAAGGAAATCTGCATTTAAAAACGAATGAAATGTTGATCGTAACAAGAAAAGGAGCATCAAAATGAAGGAAATATGCATCGAAACGAAGGAAATGTTGATCGTATCGAGAAAATGAGAATAAAAATGAAGGAAATATTCATCGAAACGAAGGAAATATTGATCGTAATGAGAAAAGGAGCATCAAAATGAAGGAAATATGCATCGAAATAAAGGAAACATGATCATAATGAGAAAACGAGCATAAGAAAGAAGGAATTGTGTATTTAAAAACGAATAAAATGTTGAATGTAACAAGAAAAGGGGTATCAAAATGAAGGAAATATGCATCGAAATGAAGGAAATGTTGATCGTATCGGGAAAATGAGATTCAAAACGAAGGAAATATGCATCGAAACCAAGGAAATATTCATCGTAACGAATGAAATGTTGATCGTAATGAGAAAAGGAGCATCAAAATGAAGAAAAAATGCATCGAAATAAAGGAAACATGATCATAATGAGAAAAAGAGCATCAAAAAGAAGGAAATATGCATCGAAACTAAGAAAATATTGATGTTAATGAAAAAACGAGTATAAGAAAGAAGGAAATCTGCATTTAAAAACGAATGAAATGTTGATCGTAACAAGAAAATGAGCATCAAAATGAAGGAAATATGCATCAAAACGAAGGAAATGTTGATCGTATCGAGAAAATGAGAATAAAAATGAAGGAAATATTCATCGAAACGAAGGAAATATTGATCGTAATGAGAAAAGGAGCATCAAAATGAAGGAAATAAAGGAAACATGAAGGAAACATGATCATAATGAGAAACATGATCATAAGAAAGAAGGAAATATGCATCAAAAATAAAGGAAACATGATCATAATGAGAAAACGAGCATAAGAAAGAAGGAAATATGCATCAAAACAAAGAAAATATTAATGTTAATGAGAAAACGAGTATAAGAAAGAAGGAAATCTGCATCAAAACGATTGAAATGTTGATCGTAATAAGAAAAGGAGCATCAAAATGAAGGAAATACGCATCGAAATGAAGGAAATGTTGATCGTATTGAGAAATGAGAATTAAAATGAAGGAAATATTCATCGAAATGAAGGAAATGTTGATCGTAATGATAAAAGGAGCATCAAAATGAAGGAAATATGCATCAAAATAAAGGAAACATGATTATAATGAGAAAACGAGCATAAAAAAGAAGTAAATATGCATCGAAACCAAGGAAATATTGATGTTAATGAGAAAACGAGCATAAGAAAGAAGGAATTGTGTATTTAAAAACGAATAAAATGTTGAATGTAACAAGAAAAGGGGTATCAAAATGAAGGAAATATGCATCGAAACGAAGGAAATATTGATCGTATCGGGAAAATGAGATTCAAAACGAAAGAAATATGCATCGAAACCAAGGAAATATTGATCGTAATGAGAAAATGAGTATAAGAAAGAAGGAAATCTGCATCGAAACGAATGAAATGTTGATCGTAACAAGAAAAGGAGCAGCAAAATGAAGGAAATATGCATCGAAATGAAGGAAATGTTGATTGTATCGAGAAAATGAGAATTAAAATGAAGGAAATATTCGTCGAAACAAAGGAAATATTGATCGTAAAGAGAAAAGGAGCATCAAATAAAAGAAATATGCTTCAAAAAAAAGGAAACATGATCATAATGAGAAAAAGAGCATCAAAAAGAAGGAAATATCCATCGAAATAAAGGAAACATTGATTATAACGAGAAAACAAGCATCAAAAAGAAGGAAATTTGCATCGAAACGAATGAAATGTTGATCGTAACAAGAAAAGGAGCATCAAAATGAAGGAAATATTCATCGAAACAAAGGAAATATTGATCGTAACGAGAAAATCAACATCAAAATGAAGGAAATATGCGTCGAAACGAAGAAAATATTGATCGTAACGAGAAAAGGAGCATCAAAATGAAGGAAATATGCATCGAAAGAAAGGAAATATTGATAATAATGAGAAAACGAGCCTCAAAAAGCAGGAAATTTGCATCGAAACGAATGAAATGTTGATCGTAAAAACAAAATGAGCATCAAAATGAAGTAAATATGCATCGAAACAAAGGAAATACTGATCGTAACTAGAAAATGTGCACCAAAACGAAGGAAATATGCATCGAAACAAAGGAAATATTGATCGTAACGAGAAAATTAGCATCAAAATGAAGGAAATATGCATCGAAACGAAGAAAATGTTGATCGTAACGAGAAAAAGAGCATTAAAATGAAGGAAATATGCATCGAAACGAAGGTAATATTGATAGTAACGAGAAAATAAGAATCAAAACGAAGGAAATATGTATCAAAACAAAGGAAATATTGATCGTAACGAGAAAAGAAGCATCAAAATAAAGGAAATATGCGTCGAAACGAAGGAAATTTTGATCGTAATGAGAAAATGAGCATTAAAATGAAGGAAATATGCATCGAAACGAAAGAAATGTTGATCGTAACGAGAAAAGGAGCATCAAAATGAAGGAAATATGCATCGAAACAAAGGAAACATTGATCATAACGAGTAAATGAGCATCAAAAAGAGGGAAATCTGCATCAAAACGAATGAAATGTTGATCGTAACAAGAAAAGGAGCATCAAAATAAAGGAAATATGCATCGAAACGAAGGAAATATTGATCGTAACGAGAAAATGAGCATTAAAATGAAGGAAATGTGCATCGAAACGAAGGAAATGTTGATCGTAATGAGAAAAGGAGCGTCAAAATGAATGAAATATACATCGAAACAAAGGAAACATTGATAATAATGATAAAACGAGCCTTAAAAAGAATGAAATCTGCATCGAAACTAATGAAATGTTGATCGTAACAAGAAATGTAGCATCAAAATAAAGAAAATATGCATCGAAACGAAGGAAATGTTCATCGTAAAGAGAAAATGAGCATTAAAATTAAGGAAATAATCATCGAAGTGAAGGAAATATTGATCATAACGAGAAAACGAGCATAAAAAAGAAGGAAATTTGCATCGAAACGAATGAAATGTTGATCGTAACGAGAAAAGGAGCATCAAAATGAAGGAAATATGAATCGAAACGAAGGAAATTTTGATCGTATCGAGAAAATGAGCATTAAAATGAAGGAAATATTCATCGAAACGAAGGAAATGTTGATCGTAATGAGAAAATGAGCATCAAAATGAAGGAAATATGCATCGAAATTAAGGAAACATGATCATAATGAGAAAACGAGCATCAAAAAGAAAGAAATATGCATCGAAACCAAGGAAATATTGATGTTAATTAGAAAACGAGTATAAGAAAGAAAGAAATCTGCATTTAAAAACGAATGAAATGTTGATCGTAACAAGAAAAGTAGCATCAAAATGAAGGAAATATGCATCGAAACGAAAGAAATGTTGATCGTATCGAGAAAATGAGAATAAAAATGAAGGAAATATTCATCGAAACGAAGGAATTATTGATCGTAATGAGAAAAGGAGCATCAAAATGAAGGAAATATGCATCGAAATATGGGAAACATGATCATAATGAGAAAACGAGCATAAGAAAGAAGGAAATATGCATCGAAACAAAGGAAATATTGATGTTAATGAGAAAACGAGTATAAGAAAGAAGGAAATCTGCATTAAAACGAATGAAATGTTGATCGTAACAAGAAAAGGAGCATCAAAATGAAAGAAATATGCATCGAAACGAAGGAAACGTTGATCGTAACGAGAAAATGAGCATCAAATTGAAGGAAATATTCATCGAAACAAAGGAAATGTTGATCGTAATGAGAAAAGGAGCATCAAAATGTAGGAAATATACATCAAAATTAAGAAAACGAGTATCAAAAAGAAGGAAATATGCATCAAAACAAAGGAAACATTGATCATAACGAGAAAACGAGCATCAAAAAAAGGAAATCTGCATCGAAACGAATGAAATATTGATCGTATCAAGAAAAGGAGCATAAAAATGTAGGAAATATTCATCGAAACGAAGGAAATATTGATCGTAACGAGAAAAGGAGCATCAAAATGAAGGAAATATGCATCGAAACGAAGGAAATATTGATCATAACGAGAAAACGAGCATAAAAAAGAAGGAAATCTGCATCGAAATGAATGAAATGTTGATCGTAAAATGAAAAGGAGCATCATTGTCACGCCTCGACCCTAGACAGAACGCGACAATCGCCACGTTAACCATAAATTTCGCAGAATGGGTGCACTCCACTCCACAAAGTTTATATGTTTGCCTTCGCATCTTCGATAAGCTCTACTTGTTTGATTTGTCTCTCGCCAACCTCATCCCAAAAAGAGGTGTTCGACACTTTCGGCCATACAGAGCTTCGTACGGGGGCATTCCAATGCTTGAATGATAACTATTGTTATAAGCGAACTCCACCAAAGTCACGTACTTATCCCAGCTACCTCCCAAATTCAACACCATTGCACGTAGCATGTCTTCTAGTGTCTGTATAGTTCTCTCTGACTATCCATCAGTCTGTGGATGAAACGAGGTACTGAATAGTAATTTTGTACCTAGCGCTTTCTGCAGACTAGGCCAAAAAGGGAAGTGAATCTTGGATCACGGTCAGATATGATTGACACTGGTACTCCGTGCAATCTCACGATCCCATCGACATATAACTTGGCAAGTTTCTCTAAAGATTCGTTGGTAAGCACTGGAAGAAAATGTGCCGATTTCGTCAGACGATCGACAATGACCCAAATTGAGTCATGACCCTTTTGGGTTCGAGGTAAACCAGAAACAAAATCCATTGTGACGTTTTCCCATTTCCACTCAGGAATATGTAGTGGTTGAAGCATGCCGGCTGGTTTTTGGTGTTCCTCTTTAATCTGTTGGCATGATAAGCACTTTGATACAAATTCAGTAGTGTCCCGTTTCATACTTGGCCACCAATAATGCTCCCGAAGTGTTCTATACATTTTGGTACTACCAGGATGCATAGCATAGGCTGAAGAATGGGCTTCCTCAAGAATAGCTCTACGAACATCAAGTTCTGATGGAACACAAACACGATTTTTAAAAGTAAGAAGTCCATCATCCTGAATTTGAAATTCTGTTTCTTTTCCTTGATTTAGCTTCGCCATCTTCTGTTGTAAATAAACACCGTGTGATTGTCTTTCTCGAATTTTCTCGAACAAGGTAGGTCTAACCTCGAATTTGGCGATTATGGCAGAATCATTAGACTTTTAACAATCGAGCGAAATGTGTAAAGATTTAAATTGCTCCAACATAGGAAGATAAAAAGATTGAATCGAAGCAAGTGAGGTAGAAGACTTTCTACTCAGAGCATCTGCAACAACGTTCGCCTTGCCAGGATGATAATCGATGACTAAGTCATAGTCACTAATCAACTCCATCCATCGCCTTTGCCTGAGGTTGAGCTCCTTTTGCGTGGTGATATACTTTAAGCTCTTGTGATCAGTGAAAACCTGACAAGTTGCACCATACAGATAGTGCCTCCAGATCTTCAATGCAAAGACGATTGCAGCCAACTCTAAATCATGTGTAGGATAATTTTCTTCGTTCTTCTTCAATTGCCTTGAAGCGTAGGCAATAACATTTCCTTCTTGCATGAGAACGCATCTTAATCCTTGTCTCGAGGCGTCGCTATAAATGGTAAATTCTCCAATCGCTGGGTCTGGCAAAGCAAGAATAGGAGCTGAAACGAGTCGTCTTTTCAATTCTTGAAATGCTTCCTCGCATTCTTCACTCCATTCAAATTTTACCCCTTTCCGAGTCAATTTAGTCAAAGATGAAGCCAATAACGAAAAGTCTTTGACAAACCGTCGATAATATCCAGCTAATCCCCGAAAACTACGAATCTTTGTCACGTTCTTTGGACGCTCCCAATCTAGTATAGCTTGAATCTTCACTGGATCGACGTAGATTCCTTCTTTAGAAATGTGATGACCCAAAAAGCTTACCTCGCGAAGCCAAAATTCACACTTCGAGAATTTAGCATAAAGCTGATTTTCCCTGAGAATGTTCAGAGCAATTCTTAGATGATGAGAATGATCGTCGTCCGATTTAGAATAAATAAGAATGTCATCAATGAAGATGATGACAAACTTATCTAAGTACGGCCGAAAGACCCGATTCATAAGATCCATAAAAGCTGCAGGAGCATTTGTGAGTCCAAAAGGCATAACACAGAATTCAAAATGACCGTATCTGGTTCGAAAAGCAGACTTAGGGATATCAGATTCTTAATCTTGAGTTGGTGATAACCGGATCGCAAATCAATTTTTGAGAACACAGTTGCTCCTTGCAATTGATCAAACAGATCATCGATTCTTGGAAGAGGATATTTGTTCTTGATTGTCACCTTGTTCAATTGACGGTAGTCGACACATAGGCGAAGTGATCCATCTTTCTTCTTGACAAAAAGAACTGGAGCACCCCATAGAGATGTGCTAGGTCGTATGAAACCCTTCTCCAATAATTCCCCAAGTTGTGTCTGGAGTTCCTTAAGCTCAGCAGGCGACATTCGATATGGAGTAATCGATATAGGTGTGATTCCAGGAAGTACGTCAATGGAAAAATCAATCTCTCGATTCGGAGGTTGTCCTGGTAAGTCTTCGGGAAAGACATCAGGAAATTCATTCACGATTGGGATGCCATCTAGTTTAGTTTCAGAAAGAGAAGTATCGATGACAAATGCCAAGAATGCCTCACAACCCTTACGCATTAATTTATGCGCAGTCAACATTGAAATAAAAAAGAGGGATCTCGTTTGAAGTTTACCTTCAAAAACGAGTTCTGAGAATCCTGGTCTACGGAAAATAACAAGCTTCTCGTGGCAATCGAGAATTGCATGATGAGAAGAAAGCCAATCCATGCCAAGAATAATATCAAGATCAATCAAAGGCAATGGTATCAATTCAGCCTCTAAAATGACATCTTTGATCTTCAATGGACAACCAAGGAATACCGAATCACGAATTAGACGCTCTCCAAGAGGGGTATGAACGATGATTCCAGGTGACAAATGAGAGATAGGATAATCTAAGATCGCAGTAAGATCATCCCGGATATAAGACCTATCAGAACCTGGGTCAAATAAAGCGTAGACCTGATGGTCTCCCACAAACACATGGCCTAAAGAAGTAATATTAGGTGAGATTGTGATTTAAAAATTAGGAAAGATAGAATTTCTTACGAATATTTTATTCGTAATCAAGTGGCATAACAAGGCTGGGTTAGATCTAGTATGTGAAAATACTCAGATTATAAATTACCTGTCACAACCTTCGGATCTGAGCGAGCCTCTTCCTGGGAAATATGAAATACTCTAGTTTGCTTCCTTCCTGGCATAGGTGATTGAGTACTAGGGCCGCTTGAGGCATCGGGCACTCTGGTAACTGCAGATCGAGTATCTCTGGGTGTAGAATATGCTAGTTTACCACGAAGTTGACCAAAACCCTGACTGCTCGCTCCCATAAGCTGAGGACAAGAACTTCGCATATGCCCCGGCTGTCGACACTGAAAACATACTTGATGAGCCTTAAAAGGGCCGTCGTGATATTTTAAGCAATTCTGGCACTTACGATTTTTACCAACCGATCCCGAGACATTGCTCCCGCCTCTACTAAACTGCTCCCGAGGTTGAGGAAAACTAATAGGTACCAAACTTGGTGCGCCACGCGAAGATCCCACACCCCTATACACCTTCGATGCATTTCCTGGAAATGCGCTCCCTTGCCTTTTCTTTTGAGATTGTTCTGCAAGCTTATGTCTCGCCTGAACTAAACCTTCTACCCTCAGGGCTTCTTCTACGAGATCGTCAAGACTCTCGTACTTGTCTCCGGACTTGATGCGATCTCAAATATTTAAATTAAGACCATCTTCAAATCTCTTGCATAAGTCTCTCGTCGTATATGACTCAGGAGCGAATTCTCGCAATTCCAGAAATTTGCTTTCGTACTCCACGACCGACATAATGCCTTGAAAGAGGTTGAAGAACTCCTTTCTCTTCTGATCTTTGATGTACTGAGAGAAGTATCGATCTTTGAATTGTTCCACAAAGATAGCCCACGTAATAGTAATCGAGGATGTCTCTTTTAGATTTTGCCACCATCGTCGTGAATCTGGGCCTAACAGTTTGGTTGCAATTACCACACGATAACATTCTTCAATCATCAAAGTGTCAAAGGTCTCTGTAATCTCCTTTAACCAAGCCCCCGCTTTAGAAACATCTCTTGCACCGTCAAATTTCGAAGTCCCCATGTTTTCAACAGCTTTCACCAAATCAGGTATAAAAAGTGCACCTCGAGAAGTAGAACCTCCTAAAGCCATTTCTGGAGTAAAAACTGGTACATTAGATGTAGGTCGAATCGATTCATTAGCACGAAGAACCTCTTCAGTGACAGTCGTAGTTGTATGAGCCGTTGTAGGTGGTGGAACACCATGTATTCGAATGTGATCATAATACAATTGGTACTGCTCGGGTGTCATCATGTGCTCAACCCGCAACTGGGCCCGTGGTTGCTCTACTTGGGAAACTGGCACCCTATAATCAGAATTGATAGGGTCCATAACCGCGGAGGAACGACATGATCAGAAGAAACATGTCCTCGAGGTCCACGAGGAACATAAGAGAGTAGAGGACTCGGAGGATCACGAGGAGCGTGTCCTCGACCTCGACGACGAACTGGAGGTGCCATAATGACTGAAAGGAAAGAAAATGCAAGGTCAACGTCAAGGCAATACGATACCTTAGGATGACATAGAAACAAAGTTGGACCCATTGGCTCGACTTAAAAAGAATGAGAATCATAAAACCAGGCTCTGATACCAAGAAAATTGTCATGCCCCGACCCCAGACAGAACGCGACAACCGCCACGTTAACCATAAATTTCACAGAATGGGTGCACTCCACTCCACAAAGTTTATAGAAAACGTAAGGCTTGCTATCAAGTAGCTGTAGAACTGAACAACTGATAACAACGGGTACAACCCGAGGACAGCATCTCTTAAAGTATCAACAAGGATTTACAAAGGTACAAAATACAATGGTGTAACTTAGTTTAAAGAAAATATACATGAACGATATAACATCGCGAAGGTACAAAAAGAACATCCAGGGGGTCATCAAATATAAACTATACAATCTCGCCAATGAATCCGTCAATTTACATAAAAGAGAAAGTACCCAAAACACGGATTGGATGACGAGCAAACGATAGGCAAACCTCCAACCAAAACGATATCAACAGCCTGAAATGGAAAGAATGATGGGGGTGAGCAAAACCACTAGCTCAGTGAGGTGATAAGCCGGTCACCCCGACCCTTATACGAAGCATGTATTCCCACTCGCGGTTCATAATATAAAATCCAACATTTCATCTCACAATAACTATTTCTCACTCAGTGTACATATTAATGAAAATAAAAACCTTAATGCACATTTACGAATAACACAATTAGTTCAAACAACATGTTATCACATAAAAGACGCGTGGGTAGTCAATATCCTCCTCGAACTGAGCTCTCCGTCGAGAGACAGTCCAAGCCCGTCACCGTTACTCTAAATAAAATGCACATTAATATTCTTTCTCAACACACCGAGTTCTAAAGTTCACAATTCAATATCGACGTGAATACTTGAAATGATCAAACATATAAACATATATGACATGCATGTCCCACACCGGTGACGTTGACTGAGCCTATAATAGACTGATCCATCTAACGATCACCCTCCAGAGTATCAGTATTTGGCAAATGGACAGGTGCCCCGTTAGATCTAACTCACCCAGGTTTGCCAATCACGGGCAACTTGGTTGTCACTCTAACTCACCCGAACCGCGATAATTCGGGCTACTTAATCAATGTCACTCCAACTCACCCGAACCGTGACCAATTCGGGCTACTTATCCTTGGTACCAGGCATACATATGCATGTGCATCATAAGATGAATAACGACTCAAGTTAGAGTCTTAATTGGCACACAAGAATAACCAGAAATCAATAATACTCATAAAATGGCTAACATGACTCTAACCAGAGCAATCGAGCCAATCAGGCTCTTTACCACATAACACAATACCAAATAATTTTCTTATCAATTAACTAAAACTAAAATAAATGCACATTTATCGAGGGTCCACACTTCCCACAAGAGAAGGCGTTCCCGAATTATCAACTCACAAGGAAGTGATTAACTCTCTCCGGAATCTGAAGTTGGTCCCTTGCCCTTCGTCGATGGTTCTTTACCCAGAAAGGAGATGATCAATTAAAGACAAATTAAATATAACTAACTATTAGCGGTAACATTCCTTTCATTGCTAAAAACAAATCCTAATTGAGTTCGAACGAGTCGATATTAAATAAAAATGGTATGTAACTCCTTAACATCTGTTCCCAAACCCACATAACCCGTTTCAATACATTAACTAAACGAAACGATAGAAAATAAGTTTGAATTCGACATAAAAATTCTGAAATTTTCCAGCTAGCGGCAGTTTACGAGAAAAATCATAACTAATTGTAGAATAATCAGATTGAGGCGTTTCAAGTGGCTACGGAAAGCTAACGAGTTTAGCTACGTACAGAAATTAAGTTTACAAAGTTTCGATGGCAATAGCTATGTCAAATTCAGTTCTAACAGTCTGCGAATTACCCACATACCAAAAAGAAAAACCCCACATAATTACAAAATCATGGAAGAAGGAAGCTTAATTCACACACCACTTACCTCAAAACCACTTAGAAACCACCTAGGATGAGGGTTGTAAGGGAGAATTTGATCAACAAGGGTTTCTCCTCTTCACTCTCTTCTTTCCCCTCTTTTGTTTTTCTTCTCCCGTTCTTCTCTCTTTTTTTTTTTAACTTTAGTCTTAATAATTATATATCAGGCCATTTAAGTGGGCTGAAACTTTGGGCCACAAAATAAATAAATAAATAAGTTTGGGCTTTCTAAAAAAAATCTAGTTGGGCTAAGATAGGGCTGGCCTTTTGGGCCATAAAAATAAATAAATAGGTTTTGGGCTTTCTAAAATAAATCTAGTTGGGCTAAGTTAGGGCTGGCCTTTTGGGCCATAAAAATAAATAAATAGGTTTTGGGCTTTCTAAAATAAATCTAGTTGAGCTAAGATATTATAATCATAATGAGTAAATATGCATCGAAAAGAAGGAAATGCTGATCGTAACGAAAAAAATACATCTAAATGAAGGAAATATGCATCGAAACAAAGGAAATCTTGATCGTAACGAGTAAATGAGCATCAAAATCAAAATGATGGAAATATGCATCGAAACGAATGAAATGTTGATTGTACGAGAAAAAGAGCATCAAAATGAAGGAAATATGCATCGAAACAAAGGTAATATTGATCGAAAGGAGAAAATAAGAATTAAAACGAAGAAAATATGCATCGAAACATAGGAAATGTTGATTGTAACGAGAAAATGAGCATCAAAATGAAGGAAATATGCGTCGAAACGAAGGAAATGTTGATCGTAACGAGAAAAGGAGCATCAAAATCAAAATTAAGAAAATTTGCATTGAAACGAATGAAATGTTGATCATAACGAGAAAAGGAGCATCAAAATGAAGGGAATATGCATCGAAACGAAGAAAATATTGATCATAACTAAAAAATGAGAATCAAAACGAAGGAAATATGCATCAAAACATAGGAAATATTATCATAACAAGAAAACGAGCATAAAAAAGAATGAAATACGCATCGAATCTAATGAAATGTTGTTCGTAACATGAAAAGGAGCATCAAAATTAAGGAAATATGCATCGAAACAAAGAAAATGTTGATCGTAATGAGAAAATGAGCATTAAAATGAATGAAATATGCATCGAAACAAAGGAAATGTTGATCGTAATGAGAAAAGGAGCTTCAAAATGAATGAAATATGCATCGGAACAAAGGAGACATTGATAATAATGTGAAAAAATGAGCCTTAAAAAGAAGGAAATCTGCATCGAAATGAATGAAATGTTGATCGTAACAAGAAAAGGAGCATCAAAATGAAGTAAATATGCATCGAAACGAAGGAAATGCTTATCGTAAATAGAAAAAGTGCATCAAAATAAATTAAATATTCATCGAAACGAAGGAAATAATGAGCGTAATGAGAAAATGTGCATGAAAATGAAGGAAATACGCATCGAAATTAAGGAAATATTGATCGTAACGAGAGAAGGAGCATAAAAATGAAGGAAATATGCATCGATACGAAGGTAATATAGATTGTAACGAGAAAATAAGAATCAAAACGAAGGAAATATGCATCGAAACAAAAGAAATATTGATTATAACGAGAAAACGAGCATCAAAAAGTAGGAAATATGCATCGAAACGAATGTAATGTTGATCGTAACAAGAAAAGGAGCATTAAAATGAAGTAAATATGCATCGAAATAAAGGAAGATTGATCGTAACGAGAAAATGAGCATCAAAATGAAGGAAATATGCGTCGAAACCAAGGAAATGTTGATCGTAACGAGAAAAGGAGCATCAAAATGAAGGAAATATGCGTCGAAATGAAGGAAATGTTGATCATAACGAGAAAAGGAGCATCAAAATGAAGGAAATATGCATAGAAACAATAGAAATATTGAACTTAACGAGAAAACGAGCATCAAAAAGAAGGAAACTGCATCAAACAAATTAAATGTTGATCGTAACAAGAAAAGTAGCATCAAAATGAAAGAAATATGCATCACGAAGGAAATGTTGATCGTAACGAAAAAAGTGCATCAAAATGAAGGAAATATGCATCGAAACGAAGGAAATATTGATCTTAACGAGAAAATGAGCATCAAAATGAAGGAAATATGAATCAAAACGAAGAAAATATTGATCGTAACGAGAAAAGGAGCATCAAAATGAAGGAAATATGCATCGAAACGAAGGTAATATTGATTGTGATGAGAAAATAAGAATCAAAACAAAGGAAATATGCATCGAAACAAAGGAAATATTTATCATAACAAGAAAACGAGCATCAAAAAGTAGGAAATCTGCATCGAAACGAATGAAATGTTGATTTCAACAAGAAAGGAGCATTAAAATGAAGTAAATATGCATCGAAACGAAGGAAGATTGATTGTAACGAGAAAATGAGCATCAAAATGAAGGAAATATGCGTCAAAACGAAGGAAATGTAGATCGTAACGAGAAAAGGAGCATCAAAATGAAGGGAATATGCATCGAAACGAAGGAAATATTGATCGTAACGAGAAAAGGTACATCAAAATAAAGAAATATTCATCGAAACGAAGGAATTACTGATCGTAATGAGAAAATGAGCATCAAAATGAAGGAAATATGCATCAAAACAATAGAAATATTGATCATAACGAGAAAACGAGCATCAAAAAGAAGGAATTCTGCATCGAAACGAATGAAATGTTGATCATAACGAGAGAAGGAGCATCGAAATGAAGGAAATATTCATCGAAACAAAGGAAATGCTGATCGTAATGAGAAAGGAGCATCAAAATGAAAGAAATATTCATCGAAACGAAGGAAATATTGATCATAACGAGAAAACGAGCATTAAAAGAAGGAAATCTACATCGAAACGAATGAAATATTGATCGTAACAAGAAAAGTAGCATCAAAATGAAGGAAATATGCATCGAAACGAAGGAAATGTTGACCGTAATGAGAAAATGAGCATTAAAATGAAGTAAATATTCATCGAAATGAAGGAAATATTGATCATAACGAGAAAAATAGCATCAAAAAGAAGGAAATATGTATCGAAACGAATGAAAGGTTGATCGTAACAAGAAAAGGAGACTCAAAATTAAGGAAATATACATAGAAACGAAGGCAATATTTATCGTAAAGAGAAAATAAGAATCAAACGAAGGAAATATGAATCGAACCAAAGGAAATATTGATCGTAACTAGAAAACGAGCATAAAAAAGAAGGAAATCCGCATCGAAACGAATGAAATGTTGATCGTAAAAAGAAAAGAAGCATCAAAACGAGTAAATATGCATCGAAAAGAAGGAAATGTTGACCGTAACGAGAAAAGGATTATCAAAATGAAGTAAGTATTCATCGAAACGAAGGAAATGCTGATCATAACTAGAAAAAGTGCATCAAAATGAAGGAAATCTGCATCGAAACGAAGAAAATATTGATCGTAACGAGAAAATGAGCATCAAAATGAAGGAAATATGCATCGAAACGAAGGAAATATTGATCGTAACGGGAAAAGGAGCATCAAAATGAAGGAAATATGCATCGAAACAAAGGTAATATTGATTGTAATGAGAAAATAAGAATCAAAACGAATGAAATATGCATCGAAACAAAAGAAATATTGGTCGTAACGAGAAAACGAGCATCTAAAAGAAGGAAATCTGCATCGAAACGAATGAAATGTTGATCGTAACAAGATAAGGAGCATCAAAATGAATTAAATATCCATCGAGATAAAGGAAATATTGATCGTAACGAGAATATGAGCATCAAAATGAAGGGAATATGCGTCGAAACGAAGGAAATATTGATCGTAACGAGAAAAGGAGCATCAAAATGAAGGAAATGTGAATCGAAATGAAGGAAATGTTGAACGTAACGAAAAAAGGAGCATTAAAATAAAGGGAATATTCATCGAAACGAAGGAAATACTGATCGTAGTGAGAAAAGGAGCATCAAAATGAAGGAAATATGTATCGAAACAAAGGAAATATTGATCATAATGAGAAAACGAGCATAAAAAAGAAAGAAATCTGCATCGAAACGAATGAAGTGTTGATCGTAACAAGAAAAGTAGCATCAAAATTAAGGAAATATGCTTCGAAACGAAGGAAATATTGATCGTAACGAATAAATTAGCATTAAAATTAAGGAAATATTCATCGAAACGAAGGAAATATTTATCATAATGAGAAAATGAGCATCAAAAAGAAGGAAATCTGCATCAAAACGAATGAAATGTTGATCGTAATGAGAAAAGGTGCATCAAAATGAAGGAAATATGCATCGAAACGAAGGTAATATTGATCGTAACGAGAAAATAAGAATCAAAACGAAGTAAATATGCATCGAAACTAAGGAAATATTGATCGTAATTAGAAAACGAGTATAAAAAAGAAGGAAATTTGCATCGAAACGAATAAAATGTTGATCGTAACAAGAAAAGGAGCGTCAAAATGAAGGAAATATGCATCGAAATGAAGGAAATGTTGATCGTAACGAGAAAATGAGAATTAAAATGAAGCAAATATTCATCAAAACGAAGGAAATATTGTTCGTAATGATAAAAAGAGTATCAAAATGAAGGAAATATGCATCGAAACGAAGGAAACATGATCATAATGAGAAAACGAGCATAAAAAAGAAGGAAATATGCATTGAAAAGATGAAATGTTGATCGTAAAAAGAAAAGAAGCATCAAAATGAAGGAAATATTCATCGAAACGAAGGAAATATTGATCGTAACGAGAAAAGGAGCATCAAAATGAAGGAAATATGCATCGAAACAAAGGAAATATTGATCATAACGATAAAACGAGCATAAAAAAGAAGAAAATATGCATCGAAACGAATGAAATGTTGATCGTAAAAAGAAAAGGAGCATCAAAATGAGTAAATATGAACTGAAAAGAAGGATATTCTGATTGTAATGAGAAAAAATACATCAAAATGAAGGAAATATGCATAGAAACGAAGGAAATCTTGATCGTAATGAGAAAATGAGCATCAAAATCAAAATGATGGAAATATGCATCGAAACGAATGAAATGTTGATCGTAACGAGAAAAGGAGCATCAAAATGAAGGAAATATGCATCGAAACAAAGGTAATATTGATCAAAACGAGAAAAAGAGAATCAAAACAAAGAAAATATGCATCGTAACATAGGTAATGTTGATTGTAACGAGAAAATGAGCATCAAAATGAGGGAAATATGCATCGAAACGAAGGAAATGTTGATCGTAATGAGAAAATGAGCATTAAAATGAAGGAAATATTCATCGAAACAAAGGAAATGTTGATCGTAATGATAAAAGGAGCATCAAAATGAAAAAAATATGCATCGAAACAAAGGAAACATTGATCATAACGAGAAAACGAGCATCAATAAGAAGGAATTCTGCATCGAAACGAATGAAATGTTGATCGTAACAAGAAAATGAGCATCAAAATGAAGGAAATATGCATCAAAACGAAGGAAATGTTGATCGTAATGAGAAAAGGAGCATCAAAATGAAGGAAATATGCATCGAAACAAAGGAAACATTGATCCTAACTAGAAAATGAGCAACAAAAAGAAGGAAATCTGCATCGAAACGAATAAAATGTTGAACATAACAAGAAAAGAAGCATCAAAATGAAGGAAATATTGATCGTAACGAGAAAATTAGCATTAAAATGAAGGAAATATGCATCGAAACGAAGGAAATATTGATCGTAATGAAAAAGGAGCATCAAAATGAATGAAATATGCATCGAAACAAAGGAAACATTGATAAAAACAAGAAAACGAGCCTAAAAAAGAAGGAAATCTGCATCGAAACGAATGAAATGTTGATCGTAACAAAAAAGGAGCATCAAAATGAAGTAAGTATTCATTGAAACGAAGGAAATGCTGATCGTAACTAGAAATAGTACATCAAAATGAAGGAAATATTCATCGAAATGAATAAAATATTGATCGTAACGAGAAATTGAGCATCAAAATGAAGGAAATATGCATCGAAACGAAGAAAATGTTGATCGTAACGGGAAAAGGAGCATCAAAATGAAGGAAATATGCATCGAACCGAAGGTAATATTGATTGTAACGAGAAAATAAGAATCAAAACGAAGAAAATATGCATCGAAACAAAAGAAATATTGGTTGTACGAGAAAACGAGCATCTAAAAGAAGGAAATCTGCATCGAAACGAATAAAATGTTGATTGTAACATGAAAAGAAGCATCAAAATAAAGGAAATATTTATCGAAATGAAGGAAATATTGATCGTAATGAGAAAATGAGCATCAAAATGAAGGAAATATGCATCGAAACAAAGGAAATATTGATCATAACGAGAAAACGAGAATAAAAAAGAAGAAAATCTGCACCAAAACGAATGAAATGTTGATCGTAAAATGAAAACGAACATCAAAATAAGTAAATATGCACTAAAAAGAAGGATATTCTGATTGTAATGAGAAAAAATACAGCAAAATGAAGGAAATATGCATCGAAACGAAGGAAATCTTGATCGTAACGAGAAAATGAGCATCAAAATCAAAATGATGGAAATATGCATCGAAACAAATGAAATGTTGATCGTAACGAGAAAAGGAGCATCAAAATGAAGGAAATATGCATCGAAACAAAGGTAATATTGATCGAAACGAGAAAATGAGAATCAAAACGAAGAAAATATGCATCGAAACATAGGTAGTGTTGATTGTAACGTGAAAATAAGCATAAAAATGAAGGAAATATACATTAAAACGAAAGAAATGTTCATCGTAATGAGAAAATGAGCATTAAAATGAAGGAAATATTCATCGAAACAAAGGAAATGTTGATCGTAATGATAAAAGGAGCATCAAAATGAAAAAATATACATCGAAACAAAGGAAGCATTGATCATAACGAGAAAACGAGCATCAATAAGAAGGAAATATGCATAATAACAAATTAAATGTTGATCGTAACAAGAAAAGTAGCATAAAAATGAAAGAAATATGCATCACGAATGAAATGTTGATCGTAACGAAAAAAGTGCATCAAAATGAAGGAAATATGCATCGAAACGAAGGAAATATTGATCTTAACGAGAAAATGAGCATCAAAATGAAGGAAATATGCATCAAAACGAAGAAAATATTGATCGTAACGAGAAAATGAGCATCAAAATGAAGGAAATATGCATCGAAACGAAGGAAATATTGATCGTAATGGAAAAAGGAGCATCAAAATGAAGAAAATATGCATCGAAACAAAGGTAATATTGATTGTAACGAGAAAATAAGAATCAAAACGAATGAAATATGCATCGAAACAAAAGAAATATTGGTCGTAACGAGAAAACGAGCATCTAAAAGAAGGAAATCTGCATCGAAACGAATGAAATGTTGATCGTAACAAGATAAGGAGCATCAAAATGAATTAAATATCCATCGAGATAAAGGAAATATTGATCGTAACGAGAATATGAGCATCAAAATGAAGGGAATATGCGTCGAAACGAAGGAAATATTGATCGTAACGAGAAAAGGAGCATCAAAATTAAGGAAATATGCTTCGAAACGAAGGAAATATTGATCGTAACGAGAAAATGAGCATTAAAATTAAGGAAATATTCATCGAAACGAAGGAAATATTTATCATAATGAGAAAATGAGGATCAAAAAGAAGGAAATCTGCATCAAAACGAATGAAATGTTGATCGTAATGAGAAAAGGTGCATCAAAATGAAGGAAATATGCATCGAAACGAAGGTAATATTGATCGTAACGAGAAAATAAGAATCAAAACGAAGTAAATATGCATCGAAACTAAGGAAATATTGATCGTAATTAGAAAACGAGTATAAAAAAGAAGGAAATTTGCATCGAAACGAATAAAATGCTGATCGTAACAAGAAAAGGAGCGTCAAAATGAGGGAAATATGCATCGAAATGAAGGAAATGTTGATCGTAACGAGAAAATGAGAATTAAAATGAAGCAAATATTCATCAAAACGAAGGAAATATTGTTCGTAATGATAAAAGGAGTATCAAAATGAAGGAAATATGCATTGAAACGAAGGAAACATGATCATAATGAGAAAACGAGCATCAAAAAGAAGGAAATATGCATTGAAAAGATGAAATGTTGATCGTAAAAAGAAAAGAAGCATCAAATTGAAGGAAATATTCATTGAAACGAAGGAAATGTTGAACGTAACGAGAAAAGGAGCATCAAAATGAAGGAAATATGCATCGAAACAAAGGAAATATTGATCATAACGATAAAACGAGCATAAAAAAGAAGAAAATCTGCATCGAAACGAATGAAATGTTGATCGTAAAAAGAAAAGGAGCATCAAAATGAGTAAATATGAACTGAAAAGAAGGATATTCTGATTGTAATGAGAAAAAATACATCAAAATGAAGGAAATATGCATCGAAACGAAGGAAATCTTGATCGTAATGAGAAAATGAGCATCAAAATCAAAATGATGGAAATATGCATCGAAACGAATGAAATGTAGATCGTAACGTGAAAAGGAGCATCAAAATGAAGGAAATATGCATCGAAACAAAGGTAATATTGATCAAAACGAGAAAAAGAGAATCAAAACAAAGAAAATATGCATCGTAACATAGGTAATGTTGATTGTAACGAGAAAATGAGCATCAAAATGAGGGAAATATGCATCGAAACGAAGGAAATGTTGATCGTAATGAGAAAATGAGCATTTAAATGAAGGAAATATTCATCGAAACAAAGGAAATGTTGATCGTAATGATAAAAGGAGCATCAAAATGAAAAAAATATGCATCGAAACAAAGGAAACATTGATCATAACTAGAAAACGAGCATCAATAAGAAGGAATTCTGCATCGAAACGAATGAAATGTTGATCGTAACAAGAAAAGGAGCATCAAAATGAAGGAAATATGCATCAAAACGAAGGAAATATTGATCGTAATGAGAAAAGGAGCATCAAAATGAAGGAAATATGCATCGAAACAAAGGAAACATTGATCCTAACGAGAAAATGAGCAACAAAAAGAAGGAAATCTGCATCGAAACGAATAAAATGTTGAACATAACAAGAAAAGAAGCATCAAAATGAAGGAAATATTGATCGTAACGAGAAAATTAGCATTAAAATGAAGGAAATATGCATCGAAACGAAGGAAATATTGATCGTAATGAAAAAGGAGCATCAAAATGAATGAAATATGCATCGAAACAAAGGAAACATTGATAAAAACAAGAAAACGAGCCTAAAAAGAAGGAAATCTGCATCGAAACGAATGAAATGTTGATCGTAACAAAAAAGGAGCATCAAAATGAAGTAAAGGAAATGCTGATCGTAACTAGAAAAAGTACATCAAAATGAAGGAAATATGCATCGAAATGAATAAAATATTGATCGTAACGAGAAATTGAGCATCAAAATGAAGGAAATATGCATCGAAACGAAGAAAATGTTGATCATAACGGGAAAAGGAGCATCAAAATGAAGGAAATATGCATCGAACCGAAGGTAATATTGATTGTAACGAAAAAATAAGAATCAAAACGAAGAAAATATGCATCGAAACAAAAGAAATATTGGTTGTACGAGAAAACGAGCATCTAAAAGAAGGAAATCTGCATCGAAACGAATAAAATGTTGATTGTAACATGAAAAGAAGCATCAAAATAAAGGAAATATTCATCGAAATGAAGGAAATATTGATCGTAATGAGAAAATGAGCATCAAAATGAAGGAAATATGCATCGAAACAAAGGAAATATTGATCATAACGAGAAAACGAGAATAAAAAAGAAGAAAATCTGCACCAAAACGAATGAAATGTTGATCGTAAAATGAAAACGAGCATCAAAATAAGTAAATATGCACTAAAAAGAAGGATATTCTGATTGTAATGAGAAAAAATACAGCAAAATGAAGGAAATATGCATCGAAACGAAGGAAATCTTGATCGTAACGAGAAAATGAGCATCAAAATCAAAATGATGGAAATATGCATCGAAACAAATGAAATGTTGATCGTAACGAGAAAAGGAGCATCAAAATGAAGGAAATATGCATCGAAACAAATGTAATATTGATCGATACGAGAAAATGAGAATCAAAACGAAGAAAATATGCATCAAAACATAGGTAGTGTTGATTGTAACGAGAAAATAAGCATAAAAATGAAGGAAATATACATCAAAACGAAAGAAATGTTGATCGTAATGAGAAAATGAGCATTAAAATGAAGGAAATATTCATCGAAACAAAGGAAATGTTGATCGTAATGATAAAAGGAGCATCAAAATGAAAAAATATGCATCGAAACAAAGGAAGCATTGATCATAACGAGAAAACGAGCATCAATAAGAAGGAAATATGCATAATAACAAATTAAATGTTGATCGTAACAAGAAAAGTAGCATCAAAATGAAAGAAATATGCATCACGAAGGAAATGTTGATCGTAACGAAAAAAGTGCATCAAAATGAAGGAAATATGCATCGAAACGAAGGAAATATTGATCTTAACGAGAAAATAAGCATAAAAATGAAGGAAAATGCATCAAAACGAAGAAAATATTGATCGTAACGAGAAAATGAGCATCAAAATGAAGGAAATATGCATCGAAACGAAGGTAATATTGATTGTGACGAGAAAATAAGAATCAAAACAAAGGAATATGCATCGAAACAAAGGAAATATTTATCATAACAAGAAAACGAGCATCAAAAATTAGGAAATCTGCATCGAAACGAATGAAATGTTGATTTCAACAAGAAAGGAGCATTAAACTGAAGTAAATATGCATCGAAACGAAGGAAGATTGATTGTAACGAGAAAATGAGCATCAAAATGAAGAAAATATGCGTCAAAACGAAGGAAATGTTGATCGTAACGAGAAAAATAGCATCAAAATGAAGGGAATATGTATCGAAATGAAGGAAATGTTGATCGTAACGAGAAAAGGTACATCAAAATAAAGAAATATTCATCGAAACTAAGGAATTACTGATCGTAATGAGAAAATGAGCATCAAAATGAAGGAAATATGCATCAAAACAATAGAAATATTGATCATAACGAGAAAACGAGCATCAAAAAGAAGGAAATCTGCATCAAAACGAATGAAATGTTGTTCATAACGAGAGAAGGAGCATCGAAATGAAGGAAATATTCATCGAAACAAAGGAAATGCTGATCGTAATGAGAAAGGAGCATTAAAATGAAAGAAATATTCATCGAAACGAAGGAAATATTGATCATAACGCGAAAACGAGCATTAAAAAGAAGGAAATCTACATAGAAACGAATGAAATATTGATCGTAACAAGAAAAGTAGCATTAAAATGAAGGAAATATGCATCGAAACGAAGGAAATGTTGACCGTAATTAGAAAATGAGCATTAAAATGAAGTAAATATTCATCGAAATGAAGGAAATATTGATCATAACGAGAAAAATAGCATCAAAAAGAAGGAAATCTGTATCGAAATGAATGAAAGGTTGATCGTAACAAGAAAAGGAGACTCAAAATTAAGGAAATATGCATAGAAACGAAGGCAATATTTATCGTAAAGAGAAAATGAGAATCAAACGAAGGAAATATGTATCGAACCAAAGGAAATATTGATCGTAACGAGAAAACGCGCATAAAAAAGAAGGAAATCAGCATCGAAACGAATGAAATGTTGATCGTAAAAAGAAAAGAAGCATCAAAACGAGTAAATATGCATCGAAAAGAAGGAAATGTTGATCGTAACGAGAAAAGGATTATCAAAATGAAGTAAGTATTCATCAAAACGAAGGAAATGCTGATCATAACTAGAAAAAGTGCATCAAAATGAAGGAAATCTGCATCGAAACGAAGAAAATATTGATCGTAACGAGAAAATGAGCATCAAAATGAAAGAAATATGCATCGAAACGAAGGAAATATTGATCGTAACGGGAAAAGGAGCATCAAAATGAAGGAAATATGCATCGAAACAAAGGTAATATTGATTGTAACGAGAAAATAAGAATCAAAACGAATGAAATATGCATCGAAACAAAAGAAATATTGGTCGTAACGAGAAAACGAGCATCTAAAAGAAGGAAATCTGCACCGAAACGAATGAAATGTTGATCGTAACAAGATAAGGAGCATCAAAATGAATTAAATATCCATCGAGATAAAGGAAATAGTGATCGTAACGAGAATATGAGCATCAAAATGAAGGGAATATGCGTCGAAACGAAGGAAATATTGATCGTAACGAGAAAAGGAGCATCAAAATGAAGGAAATGTGAATCGAAATGAAGGAAATGTTGAACGTAACGAAAAAAGGAGCATTAAAATAAAGGAAATATTCATCGAAACGAAGGAAATACTGATCGTAGTGAGAAAAAGAGCATCAAAATGAAGGAAATATGTATCGAAACAAAGGAAATATTGATCATAATGAGAAAACGAGCATAAAAAAGAAAGAAATCTGCATCGAAACGAATGAAATGTTGATCGTAACAAGAAAAGTAGCATCAAAATTAAGGAAATTTGCTTCGAAACGAAGGAAATATTGATCGTAACGAGAAAATGAGCATTAAAATTAAGGAAATATTCATCGAAACGAAGGAAATATTTATCATAATGAGAAAATGAGCATCAAAAAGAAGGAAATCTGCATCAAAACGAATGAAATGTTGATCGTAATGAGAAAAGGTGCATCAAAATGAAGGAAATATGCATCGAAACGAAGGTAATATTGATCGTAACGAGAAAATAAGAATCAAAACGAAGTAAATATGCATCGAAACTAAGGAAATATTGATCGTAATTAGAAAACGATTATAAAAAAGAAGGAAATTTGCATCGAAACGAATAAAATGTTGATCGTAACAAGAAAAGGAGCGTCAAAATGAAGGAAATATGCATCGAAATGAAGGAAATGTTGATCGTAACGAGAAAATGAGAATTAAAATGAAGCAAATATTCATCAAAACGAAGGAAATATTGTTCGTAATGATAAAAGGAGTATCAAAATGAAGGAAATATGCATCGAAACGAAAGAAACATGATCATAATGAGAAAACGAGCATCAAAAAGAAGGAAATATGCATTGAAAAGATGAAATGTTGATCGTAAAAAGAAAAGAAGCATCAAAATGAAGGAAATATTCATCGAAACGAAGGAAATGTTGATCGTAACGAGAAAAGGAGCATCAAAATGAAGGAAATATGCATCGAAACAAAGGAAATATTGATCATAACGATAAAACGAGCATAAAAAAGAAGAAAATCTGCATCGAAACGAATGAAATGTTGATCGTAAAAAGAAAAGGAGCATCAAAATGAGTAAATATGAACAGAAAAGAAGGATATTCTGATTGTAATGAGAAAAAATACATCAAAATGAAGGAAATATGCATCGAAACGAAGGAAATCTTGATCGTAATGAGAAAATGAGCATCAAAATCAAAATGATGGAAATATGCATCGAAACGTATGAAATGTAGATCATAACGAGAAAAGGAGCATCAAAATGAAGGAAATATGCTTCGAAACAAAGGTAATATTGATCAAAACGAGAAAAAGAGAATCAAAACAAAGAAAATATGCATCGTAATATAGGTAATGTTGATTGTAACGAGAAAATGAGGATCAAAATGAGGGAAATATGCATCGAAACGAAGGAAATGTTGATCGTAATGAGAAAATGAGCATTAAAATGAAGGAAATATTCATCGAAACAAAGGAAATGTTGATTGTAATGATAAAAGGAGCATCAAAATGAAAAAAATATGCATCGAAACAAAGGAAACATTGATCATAACGAGAAAACGAGCATCAATAAGAAGGAATTCTGCATCGAAACGAATGAAATGTTGATCGTAACAAGAAAAGGAGCATCAAAATGAAGGAAATATGCATCAAAACGAAGGAAATGTTGATCGTAATGAGAAAAGGAGCATCAAAATGAAGGAAATATGCATCGAAACAAAGGAAACATTGATCCTAACGAGAAAATGAGCAACAAAAAGAAGGAAATCTGCATCGAAACGAATAAAATGTTGAACATAACAAGAAAAGAAGCATCAAAATGAAGGAAATATTGATCGTAACGAGAAAATTAGCATTAAAATGAAGGAAATATGCATCGAAACGAAGGAAATATTGATCGTAATGAAAAAGGAGCATCAAAATGAATGAAATATGCATCGAAACAAAGGAAACATTGATAAAAACAAGAAAACGAGCCTAAATAGAAGGAAATCTGCATCGAAACGAATGAAATGTTGATCGTAACAAAAAAGGAGCATCAAAATGAAGTAAAGGAAATGCTGATCGTAACTAGAAAAAGTACATCAAAATGAAGGAAATATGCATCGAAATGAATAAAATATTGATCGTAACGAGAAATTGAGCATCAAAATGAAGGAAATATGCATCGAAACGAAGAAAATGTTGATCATAACGGGAAAAGGAGCATCAAAATGAAGGAAATATGCATCGAACCGAAGGTAATATTGATTGTAACGAAAAAATAAGAATCAAAACGAAGAAAATATGCATCGAAACAAAAGAAATATTGGTTGTACGAGAAAACGAGCATCTAAAAGAAGGAAATCTGCATCGAAACGAATAAAATCTTGATTGTAACATGAAAAGAAGCATCAAAATAAAGGAAATATTCATCGAAATGAAGGAAATATTGATCGTAATGAGAAAAGGAGCATCAAAATGAAGGAAATATGCATCGAAACAAAGGAAATATTGATCATAACGAGAAAACGAGAATAAAAAAGAAGAAAATCTGCACCAAAACGAATGAAATGTTGATCGTAAAATGAAAACGAGCATCAAAATAAGTAAATATGCACTAAAAAGAAGGATATTCTGATTGTAATGAGAAAAAATACAGCAAAATGAAGGAAATATGCATCGAAACAAAGGAAATCTTGATCGTAACGAGAAAATGAGCATCAAAATCAAAATGATGAAAATATTCATCGAAACAAATGAAATGTTGATCGTAACGAGAAAAGGAGCATCAAAATGAAGGAAATATGCATCGAAACAAATGTAATATTGATCGAAACGAGAAAATGAGAATCAAAACGAAGAAAATATGCATCGAAACATAGGTAGTGTTGATTGTAACGAGAAAATAAGCATAAAAATGAAGGAAATATACATCAACGAAAGAAATGTTGATCGTAATGAGAAAATGAGCATTAAAATGAAGGAAATATTCATCGAAACAAAGGAAATGTTGATCGTAATGATAAAAGGAGCATCAAAATGAAAAAATATGCATCGAAACAAAGGAAGCATTGATCATAACGAGAAAACGAGCATCAATAAGAAGGAAATATGCATAATAACAAATTAAATGTTGATCGTAACAAGAAAAGTAGCATCAAAATGAAAGAAATATGCATCACGAAGGAAATGTTGATCGTAACGAAAAAAGTGCATCAAAATGAAGGAAATATGCATCGAAACGAAGGAAATATTGATCTTAACGAGAAAATAAGCATAAAAATGAAGGAAAATGCATCAAAACGAAGAAAATAATGATCGTAACGAGAAAAGGAGCATCAAAATGAAGGAAATATGCATCGAAACGAAGGTAATATTGATTGTGACGAGAAAATAAGAATCAAAACAAAGGAAATATGCATCGAAACAAAGGAAATATTTATCATAACAAGAAAACGAGCATCAAAAAGTAGGAAATCTGCATCGAAACGAATGAAATGTTGATTTCAACAAGAAACTAGCATTAAAATGAAGTAAATATGCATCGAAACGAAGGAAGATTGATTGTAACGAGAAAATGAGCATCAAAATGAAGAAAATATGCGTCAAAACGAAGGAAATGTTGATCGTAACGAGAAAAGGAGCATCAAAATGAAGGGAATATGTATCGAAATGAAGGAAATGTTGATCGTAACGAGAAAAGGTACATCAAAATAAAGAAATATTCATCGAAACGAAGGAATTACTGATCGTAATGAGAAAATGAGCATCAAAATGAAGGAAATATGCATCAAAACAATAGAAATATTGATCATAACGAGAAAACGAGCATCAAAAAGAAGGAAATCTGCATCAAAACGAATGAAATGTTGATCATAACGAGAGAAGGAGCATCGAAATGAAGGAAATATTCATCGAAACAAAGGAAATGCTGATCGTAATGAGAAAGGAGCATTAAAATGAAAGAAATATTCATCGAAACGAAGGAAATATTGATCATAACGAGAAAACGAGCATTAAAAAGAAGGAAATCTACATCGAAACGAATGAAATATTGATCGTAACAAGAAAAGTAGCATTAAAATGAAGGAAATATGCATCGAAACGAAGGAAATGTTGATCGTAATGAGAAAATGAGCATTAAAATGAAGTAAATATTCATCGAAATGAAGGAAATATTGATCATAACGAGAAAAATAGCATCAAAAAGAAGGAAATCTGTATCGAAACGAATGAAAGGTTGATCGTAACAAGAAAAGGAGACTCAAAATTAAGGAAATATGCATAGAAACGAAGGCAATATTTATCGTAAAGAGAAAATGAGAATCAAACGAAGGAAATATGCATCGAACCAAAGGAAATATTGATCGTAACGAGAAAACGAGCATAAAAAAGAAGGAAATCCGCATCGAAACGAATGAAATGTTGATCGTAAAAAGAAAAGAAGCATCAAAACGAGTAAATATGCATCGAAAAGAAGGAAATGTTGATCGTAACGAGAAAAGGATTATCAAAATGAAGTAAGTATTCATCAAAACGAAGGAAATGCTGATCATAACTAGAAAAAGTGCATCAAAATGAAGGAAATCTGCATCGAAACGAAGAAAATATTGATCGTAACGAGAAAATGAGCATCAAAATGAAAGAAATATGCATCGAAACGAAGGAAATATTGATCGTAACGGGAAAATGAGCATCAAAATGAAGGAAATATGCATCGAAACAAAGGTAATATTGATTGTAACGAGAAAATAAGAATCAAAACGAATGAAATATGCATCGAAACAAAAGAAATATTGGTCGTAACGAGAAAACGAGCATCTAAAAGAAAGAAATCTGCATCGAAACGAATGAAATGTTGATCGTAACAAGATAAGGAGCATCAAAATGAATTAAATATCCATCGATATAAAAGAAATATTGATCGTAACGAGAATATGAGCATCAAAATGAAGGGAATATGCGTCGAAACGAAGGAAATATTGATCGTAACGAGAAAAGGAGCATCAAAATGAAGGAAATGTGAATCGAAATGAAGGAAATGTTGAACGTAACGAAAAAAGGAGCATTAAAATTAAGGAAATATTCATCGAAACGAAGGAAATACTGATCGTAGTGAGAAAAGGAGCATCAAAATGAAGGAAATATGTATCGAAACAAAGGAAATATTGATCATAATGAGAAAACGAGCATAAAAAAGAAAGAAATCTTCATCGAAACGAATGAAATGTTGATCGTAACAAGAAAAGTAGCATCAAAATTAAGGAAATATGCTTCGAAACGAAGGAAATATTGATCGTAACGAGAAAATGAGCATTAAAATTAAGGAAATATTCATCGAAACGAAGGAAATATTTATCATAATGAGAAAATGAGCATCAAAAAGAAGGAAATCTGCATCAAAACGAATGAAATGTTGATCGTAATGAGAAAAGGTGCATCAAAATGAAGGAAATATGCATCGAAACGAAGGTAATATTGATCGTAACGAGAAAATAAGAATCAAAACGAAGTAAATATGCATCGAACTAAGGAAATATTGATCGTAATTAGAAAACGAGTATAAAAAAGAAGGAAATTTGCATCGAAACGAATAAAATGTTGATCGTAACAAGAAAATGAGCGTCAAAATGAAGGAAATATGCATCGAAATGAAGGAAATGTTGATCGTAACGAGAAAATGAGAATTAAAATGAAGAAAATATTCATCAAAACGAAGGAAATATTGTTCGTAATGATAAAAGGAGTATCAAAATGAAGGAAATATGCATCGAAACGAAGGAAACATGATCATAATGAGAAAACGAGCATCAAAAAGAAGGAAATATGCATTGAAAAGATGAAATGTTGATCGTAAAAAGAAAAGAAGCATCAAAATGAAGGAAATATTCATCGAAACGAAGGAAATGTTGATCGTAACGAGAAAAGGAGCATCAAAATGAAGGAAATATGCATCGAAACAAAGGAAATATTGATCATAACGATAAAACGAGCATAAAAAAGAAGAAAATCTGCATCGAAACGAATGAAATGTTGATCGTAAAAAGAAAAGGAGCATCAAAATGAGTAAATATGAACTGAAAAGAAGGATATTCTGATTGTAATGAGAAAAAATACATCAAAATGAAGGAAATATGCATCGAAATGAAGGAAATCTTGATCGTTATGAGAAAATGAGCATCAAAATAAAAATTATGGAAATATGCATCGAAACGAATGAAATGTTGATCGTAACGAGAAAAGGAGCATCAAAATGAAGGAAATATGCATCGAAACAAAGGTAATATTGATCAAAACGAGAAAAAGAGAATCAAAACAAAGAAAATATGCATCGTAACATAGGTAATGTTGATTGTAACGAGAAAATGAGGATCAAAATGAGGGAAATATGCATCGAAACGAAGGAAATGTTGATCGTAATGAGAAAATGAGCATTAAAATGAAGGAAATATTCATCGAAACAAAAGAAATGTTGATCGTAATGATAAAAGGAGCATCAAAATGAAAAAAATATGCATCGAAACAAAGGAAACATTGATCATAACGAGAAAACGAGCATCAATAAGAAGGAATTCTGCATCGAAACGAATGAAATGTTGATCGTAACAAGAAAAGGAGCATCAAAATGAAGGAAATATGCATCAAAACGAAGGAAATGTTGATCGTAATGAGAAAATGAGCATCAAAATGAAGGAAATATGCATCGAAACAAAGGAAACAATGATCCTAACGAGAAAATGAGCAACAAAAAGAAGGAAATCTGCATCGAAACGAATAAAATGTTGAACATAACAAGAAAAGAAGCATCAAAATGTAGGAAATATTGATCGTAACGAGAAAATTAGCATTAAAATGAAGGAAATATGCATCGAAACGAAGGAAATATTGATCGTAATGAAAAAGGAGCATCAAAATGAATGAAATATGCATCGAAACAAAGGAAACATTGATAAAAACTAGAAAACGAGCCTAAAAAAGAAGGAAATCTGCATCGAAACGAATGAAATGTTGATCGTAACAAAAAAGGAGCATCAAAATGAAGTAAGTATTCATTGAAACGAAGGAAATGCTGATCGTAACTAGAAAAAGTACATCAAAATGAAGGAAATATGCATCGAAATGAATAAAATATTGATCGTAACGAGAAATTGAGCATCAAAATGAAGGAAATATGCATCGAAACAAAGGAAATATTAATCATAACGAGAAAACGAGAATAAAAAAGAAGAAAATCTGCATCAAAACGAATATAATGTTGATCGTAAAATGAAAACGAGCATCAAAATGAGTAAATATGCACTAAAAAGAAGGATATTCTGATTGTAATGAGTAAAAATACAGCAAAATGAAGGAAATATGCATCAAAACGAAGGAAATCTTGATCGTAACGAGAAAATGAGCATCAAAATCAAAATGATGGAAATATGCATCGAAACAAATGAAATGTTGATCGTAACGAGAAAAGGAGCATCAAAATGAAGGAAATATACATCGAAACAAAGGAAGCATTGATCATAACGAGAAAACGAGCATCAATAAGAAGGAAATATGCATAATAACAAATTAAATGTTGATCGTAACAAGAAAAGTAGCATAAAAATGAAAGAAATATGCATCACGAAGGAAATGTTGATCGTAACAAAAAAAGTGCATCAAAATGAAGGAAATATGCATCGAAACGAAGGAAATATTGATCTTAACGAGAAAATGAGCATCAAAATGAAGGAAATATGCATCAAAACGAAGAAAATATTGATCGTAACGAGAAAAGGAGCATCAAAATGAAGGAAATGTGCATCGAAACGAAGGTAATATTGATTGTGACGAGAAAATAAGAATCAAAACAAAGGAAATATGCATCGAAACAAAGGAAATATTTATCATAACAAGAAAACGATCATCAAAATTTAGGAAATCTGCATCGAAACGAATGAAATGTTGATTTCAACAAGAAAGGAGCATTAAAATGAAGTAAATATGCATCGAAACGAAGGAAGATTGATTGTAACGAGAAAATGAGCATCAAAATGAAGAAAATATGCGTCAAAACGAAGGAAATGTTGATCGTAACGAGAAAAGGAGCATCAAAATGAAGGGAATATGCATCGAAATGAAGGAAATGTTTATCGTAACGAGAAAAGGTACATCAAAATAAAGAAATATTCATCGAAACGAAGGAATTACTGATCGTAATGAGAAAATGAGCATCAAAATGAAGGAAATATGCATCAAAACAATAGAAATATTGATCATAACGAGAAAACGAGCATCAAAAGAAGGAAATCTGCATCAAAACGAATGAAATGTTGATCATAACGAGAAAAGGAGCATCGAAATGAAGGAAATATTCGTCGAAACAAAGGAAATGCAGATCGTAATGAGAAAGGAGCATCAAAATGAAAGAAATATTCATAGAAACGAAGGAAATATTGATCATAACGAGAAAACGAGCATTAAAAAGAAGGAAATCTACATCGAAACGAATGAAATATTGATAGTAACAAGAAAAGTAGCATCAAAATGAAGGAAATATGCATCGAAACGAAGGAAATGTTGACCGTAATGAGAAAATGAGCATTAAAATGAAGTAAATATTCATCGAAATGAAGGAAATATTGTTCATAACGAAAAAAATAGCATCAAAAAGAAGGAAATCTGTATCGAAACGAATGAAAGGTTGATCGTAACAAGAAAAGGAGACTCAAAATTAAGGAAATATGCATAGAAACGAAGGCAATATTTATCGAACCAAAGGAAATATTGATCGTAACGATAAAACGAGCATAAAAAAGAAGGAAATCCGTATCGAAACGAATGAAATGTTGATCGTAAAAAGAAAAGAAGCATCAAAACGAGTAAATATGCATCGAAAAGAAGGAAATGTTGATCGTAACGAGAAAAGGATTATCAAAATGAAGTAAGTATTCATCAAAACGAAGGAAATGCTGATCATAACTAGAAAAAGTGCATCAAAATGAAGGAAATCTGCATCGAAACAAAGAAAATATTGATCGTAACGAGAAAATGAGCATCAAAATGAAGGAAATATGCATCAAAAAGAAGGAAATATTGATCGTAACGGGAAAAGGAGCATCAAAATGAAGGAAATATGCATCGAAACAAAGTTAATATTGATTGTAACGAGAAAATAAGAATCAAAACGAATGAAATATGCATCGAAACAAAAGAAATATTGGTCGTAACGAGAAAACGAGCATCTAAAAGAAGGAAATCTGCATCGAAACGAATGAAATGTTGATCGTAACAAGATAATGAGCATCAAAATGAATTAAATATCCATCGAGATAAAGGAAATATTGATCGTAACGAGAATATGAGCATCAAAATGAAGGGAATATGCGTCGAAACGAAGGAAATATTGATCGTAATGAGAAAAGGAGCATCAAAATGAAGGAAATGTGAATCGAAATGAAGGAAATGTTGAACGTAACGAAAAAAGGAGCATTAAAATAAAGGAAATATTCATCGAAACGAAGGAAATACTGATCGTAGTGAGAAAAAGAGCATCAAAATGAAGGAAATATGTATCGAAACAAAGGAAATATTGATCATAATGAGAAAACGAGCATAAAAAAGAAAGAAATCTGCATCGAAACGAATGAAATGTTGATCGTAACAAGAAAAGTAGCATCAAAATTAAGAAAATATGCTTCGAAACGAAGGAAATATTGATCGTAATGAGAAAATGAGCATTAAAATTAAGGAAATATTCATCGAAACAAAGGAAATATTTATCATAATGAGAAAATGAGCATCAAAAAGAAGGAAATCTGCATCAAAACGAATGAAATATTGATCGTAATGAGAAAAGGTGCATCAAAATGAAGGAAATATGCATCGAAACGAAGGTAATATTGATCGTAACGAGAAAATAAGAATCAAAACGAAGTAAATATGCATCGAAACTAAGGAAATATTGATCGTAATTAGAAAACGAGTATAAAAAAGAAGGAAATTTGCATCGAAACGAATAAAATGTTGATCGTAACAAGAAAAGGAGCGTCAAAATGAAGGAAATATGCATCGAAATGAAGGAAATGTTGATCGTAACGAGAAAATGAGAATTAAAATGAAGCAAATATTCATCAAAACGAAGGAAATATTGTTCGTAATGATAAAAGGAGTATCAAAATGAAGGAAATATGCATCGAAACGAAGGAAACATGATCATAATGAGAAAACGAGCATCAAAAAGAAGGAAATATGCATTGAAAAGATGAAATGTTGATCGTAAAAAGAAAAGAAGCATCAAAATGAAGAAAATATTCATCGAAACGAAGGAAATGTTGATCGTAACGAGAAAAGGAGCATCAAAATGAAGGAAATATGCATCGAAACAAAGGAAATATTGATCATAACGATAAAACGAGCATAAAAAAGAAGAAAATCTGCATCGAAACGAATGAAATGTTGATCGTAAAAAGAAAAGGAGCATCAAAATGAGTAAATATGAACTGAAAAGAAGGATATTCTGATTGTAATGAGAAAAAATACATCAAAATGAAGGAAATATGCATCGAAACGAAGGAAATCTTGATCGTAATGAGAAAATGAGCATCAAAATAAAAATGATGGAAATATGCATCGAAACGAATGAAATGTTGATCGTAACGAGAAAAGGAGCATCAAAATGAAGGAAATATGCATCGAAACAAAGGTAATATTGATCAAAACGAGAAAAAGAGAATCAAAACAAAGAAAATATGCATCTTAACATAGGTAATGTTGATTGTAACGAGAAAATGAGCATCAAAATGAGGGAAATATGCATCGAAACGAAGGAAATGTTGATCGTAATGAGAAAATGAGCATTAAAATGAAGGAAATATTCATCGAAACAAAGGAAATTTTGATCGTAATGATAAAAGGAGCATCAAAATGAAAAAAATATGCATCGAAACAAAGGAAACATTGATCATAACGAGAAAACGAGCATCAATAAGAAGGAATTCTGCATCGAAACGAATGAAATGTTGATCGTAACAAGAAAAGGAGCATCAAAATGAAGGAAATATGCATCAAAACGAAGGAAATGTTGATCGTAATGAGAAAAGGAGCATCAAAATGAAGAAAATATGCATCGAAACAAAGGAAACATTGATCCTAACGAGAAAATGAGCAACAAAAAGAAGGAAATCTGCATCGAAACGAATAAAATGTTGAACATAACAAGAAAAGAAGAATCAAAATGAAGGAAATATTGATCGTAACGAGAAAATTAGCATTAAAATGAAGGAAATATGCATCGAAACGAAGGAAATATTGATCGTAATGAAAAAGGAGCATCAAAATGAATGAAATATGCATCAAAACAAAGGAAACATTGATAAAAACAAGAAAACGAGCCTAAAAAAGAAGGAAATATGCATCGAAACGAATGAAATGTTGATCGTAACAAAAAAGGAGCATCAAAATGAAGTAAGTATTCATTGAAACGAAGGAAATACTGATCGTAACTAGAAAAAGTACATCAAAATGAAGGAAATATGCATCGAAATGAATAAAATATTGATCGTAACAAGAAATTGAGCATCAAAATGAGGGAAATATGCATCGAAACGAAGAAAATGTTGATCGTAACGGGAAAAGGAGCATCAAAATGAATGAAATATGCATCGAACCGAAGGTAAAATTGATTGTAACGAAAAAATAAGAATCAAAACAAAGAAAATATGCATCGAAACAAAAGAAATATTGGTTGTACAAGAAAACGAGCATCTAAAAGAAGGAAATCTGCATCGAAACGAATAAAATGTTGATTGTAACATGAAAAGAAGCATCAAAATAAAGGAAATATTCATCGAAATGAAGGAAATATTGATCGTAATGAGAAAAGGAGCATCAAAATGAAGGAAATATGCATCGAAACAAAGGAAATATTGATCATAACGAGAAAACGAGAATAAAAAAGAAGAAAATCTGCACCAAAACGAATGAAATGTTGATCGTAAAATGAAAACGAGCATCAAAATGAGTAAATATGCACTAAAAAGAAGGATATTCTGATTGTAATGAGAAAAAATATAGCAAAATGAAGGAAATATGCATCGAAACGAAGGAAATCTTGATCGTAACGAGAAAATGAGCATCAAAATCAAAATGATGGAAATATGCATCGAAACAAATGAAATGTTGATCGTAACGAGAAAAGGAGCATCAAAATGAAGGAAATATGCATCGAACCAAAGGTAATATTGATCGAAACGAGAAAATGAGAATCAAAACGAAGAAAATATGCATCGAAACATAGGTAGTGTTGATTGTAACAAGAAAATAAGCATAAAAATGAAGGAAATATACATCAAAACGAAAGAAATGTTGATCGTAATGAGAAAATGAGCATTAAAATGAAGGAAATATTCATCGAAACAAAGGAAATGTTGATCGTAATGATAAAAGGAGCATCAAAATGAAAAAATATGCATCGAAACAAAGGAAGCATTGATCATAACGAGAAAACGAGCATCAATAAGAAGGAAATATGCATAATAACAAATTAAATGTTGATCGTAACAAGAAAAGTAGCATCAAAATGAAAGAAATATGCATCACGAAGGAAATGTTGATCGTAACGAAAAAAGTGCATCAAAATGAAGGAAATATGCATCGAAACGAAGGAAATATTGATCTTAACGAGAAAATAAGCATAAAAATGAAGGAAAATGCATCAAAACGAAGAAAATATTGATCGTAACGAGAAAAGGAGCATCAAAATGAAGGAAATATGCATCGAAACGAAGGTAATATTGATTGTGACGAGAAAATAAGAATCAAAACAAAGGAAATATGCATCGAAACAAAGGAAATATTTATCATAACAAGAAAACGAGCATCAAAAAGTTGAAAATCTGCATCGAAACGAATGAAATGTTGATTTCAACAAGAAAGGAGCATTAAAATGAAGTAAATATGCATCGAAACGAAGGAAGATTGATTGTAACGAGAAAATGAGCATCAAAATGAAGAAAATATGCGTCAAAACGAAGGAAATGTTGATCGTAACGAGAAAAGGAGCATCAAAATGAAGGGAATATGCATCGAAATGAAGGAAATGTTGATCGTAACGAGAAAAGGTACATCAAAATAAAGAAATATTCATCGAAACGAAGGAATTACTGATCGTAATGAGAAAATGAGCATCAAAATGAAGGAAATATGCATCAAAACAATAGAAATATTGATCATAACGAGAAAACGAGCATCAAAAAGAAGGAAATCTGCATCAAAACGAATGAAATGTTAATCATAACGAGAGAAGGAGCATCGAAATGAAGGAAATATTCATCGAAACAAAGGTAATATTGATCGAAACGAGAGAATGAGAATCAAAACGAAGAAAATATGCATCGAAACATCGGTAGTGTTGATTGTAACGAGATAATGAGCATCAAAATGAAGGAAATTGCATCGAAAGGAAGAAAATATTGATCGTAATGAGAAAATGAGCATCAAAATCAAAATGATGCAAATATGCATCGAAACGAATGAAATGTTGATCGTAACGAGAAAAGGAGCATCAAAATGAAGGAAATATGCATCGAAACGAAGGTAATATTGATCGAAACGAGAAAAAGAGAATCAAAATGAAGAAAATATGCATCGAAACATAGGTAGTGTTGATTGTAACGGGAAAATGAGCATCAAAATGAAGGAAATATGCATCGAAACGAAGGAAATGTTGACCGTAATGCGAAAATGAGCATTAAAATGAAGGAAATATTCATCGAAACAAAGGAAATGTTGATCGAAATGATAAAAGGAGCATCAAATTAAAAAAATTTACATCGAAACAAAGGAAACATTGATCATAACAAGAAAACGAGTATCAATAAGAAGGAATTCTGCATCGAAACGAATGAAATGTTGATAGTAACAAGAAAATAAGCATCAAAATGAAGGAAATATGCATCGAAACAAAGGAAATGTTGATCGTAACGAGAAAATGAGCTTTAAAATGAAGGAAATATGCATCGAAACGAAGGAAATGTTGATCGTAATGAGAAAAGGAGCATCAAAATGAAAGAAATATGCATCGAAACAGAGGAAACATTGATAATAACGAGAAAAGGAGCATCAAAATGAATGAAATATGCATCGAAACAAAGGAAACATTGATAATAACGGTAAAACGAGCCTCAAAAAGAAGGAAATATGCATTGAAACTAAGGTAATATTGATCATAACGAGAAAATAAGAATCAAAACGAAGGAAATATGCATCGAAACAAAGAAAATATTGATCATAACAAGAAAACAAGCATCAAAAAGAAGGAAATCTGCATCGAAACGAATGAAATGTTGATCGTAACAAGAAAATGAGCATCAAAATGGAGTAAATATGCATCGAAACGAAGGCAATATATATCATAACGAAAAAATGAGCATCAAAACAAAGAAATATTGATCATCAAAATGAAAGAAATATTCATCGAAACGAAGGAAATATTGATCATAACGAGAAAACGAGCATTAAAAAGAAGGAAATCTACATCGAAACGAATGAAATATTGATCGTAATAAGAAAAGTAGCATCAAAATGAAGGAAATATGCATCGAAACGAAGGAAATGTTGACAGTAATGAGAAAATGAGCATTAAAATGAAGTAAATATTCATCGAAATGAAGGAAATATTGATCATAACGAGAAAAATAGCATCAAAAAGAAGGAAATCTGTATCGAAACGAATGAAAGGTTGATCGTAACAAGAAAAGGAGACTCAAAATTAAGGAAATATGCATAGAAACGAAGGCAATATTTATCGTAAAGAGAAAATGAGAATCAAACGAAGGAAATATGCATCGAACCAAAGGAAATATTGATCGTAACGAGAAAACGAGCATAAAAAAGAAGGAAATTCGCATCGAAACAAATGAAATGTTGATCGTAAAAAGAAAAGAAGTATCAAAACGAGTAAATATGCATCGAAAAGAAGGAAATGTTGATCGTAACGAGAAAAGGATTATCAAAATGAAGTAAGTATTCATCAAAACGATGGAAATGCTGATCATAACTAGAAAAAGTGCATCAAAATGAAGGAAATCTGCATCGAAACGAAGAAAATATTGATCGTAACGAGAAAATGAGCATCAAAATGAAGGAAATATGCATCGAAACGAAGGAAATATTGATCGTAACGGGAAAAGGAGAATCAAAATGAAGGAAATATGCATCGAAACAAAGGTAATATTGATTGTAACGAAAAAATAAGAATCAAAACGAATGAAATATGCATCGAAACAAAAGAAATATTGGTCGTAACGAGAAAACGAGCATCTAAAAGAAGGAAATCTGCATCGAAACGAATGAAATGTTGATCGTAACAAGATAAGGAGCATCAAAATGAATTAAATATCCATCGAGATAAAGGAAATATTGATCGTAACGAGAATATGAGCATCAAAATGAAGGGAATATGCATCGAAACGAAGGAAATATTGATCGTAACGAGAAAAGGAGCATCAAAATGAAGGAAATATGAATCGAAATGAAGGAAATGTTGAACGTAACGAAAAAAGGAGCATTAAAATAAAGGAAATATTCATTGAAACGAAGGAAATACTGATCGTAGTGAGAAAAAGAGCATCAAAATGAAGGAAATATGTATCGAAACAAAGGAAATATTGATCATAATGAGAAAACGAGCAAAAAAAAGAAAGAAATCTGCATTGAAACGAATGAAATGTTGATCGTAACAAGAAAAGTAGCATCAAAATTAAGGAAATATGCTTCGAAACGAAGGAAATATTGATCGTAACGAGAAAATGAGCATTAAAATTAAGGAAATATTCATCGAAACGAAGGAAATATTTATCATAATGAGAAAATGAGCATCAAAAAGAAGGAAATCTGCATCAAAACGAATGAAATGTTGATCGTAATGAGAAAAGGTGCATCAAAATGAAGGAAATATGCATCGAAACGAAGGTAATATTGATCGTAACGAGAAAATAAGAATCAAAACGAAGTAAATATGCATCGAAACTAAGGAAATATTGATCGTAATTAGAAAACGAGTATAAAAAAGAAGGAAATTTTCATCGAAACGAATAAAATGTTGATCGTAACATGAAAAGGAGCGTCAAAATGAAGGAAATATAAACGAAGGAAATATTGTTCGTAATGATAAAAGGAGTATCAAAATGAAGGAAATATGCATCGAAACGAAGGAAACATGATCATAATGAGAAAACAAGCATCAAAAAGAAGGAAATATGCATTGAAAAGATGAAATGTTGATCGTAAAAAGAAAAGAAGCATCAAAATGATGGAAATATTCATCGAAACGACGGAAATGTTGATCGTAACGAGAAAAGGAGCATCAAAATGAAGAAAATATGCATCGAAACAAAGGAAATATTGATCATAACGATAAAACGAGCATAAAAAAGAAGAAAATCTGCATCGAAACGAATGAAATGTTGATCGTAAAAAGAAAAGGAGCATCAAAATGAGTAAATATGAACTGAAAAGAAGGATATTCTGATTGTAATGAGAAAAAATACATCAAAATGAAGGAAATATGCATCGAAACGAAGGAAATCTTGATCGTAATGAGAAAATGAGCATCAGAATCAAAATGATGGAAATATGCATCGAAACGAATGAAATGTTGAATGTAACGAGAAAAGGAGCATCAAAATGAAGGAAATATGCATCGAAACAAAGATAATATTGATCAAAACGAGAAAATGAGAATCAAAACAAAGAAAATATGCATCGTAACATAGATAATGTTGATTGTAACGAGAAAATGAGCATCAAAATGAGGGAAATATGCATCGAAACGAAGGAAATGTTGATCGTAATGAGAAAATGAGCATTAAAATGAAGGAAATATTCATCGAAACAAAGGAAATGTTGATCGTAATGATAAAAGGAGCATCAAAATGAAAAAAATATGCATCGAAACAAAGGAAACATTGATCATAACGAGAAAACGAGCATCAATAAGAAGGAATTCTGCATCGAAACGAATGAAATGTTGATCGTAACAAGAAAAGGAGCATCAAAATGAAGGAAATATGCATCAAAACGAAGGAAATGTTGATCGTAATGAGAAAAGGAGCATCAAAATGAAGGAAATATACATCGAAACAAAGGAAACATTGATCCTAACGAGAAAATGAGCAACAAAAAGAAGGAAATCTGCATCGAAACGAATAAAATGTTGAACATAACAAGAAAAGAAGCATCAAAATGAAGGAAATATTGATCGTAACGAGAAAATTAGCATTAAAATGAAGGAAAATATGCATCGAAACGAAGGAAATATTGATCGTAATGAAAAAGGAGCATCAAAATGAATGAAATATGCATCAAAACAAAGGAAACATTGATAAAAACAAGAGAACGAGCCTAAAAAAGAAGGAAATCTGCATCGAAACGAATGAAATGTTGATCGTAACAAAAAAGGAGCATCAAAATGAAGTAAGTATTCATTGAAACGAAGGAAATGCTGATCGTAACTAGAAAAAGTACATCAAAATGAAGGAAATATGCATCGAAATGAATAAAATATTGATCGTAACGAGAAATTGAGCGTCAAAATGAAGGAAATATGCATCGAAACGAAGAAAATGTTGATCGTAACGGGAAAAGGAGCATCAAAATGAAGGAAATATGCATCGAACCGAAGGTAATATTGATTGTAACGAAAAAATAAGAATCAAAACGAAGAAAATATGCATCGAAACAAAAGAAATATTGGTTGTACAAGAAAACGAGCATCTAAAAGAAGGAAATCTGCATCGAAACGAATAAAATGTTGATTGTAACATGAAAAGAAGCATCAAAATAAAGGAAATATTCATCGAAATGAATGAAATATTGATCGTAACGAGAAAAGGAGCAGGAAATATGCATCGAAACAAAGGAAATATTGATCATAACGAGAAAACGAGAATAAAAAAGAAGAAAATCTGCACCAAAACGAATGAAATGTTGATCGTAAAATGAAAACGAGCATCAAAATGAGTAAATATGCACTAAAAAGAAGGATATTCTGATTGTAATGAGAAAAAATACAGCAAAATGAAGGAAATATGCATCGAAACGAAGGAAATCTTGATCGTAACGAGAAAATGAGCATCAAAATCAAAATGATGGAAATATGCATCGAAACAAATGAAATATTGATCGTAACGAGAAAAGGAGCATCAAAATGAAGGAAATATGCATCGAAACAAAGGTAATATTGATCGAAACGAGAAAATGAGAATCAAAACGAAGAAAATATGCATCGAAATATAGGTAGTGTTGATTGTAACGAGAAAATAAGCATAAAAATGAAGGAAATATACATCAAAACGAAAGAAATGTTGATCGTAATGAGAAAATGAGCATTAAAATGAAGGAAATATTCATCGAAACAAAGGAAATGTTGATCGTAATGATAAAAGGAGCATCAAAATGAAAAAATATGCATCGAAACAAAGGAAGCATTGATCATAACGAGAAAACGAGCATCAATAAGAAGGAAATATGCATAATAACACATTAAATGTTGATCGTAACAAGAAAAGTAGCATCAAAATGAAAGAAATATGCATCACGAAGGAAATGTTGATCGTAACGAAAAAAGTGCATCAAAATGAAGGAAATATGCATCGAAACGAAGGAAATATTGATCTTAACGAGAAAATAAGCATAAAAATGAAGGAAAATGCATCAAAAAGAAGAAAATATCGATCGTAACAAGAAAAGGAGCATCAAAATGAAGGAAATATGCATCGAAACGAAGGTAATATTGATTGTGACGAGAAAATAAGAATCAAAACAAAGGAAATATGCATCGAAACAAATTAAATATTTATCATAACAAGAAAACGAGCATCAAAAAGTAGGAAATCTGCATCGAAACGAATGAAATGTTGATTTCAACAAGAAAGGAGCATTAAAATGAAGTAAATATGCATCGAAACGAAGGAAGATTGATTGTAACGAGAAAATGAGCATCAAAATGAAGAAAATATGCGTCAAAACGAAGGAAATGTTGATCGTAACGAGAAAAGGAGCATCAAAATGAAGGGAATATGCATCGAAATGAAGGAAATATTGATCGTAACGAGAAAAGGTACATCAAAATAAAGAAATATTCATCGAAACGAAGGAATTACTGATCGTAATGAGAAAATGAGCATCAAAATGAAGGAAATATGCATCAAAACAATAGAAATATTGATCATAACGAGAAACGAGCATCAAAAAGAAGGAAATCTGCATCAAAAAGAATGAAATGTTAATCATAACGAGAGAAGGAGCATCGAAATGAAGGAAATATTCATCGAAACAAAGGTAATATTGATCGAAACGAGAGAATGAGAATCAAAACGAAGAAAATATGCATCGAAACATCGGTAGTGTTGATTGTAACGAGATAATGAGCATCAAAATGAAGGAAATTGCATCGAAACGAAGAAAATATTGATCGTAATGAGAAAATGAGCATCAAAATCAAAATGATGCAAATATGCATCGAAACGAATGAAATGTTGATCGTAACGAGAAAAGGAGCATCAAAATGAAGGAAATATGCATCGAAACGAAGGTAATATTGATCGAAACGAGAAAAAGAGAATCAAAATGAAGAAAATATGCATCGAAACATAGGTAGTGTTGATTGTAACGGGAAAATGAGCATCAAAATGAAGGAAATATGCATCGAAACGAAGGAAATGTTGACCGTAATGCGAAAATGAGCATTAAAATGAAGGAAATATTCATCGAAACAAAGGAAATGTTGATCGAAATGATAAAAGGAGCATCAAAATAAAAAATTTGCATCGAAACAAAGGAAACATTGATCATAACAAGAAAACGAGTATCAATAAGAAGGAATTCTGTATCGAAACGAATGAAATGTTGATAGTAACAAGAAAATAAGCATCAAAATGAAGGAAATATGCATCGAAACAAAGGAAATGTTGATCGTAACGAGAAAATGAGCTTTAAAATGAAGGAAATATGCATCGAAACGAAGGAAATGTTGATCGTAATGAGAAAAGGAGCATCAAAATGAAAGAAATATGCATCGAAACAGAGGAAACATTGATAATAACGAGAAAAGGAGCATCAAAATGAATGAAATATGCATCGAAACAAAGGAAACATTGATAATAACGGTAAAACGAGCCTCAAAAAGAAGGAAATATGCATTGAAACGAAGGTAATATTGATCATAACGAGAAAATAAGAATCAAAACGAAGGAAATATGCATCGAAACAAAGAAAATATTGATCATAACAAGAAAACAAGCATCAAAAAGAAGGAAATCTGCATCGAAACGAATGAAATGTTGATCGTAACAAGAAAATGAGCATCAAAATGGAGTAAATATGCATCGAAACGAAGGCAATATATATCATAACGAAAAAATGAGCATCAAAACAAAGAAAATATGCATCGAAACAAAGGAAATATTGATCATAATGAGAAAACGAGCATAAAAAAGAAATCTGCATCGAAACTAATGAAATATTGATCGTAACAAGAAAAGGATCATCAAAAAGAAGGAAATATGCATCGAAACGAAGGAAATGTTGATCGTAATGAGAAAATGAGCATTAAAATGTAGGAAATATTCATCGAAACGAAGGAAATGTTGATCGTAATGAGAAAAGGAGCATCAAAATGAAGGAAATATGCATCGAACAAAGAAAACATTGATCATAACGAGAAAACGAGCATCAAAGAGAAGGAAATCTGCATCGAAACGAATAAAATACTGATCGTAACTAGAAAAGGAGCATCAAAATGAAGGAAATATGCTTCGAAACGAAGGAAATGCTATCGTAATGAGAAAAGGAGCATCAAAATGAATGAAATATGCATCGAAACAAAGGAAACATTGATAATAATGAGAAAACGACCTCAAAAAGAAGGAAATCTGAATCGAAATGAATGAAATGTTGATCGTAACAACAAAAGAAGCATCAAAATAAAGGAAATATGCATCGAAACGAATAAAATATCGATCGTAACAAGAAAATGAGTATTAAAATGAAGGAAATATGAATTGAAACGAAGGAAATGTTGATCGTAATGAGAAAAGGAGCATCAAAATGAATGAAATATGCATCGAAACAAAGGAAACATTGATAATAACGAGAAAACGAGCCTAAAAAAAAAGGAAATCTGCATCGAAACGAATGAAATGTTGATCGTTACAAGAAAAGTATCATCAAAATGAAGGAAATATGCATCGAAATGAAGGAAATATCAATCGTAACGAGAAAATGAGCATTAAAATAAAGGAAATATGATCGAAACGAAGGAAATGTTGATCGTAATGAGAAAAGGAGCATCAAAATGAATGAAATATGCATCGAAACAAAGGAAACAATGATAATAACGAGAAAACGAGCCTCAAAAAGAAGAAAATCTGCATCGAAACGAATGAAATGTTGATCGTTACAAGAAAAGTAGCATCAAACTAAAGGAAATATGCATCGAAACGAAGGAAATATTGATCGTAACGAGAAATTGAGCATTATAATTAAGGAAATATTCATCGAAACGTAGGAAATGTTGATCATAACGAGAAAACGTGCTTCAAAAAGAAGGAAATCTGCGTCGAAACGAATGAAATGTTGATTGTAACTAGAAAAGGAGCATCAAAATGAAGGAAATATGCATCGAAACGAAGGAAATGCTGATTGTAATGAGAAAAGGAGCATCAAAATGAATGAAATATGCATCGAAACAAAGGAAATATTGATAATAATGAGAAAACGGAATCATAACGAAGTAAATATTCATCGAAACTAAGGAAATATTGATCGTAATGAGAAAACGAGTATTAAAAAGAAGGAAATCTGTATCGAAACGAATTAAATGTTGATCGTAACAAGAAAAGGATCATCAAAATGATGGAAATATGCATCGAAACGAAGGAAATGTTGATCGTAAAGATAAAATATGAATTAAAATGAAGGAAATATTCATCAAAACGAAGGAAATGTTGATCGTAATGAGAAAAGGAGCATCAAAATGAAGAAAATATGCATCGAAATAAAAAACATGATCATAATGAGAAAACGAGCAAAAAAAAGAAGGAAATATGAATCGAAACAAAGGAAACATTGATCATAACGAGAAAACGAGCATAAAAAAGATGGAAATCTGCATTGAAACGAATGAAATGTTGATCGTAACAAGAAAAGAAGCATCAAAATGAAGGAAATATTCATCGAAACGATGGAAATATTGATCGTAACGAGAAAAGGAGCATCAAAATGAAGGAAATATGCATCGAAACGAAGGTAATATTGATCGTAACGAGAAAATTAGAATGAAAATGAAGGAAATATGCATTGAAACGAAGAAAATATTGATCGTAATGAATAAAGGAGCATCAAAATGAATGAAATATGCATCGAAATAAAGGAAACATTGATAATAACGAGAAAACGAGCCTAAAAAATAAGGAAATCTGAATCAAAACGAATGAAATGTTGATCGTAACAAAAAAGGAGCATCAAAATGAAGTAAGTATTCATTGAAACGAAGGAAATGCTGATCGTAACAAGAAAAAGTGCATCAAAATGAAGGAAATATGCATCGAAATGAAGAAAATGTTGATCGTAACGAGAAATTGAGCATCAAAATGAAGGAAATATGCATCGAAACGAAGGAAATGTTGATCGTAACGGGAAAAGGAGCATCAAAATGAAGAAAATATGCATCGAAATGAAGGTAATATTGATTGTAACGAGAAAATAAGAATCAAAACGAAGAAAATATGAATCGAAACAAAGGGAATATTGGTAGTAATGAGAAAACGAGCATCAAAAAGAAGGAAATCTGCATTGAAACGAATGAAATGTTGATCGTAACAAGAAAAGAAGCATCAAAATGAAGGAAATATTCATCGAAACGAAGGAAATGTTGATCGTAACGAGAAAAGGAGCATCAAAATGAAGGAAATATGAATCGAAATGAAGGAAATGTTGAACGTAACGAAAAAAGGAGCATTAAAATAAAGGAAATATTCATCGAAACGAAGGAAATACTGATCGTAGTGAGAAAAAGAGCATCAAAATGAAGGAAATATGCATTGAAACAAAGGAAATATTGATCATAACGAGAAAACAAGCATAAAAAAGAAGAAAATCTGCTTCGAAACGAATGAAATGTTGATCGTAAAAAGAAAAGGAACATCATAATGAGTAAATATGCATTGAAAAGAAGGATATTCTGATCGTAACGAGAAAAAATACATCAAAATGAAGGAAATATGCATCGAAACGAAGGAAATCTTGATCGTAACGAGAAAATGAGCATCAAAATTAAAATGATGGAAATATGCATCGAAACGAATGAAATGTTGATCGTAACGAGAAAAGGAGCATCAAAATGAAGGAAATATGCATCGAAACGAAGGTAATATTGATCGAAACGAGAAAATGAGAAACAAAACGAAGAAAATATTCATCGAAACATAGGTAGTGTTGATTGTAACGAGATAATGAGCATAAAAATGAAGGAAATATGCATCGAAATGAAGAAAATATTGATCGTAATGAGAAAATGAGCATCAAAATCAAAATGATGGAAATATGCATCGAAACGAATGAAATGTTGATCATAACGAGAAAAGGAGCATCAAAATGAAGGAAATATGCATCAAAACGAAGGTAATATTGATCGAAACGAGAAAAAGAGAATCAAAATGAAAAAAATATGCATCGAAACATTGGTAGTGTTGATTGTAACGAGAAAATGAGCATCAAAATGAAGGAAATATGCTTCGAAACGAAGGAAATGTTGATCGTAATTAGAAAATGAGCATTAAAATAAAGGAAATATTCATTGAAACAAAGGAAATGTTAATCGTAATGATAAAATGAGCATCAAAATGAAAAAATATGCATCGAAACAAAGGAAACATTGATAATAACGAGAAAACGAGCATCAATAAGAAGGAATTCTGCATCAAAACGAATGAAATGCTGATCGAAACGAGAAAATGAGAATCAAAACGAAGAAAATATGCATCGAAACATAGGTAATGTTGATTGTAACGAGAAAATGAGCATTAAAATGAAGAAAATATTCATCGAAACAAAGGAAATGTTGATCGAAATGATAAAAGGAGCATCAAAATGAAAAAAATAGGCATCGAAACAAAGGAAACATTGATCATAACAAGAAAACGAGTATCATTAAGAAGGAATTCTGCAATTAAACGAATGAAATATTGATCGTAACAAGAAAAGTAGCATCAAAATGAAGGAAATATGCATCGAAACAAAGGAAATGTTGATCGTAACGAGAAAATGAGCTTTAAAATGAAGGAAATATGCATCGAAACGAAGGAAATGTTGATCGTAATAAGAAAAGGAGCATCAAAATGAAAGAAATATGCAGCAAAACAGAGGAAACATTGATAATAACGAGAAAAGGAGCATCAAAATGAATGAAATATGCATCGAAACAAAGGAAACATTGATAATAACGATAAAACGAGCCTCAAAAAGAAGGAAATATGCATCGAAACGAAGGTAATATTGATCATAATGAGAAAATAAGAATCAAAACTAAGGAAATATGCATCGAAACAAAGGTAATATTGATCATAACGAGAAAACAAGCATCAAAAAGAAGGAAATCTGCATCGAAACGAATGGAATATTGATCGTAACAAGAAAATGAACATCAAAATGGAGTAAATATGCATCGAAACGAAGGCAATATATATCATAACGAAAAAATGAGCATCAAAACAAAGAAAATATGCATCGAAACAAAGGAAATATTGATCATAATGAGAAAACGAGCATAAAAAAGAAGGAAATCTGCATCGAAACTAATGAAATATTGATCGTAACAAGAAAAGGATCATCAAAAAGAAGGAAATATGCATCGAAACGAAGGAAATGTTGATCGTAACGAGAAAATGAGCATTAAAATGTAGGAAATATTCATCGAAACGAAGGAAATGTTGATCGTAATGAGAAAAGGAGCATCAAAATGAAGGAAATATGCATCGAACAAAGAAAACATTGATCATAACGAGAAAATGAGCATCAAAGAGAAGGAAATCTGCATCGAAACGAATAAAATGTTGATCGTAACTAGAAAATGAGCATCAAAATGAAGGAAATATGCTTCGAAACGAAGGAAATTCTGATCGTAATGAGAAAAGGAGCATCAAAATAAATGAAATATGCATCGAAACAAAGGAAACATTGATAATAATGAGAAAACGACCTCAAAAAGAAGGAAATCTGAATCGAAATGAATGAAATGTTGATCGTAACAAAGAAAGAAGCATCAAAATAAAGGAAATATGCATCGAAACGAAGAAAATATTGATCATAACAAGAAAATGAGTATTAAAATGAAGGAAATATGAATTGAAACGAAGGAAATGTTGATCGTAATGAGAAAAGGAGCATCAAAATGAATGAAATATGCATCGAAACAAAGGAAACATTGATAATAACGAGAAAACGAGCCTAAAAAAGAAGGAAATCTGCATCGAAACGAATGAAATGTTGATCGTTACAAGAAAAGTATCATCAAAATGAAGGAAATACGCATCGAAATGAAGGAAATATCGATCGTAACGAGAAAATGAGCATTAAAATAAAGGAAATATGATCGAAACGAAGGAAATGCTGATCGTAATGAGAAAAGGAGCATCAAAATGAATGAAATATGCATCGAAACAAAGGAAACAATGATAATAACGAGAAAACGAGCCTCAAAAAAAGGAAATCTGCATCGAAATGAATGAAATGTTGATCGTTACTAGAAAAGTAGCATCAAACTAAAGGAAATATGCATCGAAACGATGAAAATATTGATCGTAACGGGAAATTGAGCATTAAAATTAAGGAAATATTCATCGAAACGAAGGAAATGTTGATCATAACGAGAAAACGAGCTTCAAAAAGAAGTAAATCTGCATCGAAACGAATGAAATGTTGATTGTAACTAGAAAAGGAGCAATAAAATGAAGGAAATATGCATCGAAACGAAGTAAATGTTGATTGTAATGAGAAAAGGAGCATCAAAATGAATGAAATATGCATCGAAACAAAGGAAACATTGATAATAATGAGAAAACGGGAATCAAAACGAAGTAAATATGCATCAAAACTAAGGAAATATTGATTGTAATGAGAAAACGAGTATAAACCATCGTAAGATAGGTTAGTTTTACCCTATTGATGATGGTGTCGCAATAGTAATTCAACCTAGTACGAGAGGAACCGTTGATTCGCTCAATTGGTCATCGCGCTTGGTTGAAAAGCCAGTGGCGCGAAGCTACCGTGCGCTGGATTATGTCTGAATGCCGCTATGTCAGAATCCGAGCTAGACGCGATGCATGCGCTCGCCGTTCGCTCCCCGACCCACAGTAGGGGCACCCAAGGGCACGTTTCGTTGGCCAATCCCCCATGGTGGACGAGCCGCGTGGACCGCCTCAAAGTATAATTCCAATCGAGCGGCGGATAGAATCCTTCGCAGACGACTTAAATATCTCGAGAGAACGCACAAGTACAAAGTCATGGGCAATCCCAGGCACCACCCGTGGGCAATCCTCGGCAACGGGCGTGGGCAACCATGGCCATGGACCATGGCATGGGCAAGCGTGGCCTTGGCACGGGCAAGCAGTGGCCTGTGCATGGGCCACGGCATGGGCAATCCTAGGCAACGGGCGTGTGGGCAAGCCGTGGCTATGGCATGGGCAACTCCCGTGGGTAATCGTGCGCAACGGGCATGGACAACCAGCCCTTGGGCAACCCCGTGGGCAATCCTAGGCAATGGGAGTGGGCAACCCCAGTGGGCAATCCTAGCCAACGGGAGTGGGCAAGCGTGGACATGGGACATGGCATTGGCAAGCGTGGCCTTGGCACGGGCAAGCCTTGGCCCTTGCATGGTAACCCCCGTGGGCAATTCTAGGCAACGGTCATGCACAACCGTCGCCATAGGCCATGGCATGGGCATGCCTAGGCAACGGCCCTGGGCAAGCCGTGGGCATGGGCCATGCAAGCGTGACCTCTGCATGGGTTACCCATGGCAACATGCATGGGCATACGTGGGTGACCCCCCTAGGCAACCGTGGGCAATGGGAGTTGGGCATGGGCAAGCCAAGGCAACGGCCATAGGCGTGGGCTGTGCAAGCGTGTCCTGTGCATGGACAACCCGTGGCAATGGGCGTGGGCATACGTGGGCGACCCCGTGGGTAACGGGAGTTGGGCATGGGCCATGGCATGAGCAAGCCAAGGGAACGGCCGTGGGCAAGGGCCGTGCAAGCATGGCCTGTGCGTGGGCAACTTGTGGCAATGGGCGTGGGCATACGTGGGTGACCCCCATGGGAAACAGGAGTTGGGCCATGGCATGGGCAAGCCAAGGCAACGGCCATGGGCATGGGCCGTGCAAGCATGGCCTGTGCATGGGCAACCCGTGGCAATGGGCATGGGCATACGTGGGCGACCCCCATGGGCAACTGTGGGCAACGGGAGTTGGGCATGGGCCATGGCATGGGCAAGCCAAGGCAACGACCGTGGGCATGGGCTGTTCAAGCATGGCCTGTGCATGGGCAACCCGTGGCAATGGGCGACCCCCGTGGGTAACGGGAGTTGGGCATGGGCCATAGCATGGACAACCCAAAGAATTTGATTTCTCATAAGGTGCTGGCGGAGTCCTTTAAGCAACATCTGTCGATCCCTGGTCGGCACCGTTTATGGTTGAGACGAGGACGGTATCTGATCATCTTCGAGCCCCCAACTTTCATTCTTGATTAATGAAAACATCCTTGGCAAATGCTTTCTCAATTGTTCGTCTTTCATAAATCCAAGAATTTCACCTCTGACTGTAAAATACGAATGTCTCCGACTGTCCCTGTTCATCATTACTCCAATCCCGAAGGCCAACGTAATAGGACCGAAATCCTATAATGTTATCCCATGCTAATGTATCCAGAGCATAGGCTTGCTTTGAGCACTCTAATTTCTTCAAAGTAACAGCGCCGGAGGCACGACCCGGCCAGTTAAGACCAGGAGTGCATCGCCGGCAGAAGGGACGAGACAATCGGTGCACATCGGAAGACGGACCGGCAGGCACAACCCAAAGTCCAACTACGAGCTTTTTAACTGCAACAACTTAAATATACGCTATTGGAGATGGAATTACCGCAGCTGCTGGCACCAGACTTACCTTCCAATGGATCCTCGTTAAGGGATTTTGATTGTACTCATTCCAATTACCAGACTCGAAGAGCCAAGTATTGTTATTTATTGTCACTACCTCCCCATGTCAGGATTGGGTAATTTGCACACCTGCTGCCTTCTTTAGATGTGGTAGCTGTTTCTCAGGCTCCCTCTGGAATCGAACCCTAATTCTCCGTCACCCGTCACCACCATGGTAGGCCACTATCCTACCATCGAAAATTGATAGGGCAGAAATTTGAATGATGCGTCACCGGCATGAAGGCCGTGCGATCTATCGAGTTATCATGAATCATCGCAACAACGAGCAGAGCTCGTGTCGAACTTTTATCTAATAAATGCATCCCTACCAGAAGTCAGGGTTTGTTTCACATATTAGCTCTAGAATAACTACAGTTATCCGAGTAACAGGTACCATCAAACAAACTATAACTGATTTAATGAGCCATTCGTAGTTTCACATTCTAAATTAGTTCATACTTACACATGCATGGATTAATCTTTGAGACAAGCATATGACTACTGGCAGGATCAACAAAGTATCATTCTCCACCGATGCTAAAACGGCATGATCCAGGCCGCGGGGGCACTCGGACCAAGGAACGCACGACTGTCGTTCGCTAGGAGCATTGAATTCTCTTTACGTGGACGACGGAGGCACTGTGGCCTCGTGGTCGCTCTGTGCTCCGTAACTGAGAATTCAAGCATCGTGTCGTGGCCCGACATACCAAGTGTCCTAAAGGGTGCTCGAATTGCGAGGCACGACACGAGCCTTGACGTCCCCCCGGACCGCATTTCTGGATGGAGCAGCAGTTCAAGGCGGAAAATGAGTGATTGTACGGACAGTTGCCATCTCAATGGGAATTCAGCACGGGGAAACTGATTACGGTCGAGGCTAACAGCTCTCTCGCCAACTATTGAGGATGCTGTCACGCGGCGCCTTCGCCACCGCAGTAGGGACATGATGCACGCGATCAAGCCCTTCACCACTCACGCACTATAACGTACGCAATGCTTGGGTGCGAATCTTATCGCCAAACCACCCCATGGAGAAACTCTGCAAGGAAGGCTAGACAAAGAATAGGAAACCCGAGCACGACCCGCTGGATGCAAAGAAACACAACCATGTTGGCCATCTGATCAAAAGGGAACATACAGGGATGCCCAAATATTAAACCAGATAAGGGACACCTACGTCGGGTGCTGGGGCACGCCGAAGGATGCCCATGTCTGGTGAGGGACAGGCCAGGGAATGCCCACATTGGGTGCCAGGGCACGCCGGGGGACGCCCACATCAGGTGCCAGAGCAAGTCGAGGACACCGACGTCGGGTGCAGGGCAGGCCGGGGGACGCCCATATCGGGTGTCGGGGCAGGTCGGGTGCCGGGACAGGTCGGGGGACGCCCACATCGAGTGCCGGGGCAGGCCGAGGGATGCCCACGTCAGGTGTTGGGGCAGGCCGGGGGACGCCCACGTCGTGTGCTGGCACACGCCAGGGGACGCCCACGTCAGGTGCCGGGGCACGCCGGGGGACGCCCATGTCGAGTGCGGGATAGGTCGGGGACGCCCACGTCTCGTGCGGGGCACACCCACGTCGGGTGCGGGACAGGCCAGGGGACGCCCACGTCGGGTGCCACGGCATGCCGGGGGACGCCCACGTTGGGTTCCACGGCAAGCCAGGGAACGCCCACATTGGGTGCCAGGGCACGCCAGGGGACGCCACATCAGGTGCCAGAACACGTCGAGGACACCCAGGCCAGGGGACGCCCAGCACGCCGGGGGACGCCCAGCACGCCGGGGGATGCCCATATCGGGTGTCGGGGCAGGTCGGGTGCCGGGACAGGTCGGGGGATGCCCACATCGGGTGCCAGGGTAGCCGAGGGATGCCCACGTCGGGTGTCGGGATAGGCCAAGGGACGCCCACGTCGGGTGCCGGGGCAGGCCGAGGGATGCCCATGTGGGGTGCTGGGGCAGGCCGAGGGACGCCCACGTCATGTGCTGGCACACACTGGGGGACGCCCACATCAGGTGTCGGGGCACGCCGGGGGACGTCCACGTCGGGTTCTAGGGCATACCCATGTCGGGTGCGGGATAGGTCGGGGGACGCCCACGTCTGGTGCGGGGCACACCCATGTCAGGTGCGGGACAGGCCAAGGGATGCCCACGTCGGGTGCCACGGCAGGCCTGGGGACACCCACGTCGGGTGCGGGACAGGCTGAAGGACGCCCATGTCGGGTGCCGGGGCACGCCGAGGGATGCCCACGTCGGGTGTCGAGGCAAGCCGGGGGACACCCACGTCGTGTGCCGGGACACGTCGGGGGATGCCCACGTTGGGTATCGAGGCACACAGGGGGACGTCCACATCGGGTAAAGAATAGGTCGGGGGACGCCCATGTCTGGTGTCGGGGCATGCCCACATCGGGTGCGGGAAAGGCCGGGGGATGCCCAAGTCGGGTGCGGGACAGGCCGGGGGACGCCCACGTCGGGTGTCAGGACATGCCGGGGGACGCCCACGTCGGGTACTGGGGCAGGCCGGGGGATGCCCACGTAGAGATTCAAACCTTGTTCATGCTATCCGCCTAGGTTTTTTCTCCTGGGGAAGAAATCAAGAAGTAGGACGCCTTCCAAGGAGTTGTCGGATATGCGTGTGAGTGATGAATCGTTCAAATCGGTGAAGGACCGAGCGAAGGACATTGAATGGAAGAAAACTTTGAAGGAAGCAGTATTGGTGGATAATCCGCATCTGGATGATGGCGCCGCATTGGCACGATCCATAGTGGCCGACCGAATGGAGATGGAGGTAGAGATTACCATCGGCTCGATGGCCCTTGTCGTGGCGGACACACAGGAGGCTGCCACATCCGGAAGCCCCACGCAGGGATTGGTGGACTCGGCCATGGATGATACATCCCCGGTGTCCCTATCATCCGCAACCCAACCCAATGAGGAATCCCTCGGCAGAAGGTAGGCGAAGTACCATCCCGGGTGCCCGGCATCGGCTGGACGTCGCGACCCCCTAGCCTCACCCTCTCGGCAGATAGGCGGTGAACCTCGGCAGCCTGGCGTAGCATCTCGGCAGGGACAGGAGACCGTGGACTCTTCTCGGCAAGGCACCGAGAATATCGGGAGCGCCGAGATTCCTCGACAGGGCAGGACTGATCCTCGATAGGCGCAGGGCATTCCTCAGCAAGCGCAGCTCGGCGCGCGCGTCCGGCTCCCTATCTCGGCAGATTGCATTGAGCATGGGTGCGAGTGCTAGGCAGGCTCCTGGCGACACGCGCATGCACGAGGGCGCGGCGTCAGGGTATTGGCAGCAGGGTGAACAGCGCACTCAGCGTGCACGGCAGGATGATTCGGGCAAGGGTTCCACTCCCAAGGAACCGGTTGACTACTTCAAGTTCGTCAACAAGAATAATATTGATCTAGATAGGAAACTTGAATACATCGCACCCTACGATGGAGTGGCCTACCTGGATCAGAAGGATGACTCCGATGCTTGGAAATACACGTTGGTGGGGTATTTCTTGGGGCGTTTCCTGGGCATGCAAGCTCTCCACGACATCTACCGAGCGTGGAGAGTCAAGTACACCATCGTTATGCATCAATCGGGATGGATTATCTTCCATCTTTGCTCGGAGGAAGATGTGCAGAAAGTGTTGGACAACGCTCCCCACTCCATATGGTAATGATACCTTATGCTTGAAAGGCTATCACGAGCTTTTCAGTTTGATGATCGGGAAATCTACCATGTCCCGGTCTGGATCCGCTTGCCATCGTTTCCATTGGAGTTGTGGTTGAAGAACCACATTAGCAAGGTGGCCTCGTTGGTTGGTAGATCTATTATGGTGGATGATACTTCCGTTAAGGCGGATAAAGTATCGTTCGTGCGTGTACGAGTTGATATTGATGTCTCGCAGGAGCTCCCGATGGAGGTTACTTTCAACTACCAAGGGGCGAACTACTCTCAAACTGTGATATACGAACGTCTCCCGACGTATTGTACTAAGTGTAGGAATTTCAGCCATTTGGTTAGTGATTGTGACGAGCTTGATGGGGGAGATAAGGGGGAGAAGGAGAAGAAGCAGCCACAGGAGACCACACGGCTGGAAGAAGGGGTGGATGAGGAAGGGTTCCAGCAGGTGGGAACCAGGAACACTAGGCCGAGGAAGAAGAGAAACAGGAATGGAAAAAAGAAGGCCTCAGGCCCTCAACTTACCCACGAGCAGAGAGAGAAGGTCACGTCTAGGGAATATCAAATCCTGGACGACTTGGATCCTGATGAATGGAGGATCAAAAGGCGGGATGGTACACAGCCCGCTCAAGTTAACACTAGAAAAACTTGGGTGTTGGAAATGGAGGAGGAGGATGAGGAGGCCGTGGGCCACTCGGGACGATCTCCACCTCCCAACCTTACGCATAGAGCTGATGGGGGCAGGCGCGGCACTAGAATCATTATCCATGAACCGCAGGGCAGAGGTAATGGACAAGGACGAGGCTAGGGCTCATCTTCCAATGTTCGTCAATGAGGTTTCTGGCGTGGAATGTACGAGGGCTTGCAGCCCCTCGTGCGTAGCGAGCAGCCCGCAGGTTAGTTCGCAAGCATAAAGTGTGTTTAGTAGGTTTTCTTGAGACTAGATTATCTGTGGATAATGTGGTGGACATTGTTTGTAGAATTATTCCTAGTTGGAATATTGTGAATAATTTTGATATTGTAGATGGGGGACGTATTGTGGTTGCGTGGGATTCCACTTTGATTACTGTTAGTAATGTTATGCTCCATGAGCAATGTATCTCTGGTTTGGTTCGCTGTTTAATTTCTCAGCAGGAATTCCACATCAATGTTATGTACGCCCGTAATGGCATTGTTGATAGGCGTAGGCTATGGAGTCATCTCTCTTCGGTTGTCCCCGCTGTTAACTCTCCCTGGATGCTCCTTGAAGACTTTAATTGCGTCAGGAAACCAAAGAGTGATATGAAATTGTTCCGTCCCTTCGGAACTGGTGCATTATGGACTTTGAGGAGTTGTGTGTTGATCTGGGGTTGGATGGTGCTAAGTATAGGAGGTGCTTCTTTACCTGGACGAATGGCAGAATATGGAGTCGTATTGATAGAGTACTGGTGAATTTGAACTGGAATCTCAGTTCGAAAGTAGTGGAGTCGGAGTTTCTGCACATGGGGGCCACTTCAGACCACTGCCCTGCCCTAGTTTCTGTGTTTCACGCCGAGTACTCGAAAGGCAGACCGTTCAGATATGTAAACATGTGGAAGACTAGCAGTGGCTATTTGGATACTGTGCGAGAGGTATGGGACTCGCAAGTGTTGGGTACGGCTCAGTTCAGTGTGTGTCGACGGGTGAAGCTTCTCAAACCAAAATTATGTCTACTTGGCAAGAGAGACTTCGGCCACATTGCTGAGAGAGTGGAGCGTGCTAGAATTGAACTTGACAGCCTGCAGCTGGAGAGTCATGCTGATCCTGGAAACATTGAGAAATGGGATAGAGTCCGGGATGCAGCCAAGAAGGTTGACTTCTTGTGTCATGCCGAAAATCTTTTCTTTTCTCAGATGGCCAGGGCTGAGTATTTGATCAGTCAGGATAAACCCACAAAATTCTTCTACAAGAAGATCAAGTCTAATAGCGTAAGGAATATTATCCCATCCATACGTATCGAAACCGGGCACACTTCCTCTCGGGATGAAGTCATTGGAGAGTTCCTTACGTTCTATAGAGACTTGCTAGGCACTGCGGGGGAGTGTGAGGAGATCGATGATAGTATGTTTGAGTGGGGTGCTGTGTTGAGTGATCAGCAGGCGCAGGAGCTAGTGGTACCTATCACGGCCGAGGAGGTAAAGGTGATAGTGTGGAGTATGAACGGTGATAAGGCTCCCAGTCCTGATGGGTACACGACTGCCTTTTTCCGAGATGCGTGGGACGTGGTAGGTTCGGATGTTGTGGCTGTGGTCCAGGAATTCTTCCATTCCGGGCAGTTGCTGTGATAGAAGAATGCTACGTTTATTACACTCATCCCGAAGGGGAAGCACGATCCTACTGTCAGGGACTTCCGCCCGATTTCGTGCTACAATGTGTTGTACAAGATCATATCTCGAATCATTGTGGCACAAATGACGAATCTTATAGAGGATTTGGTTGCGGAGAATCATTTTGTTTTTGTTAAATACCGAAGAATGAGGGATTGTGTGATGCTTGCACAGGAGATAGTGAAGAACTACGGGTGGGCTAAGCATCGTCAGTATAGGAGGATGGTGATAAAAGTGGATATTAAGACGGCGTATGATTCGGTGGATTGGGGTTTTCGGCTTGGAGTTCTTACAAGCTTGAAGTTTCCTCAACGTATGATAGGATGGATCATGGAATGTGTTACCACCACCTCATTCTCCATCCTCATCAACGGCACACCTGAGGGGTATTTCGACGGTAAGAGGGGCTTATGTCAGGGAGATCCATTGTCGTCCCTACTGTTTGTTCTCTGCATGGATTATTTCTCCCGTCTCGTCAGGAGAATGACCATGATGGACAACTGCAAGTTTCACTCTCGACATTGTGCGAAGGTAGGCATCACCCATCTTGCATTTGTGGACGATTTGATCATCTTTGCCTACGGCAACTGCTCCTTCGCATAAGTAGTTGCTAGGGCACTCGATCACTTCGCTCGGATGTCAGGGTTGGAGGTGAGCGTGGACAAATCTCACTTGTTTATGGCAGGTGTCCCAGAGGGTGAGGAGCCGGCGATCCGTGAGGTGTTGCCTTTTCAGGAAGGCATCTTCCCCATACGCTATTTGTGAGTTCCGCTGCAGGGAAGTAAGCTTCGGGAGTCAGCCTTTGAGCCGCTCATCACGCAGGTATCTAACTTGATCAGAGGCTGGTCCACGCATTTGCTCTCATATGCTGGTCGATTAGAACTCATTCGGTCGGTGGTGTACGGGTTGATGAACTTCTGGACTTCGATGGTGAAGGTCCCCAAAGGAGTTGTGGATAGAATTGAATAGATGATTCAAAAATTCCTTTGGGGAACCACAAGATGTGCAGTTCTGTAGGAGGAGGTCATTCTACCTAAGGAACAAGGCGGCCTGGGACTTAGGGGACTCGACCTGCTGAACGATGTAGCTCTTTGTGGTGTGTTGTGGGACATGCATCAGGAGAAGAGATCATTGTGGATTAAGTGGATTAATGTCATTTACCTTCAGTCCTCTTCGTGTTGGGAAGTTGAGGTTAATTATAGTGCCTCAATTGTGTGGAAGGATATCATTCGAGCGAGGGATAGGGTTCGAGCACGGATCGAAGGAGACATTGTTTCTGCATTCGCATCGTGTTCAGAGATGGGAAGGCTTCATGTAG